>JAZAYU010000260.1:141563-721800 GCA_038501625.1 Corbicula japonica | reverse complement strand
TTAGGTCACTAGGTCAAATTATAGAAAAAGCTTGTCCTCACTCTAGCAGTCTTCATTTTGGTCAGATCTTCTTCACACTTGGTCAGAATGTTAATCTCGATGTAATTAGGTCATGTTTGAACTAGGTCATGTGACCTTGAAAACTAGGTCACCAGGTCAAATTAAAGAGAAAGCTTATTCGCACTGTAGCAGTCTTAATTTTGGTCCGATCTTCTTCAAACTTGGTCAGAATGTTTATCTCTATGATATGTATTTCAAGTTTGTTACAGCGTCTTGTGACCCTTAAAAAAAGATCACTAGGTCAAATTAAAGAATAAGCTTATTTGTACTGTAGTGGTCTTAATTTTGGTGGCATCCTTTTTAAACTTGGTCAAAATGTTAATCTCAATGATATTTAGGTTAAATGCTAAACTGGGTCATGTTACATTGAAATCTAGGTCAAATTATAGAAAAAGCTTGTCTGCACTCTAGCGGTCTTAATTTTGGTCAGATCTTCTTCAAACTTAGTTAAAATGTTTATCTCAATGATATCTAGGTCTAATTCGAAACTGGGTCATGTGACCTTAAAAACTAGGTCACTAGGTCAAATTACCGGTAAAGAAAAAGCTTGTCTGCACTCTAGCGGTCTTAGTTATGGGCTGATCTTCTTCAAGCTTATAGAAAAAGCTCCTCTGTACTCTTACAGTCTTAATTTTGGTGGGATCTTCTTCAAACTTGGTAAGAATGGTTATCTCAATGATATCTAGGTCATGTTCGTAACTGGGTCACGTGACCTTAAAAACTAGGTCACTAGGTCAAATTACCGGTAAAGAAAAAGCTTGTCTGCACTCTAGCGGTCTTAGTTATGGGCTGATCTTCTTCAAGCTTGGTCAGAATGTTTATCTCAATGATATCTAGTTCAAGTTCGAAACTGGGTCATGTGACCTTAAAAACTAGGCCACTAGGTCAAGTTATAAAAAAAGCTTGTCAGCACTCTAGAGGTCTTAATTTTTGGTCCTCTTTTTCAAGCTTGGTCAGAATGTTTATCTCAATGATATCTAGGTCAAGTTCTAGACTGGGTCATGTGACCTTGAAAACTAGGTGACTACGTCAAGTTATAATAAAAGCTTGTCTGCACACTAGTGATCTTAATTTTGGTCTGATCTTCACTTTCATTACCATAAGAGCTTGGTTCCTTTCTTGAAATTGCAATATTGCATTACGGGTTCCAGAGTTATGGCCCTTGAAAGTGCAGAAATATACTATTTAGACATTTTCTGCACAATATCAGCTTCATTTTTTATTTGAATTTAATTAGACTTGTACAATATTTGAGTTACTATAAGACTTAGGTTCCTTTTTTGAACCAGCTACATTCCATAATGGGTTCCAGAGTTATGGCCCTTGAAAGAGCCAAAGTAAGCTATTTTGACCTTTTCTCCACAATAGCAGCTTTATTAAATTTTTCACTTGATTTTACCAAACTTGCACACAACTCTTACAACCATTGAGCAGTTGTTGACAGGTGAGCGAGCCAAGGTCCTATGGACACTCTTGTTGCAAGGGTTATCAGGCCTGCCAAAACTTCTTCATTAAAAAGCCGGAGATTTTGTCTGAACATGTCAATGATGATGACGACGTTGATGTTGTTGTTGTTGTTTTAATTTCTTGTTGCTGCTTGATGATGATGATGATGATGACGCTGATGATGATATTTTTCTCATATTCTTCTTTTATAAATGAATTTTGTTGATTTTGTTAAAAATGGTTAAAGGATTTTTTTTTTTCTATTTTTATCATTCATTTTTAAACTTTCTTTAAACCTGTTTTTAACAATATTAGAATGAACATGCAAGGAAAATAGATAAAGCAGGTGTAACATGGAGGCCCTTGTTTAGTTTATGACACGCGATTATTGTATAGTTGCACCAGAGGCACAAGGGCAGCATGTCACTGACCACGTCCTCGTTATCTCATTTTCTCGCAATAAACAGGAAATATGCGACTGCAGTAGAATAACTAATACGTTCATTGCACAACTTTAAGTAAGGGTTAATTAATCTATATTTTTTGCAACATCACAGAAATCCGGAGATTTTGACTATAAATCCGTAGATCCGGAGAAGTAACTTAAAATCCTGAGATTTCGGATAAAATCCGGAGATTTGGCAGGCCTGGGTTATGAGCCCTTACTCTTTACTATTTAACTTCAACAGGCATATTTTTATTACATTTGTATACCAATTCATTTCAAAGCTGCATTTCGGGGTCATATGTCAATTTCAAGTGACAGCTCTTGTTTAATTTTAATATCGAACCGGTCATTGCTATACACAGCTTATGTTTATCATTAAAAACTTTATCGATTTTTAATAAATTAACGCTTTGGTAATTCTGTAATTCATTTGAATTGAAGAAAACTTTTGGTCAACCCTGTAGAAAATCATCAGTGAACCCATAATGCAATTGGATAACAACACGCATGCGTATTCGTTCCATTGCAGGAATGGTGGAAAATGAGTTCTAAAATACCAAGAAAAGGTAATATATTGTTTTGAGAGTCAGTTGATTATCGAATCATAATCATTTCATTGTTGATTAACTTATTTTTGTTTTATTTATTTCTAGCCCAAGCAATCCAGGCGCGGAAAAAGCGTTCAAAGGCAAAGACGCGCTTTAAAACAGACGAGAAAAAGAGAGGCTCGTAAGTTCTGTTGTTATTTTATATTTTTTATTACGAATGTCTTTCAGTAGCCGACTATATAAGCTTAGTGTCGTCTGTAACAGCGACGATACAGTTAACGCACATTCATCTAAATACTAGACCCCTTCGAGAGTTAGCTATCAACCAAAAACTTTGATCTTTCCTTTATCAGGTCTAGGAAACGGCTGTTTTTACGGACTGTCTGTAAATTTACAGACTGTCAGTTTATTTATAGATAAATGTGTCCTTAAATTTATGGACAATGGAGGTTACAAAAGTTGTCAAAAGTTTAAATCCTGGTTCTACACCACATTGGGATAAAAATGAATGAAAATCTACAAATAAATTAGCATTAAATATTGTAAATCAACATAACTTTTTTAAAAAGATCATTATTATGTTCAGATGATTGTGTGAAATGTTGTTAGATCATTGATGACCATGTTGGAGAAGAAATAGCAGTGTAAACAAACTTCTGTTCTTTTTGTTTATGCCCTAGGTCATGCTCTTTGCTATCAGAATTAACAAAAATGCTTTAGGTTTGTGAATTTCTAAAATGTGTTAACTTTTTTATCAACCCTTGTCCATAAATTTACGGACACATTTATCTATAAATAAACAGACAGTCTATAAATTTACAGACAGTCCGTAAAAACATCCGTTTCCTAGACCTGTTTATAGCCCTTATAAATTATCAGGTCTAGGAAACGGCTGTTTTTATGGACTAGGCCTATCTGTAAATTTACAGAATGTCAGTTTATTTATAGATAAATCGTTCTGTAAATGTATGGACAAGGGTTGATACAAAAGTTGACTCATTTTAGAAATTCTTAAATCTAAAGCATTTTTGTTGATTCTGATAGAAAAGAGCATAGCATAGGACATAAATATAAATGGTTGAAGTTTGTTTACACTGGTATTTCCTCTCCAACATAGTCATTGATGACCTAACAACATTTCACATAATTATTTGAACATAATAATGATCTCTTTAAAAAAGTTATGTTTATTTACAATAATTTATACTAATTTATTTGTAGATTTTCATTCATTTTTATCCCAGTGTGGTGTAGAACCAAGATTTTAAATTTTGACACCTTTTGAAACAACCCTTGTCCATAAATTTACAGATGTTTTTATATATAAATAAACTGACAGTCTGTAAATTTACAGACTGTCTGTAAAAACAGCCGTTTCCTAGACCTGATTATTGTGCCTACAAGCGCTTTTATTTATTATAGGATGATCCCCTTAGCGCATAACCCATTTACGATATACAGTACAATGCAGACAATTTTTCTTTTATGTCAACATGCCAGCAACAAGTATTTGTGTCACCAACTTTTAACAGATTTAAACAGCTTTTTTAACCATAGAGTCAAGTTACCTATGCTCGGCCAGTTTCATAACGTTTTCTCTACAAATATTTTATTTACCGACTGTCCCTAAATGTTGAATGTTGTTATGTAGTCAGCATGTATTTACAAAATTAGGTCATACATGCAAGAGCCTGATGACGTTAGTTAATGGGTAAAATCGGCTTGGTTTTAACCACAGGTATCATTGTTAAAAAATAAAATTCCAATAAAGAAAAAAATGCTTTTGTTTTTTGATATATATAAATGAAGGTCCCCATCAAGCAGGGTCCCATACACTGACAGTGACCTCAAAGAACTGAAATATTTTGTCATTTATACTAACAAATCTAGCTAAAACAATACAGCAATAGATGAGTCTTTCATTGTGCTAACATGTAGCGAAAACCGATTGGAATTTCCTCAAACCAATTTTTTGCTAGAGCTTTTCATATCGGCTCATACATTGCCAAACGTTTTAGTCGACATCGATGAGGTGATCGCAAAAAACCATTTTGGTTACGGCATTACCTAGTGTCTATCCGCTTCTATGAAATATTCACACAGCGCATACATGAAATACATAGTTTTCAATCATTATCTACCAGTAACTTGTACCTTTTCTCGATATAACGCTAAAATATTCGTTGTTTTTGTTTGCGTCGTCTCAAATATTAACTTAGACAGCCATGATGCTTCCGAATGGCTTCGGTCAGTTAACGGAAATCGTCGATCTCAAATTTTGCAACGATTTCTTCGATTGGCTGGTAGTCTAAAACGCCAGCCAATCGGAAAAACAATTGATTAAAATGACATCGTCGTATTCCGCGAACTGCGCTCTTTTTCCATAAGCGCCGTTTCTTCTCAAATACAAAACAAACGGACCGCGAATAACACCTTTCGCTTTTTTATTGCAATTAAAACTCGTATAATTTACTAATTATACCTACCTGTGCAAAAAAGAAATGATGCACTATGCCTTCTCAATTAAAGAACAATAGGAACGTGAATAATAAAATTTACACAAACTTGATGTGCCATGCTTTCGCTGATATATAAGCCTAACAAACAAAATGTCGTACTAGTGTCCCATTTGCAAAACATAATACAATCGATCATTTTAACTGCGCTATGTCTAGAAAGAAAAATTTTAACCGTAAATGGCTTCTGAAGACGATCTACTGTATGACGTCATTTGTGTAAACTTTCAGTGCGGCATATGACAATATTGAATGTTTGCTGGATGTTGCAGCGTATTTTGGATTGAAAATGTGTTTCAAGTGCTTCTCTTTTGTTCTGGGGATGTTAAAAGATCAAACCCACGACAGGGTCTCCCCCAGGATTTCAGGAAGGGTCGTCGCAGCAGACTGATTTTATCCATTTTGTCGCCCGCTGCAACGCGGTGTTTCATTTTCGGTCTTATGTATATATCATTTTTGCTTCTCATTTAAATTAATAAATGAAAAAAATAAGTTTTGTTTTTATTCTTAAGTGGCTTTATTCATTTAAAGCCTTTTAAATGACATACATGTTAATAATAAATGTGTATTCACATTCACTGTTCTGTGGCTGCTGTAGGTTAAAAGATTTATAACAAAGATTCAAAAGTCGTCAATTAAATTCTTACACGAAAATTTTTTATGCTTTTTTAAATTGAAACACAAATCCTAATTATATTACAACGGCTGAAATTCCTCAGATCCGATCATTTGTAATTAGATCTAATATCAATTAGAAATATCTATGAACACAAAAACTAAAATAAATGGAAATTACAATATAATGTGCTTATTTGTAATAATATATAGATGTTTCAGGAAAATTAAAAGCATTTTTTTCAATAAAACATTTTTTGATGGTGGAAACTACACAGTTGCACTTTTTATTACCTCCCTTTTTTCAAGATCGGCAAAACTTGCACGAACCGCGCTCTTTTTCCGTAATCGCCGTTTCTTCTCAAATACAGAACAAACAGACCGCGAATATCACCTTTCGCTTTTTTGATTGCAATTAAAACTCGTATAATTTACTAATTATACCTACCCGTGCGAAATGATGCGCCATGCCTTGTCAATTAAAGAACAATAGGAACGCGAATAATAACTCGCGCTTTTTATATTAAAAAAACTTCTATAATTTACATAAACTTGATGTGCCATGCTTTCTCTGATACATAAGCCCAACAAAAAAATTATCGTACCATTGTCCCGTTTGCAAAACATGTAATGAAATCGATCATTTTAACCGCGCTATGTCTAGAAAGAAAAATTATAACCCTAAACGGCTTCTGAAGTCGATCTACTGTATGACGTCATTTGTGTAAACTCGCTGCGGCATATGACAATATTGAATGTTAGCTGGATGTTACAGCGTATTTTGGATTGCAAATGTGTTTCAAGTGTTTCTCTTTTGTTCTGCGGATGTTATAAGATCAAACCGACGATGTTCTGAAAACGATGCCAGCGTCTAGGTTATTTTGTTTTCGATTTACTCGAAAATGAAAATGGCTTTGTTGCTGTTGTTGAATTTCATTAGAGGCTATGTTATGGAATTATCAAGATGTCAGAAAGTTATATTTTCCGTGGATATTATCAAAAAGGGGATGCTTTAGTTCCTTCCTTCTTTGCTCGAAATGGTCAGATGGCAGAAGTAAGTCATTTTTATAAAGTTTTGTTCTGATTACTGACAACGCGGACGAATAGTAATTCGGCTACGATTTATATCACATGCGGTCATAATCAACTGTCGCCAACATGTGAGCGGAGCCGACATGCGTTATCCATCAGTTCTTGTTACTTCTTGGTTAACTCGCAAAGCTGACGACGCTGTAAATTATCGGCGCGATCAGCTGTCTCTTGTTTATTAAGAATAGTTTTCATACTGATAATGCAATCAACAGGTACACAAGTCGCTGCGGGAGATAAGGCATGGCGGACAAATTATGGCATGTCGCAAATTGGGTCCTGAAATTATGGCTTGTCGCATGCGACAAGCGAAAATGGCCTGGGGAAACCCTGGACGGTGTTCTGAAAACGATGTCAGCGTCTAGGTTATTTTGGTTTCGATTTAATCGAAATGAAAATGGCTTTGTTGCTGATGTTGAATTTCATTAGAGGCTATGTTACGGAATAATCCGTGGATATTATCAAAAAGGGGATGCTTTAGTTTCTTCCTTCTTTGCTTGAAATGGTCAGATGGCAGAAGTAAGTAATTTTTATAAAGTTGTGTTCTGATTACTGACAATGCGGATGAATAATGATTTGGCTACAATTTATATCACTTGCGGTCATAATCAACTGTCGCCAACATGTTGGCGGAGCCGACATGCGTTATCCATCAGTTCTTGTTACTGATTGGTTAACTCGCAAAGCTGATGACGCTGTCAATTATCGGCGCGATCAGCTATCTCTTGTTTATTAAGAATAGAGTTTTCATACTGATAATGCAATCAACAGGTACCCAAGTCGCTGCGGGGGATAAGGCATGTCAGACAAATTATGGCATGTCGCAAATTGGGTCCTGAAATTATGGCTTGTCGCATGCGACTAGTGAAAATGGCCTGGGGGAAACCCTGGAATTTTCTCAAAAGCATTGCTCTTTACTGAATGTTTGAGTCCGCTAAACTAGATGTGTTCCTAAAGACTACATAGCGGTTGATAAAGAGAAAGGTTGTTATTAGTTTTTTGATAATTTTTTTTAAAGTTCTGACTTTACTTTGACAAATATAGTTTTCTGTTCACAGTAGATAAAATCAACACATTTAACATGTTCACATGTTAAATGGTATTGAATCTATTCAAGAAAATAGCACAAAAAAATAACTGAAAGAAATATTTTAAACTAAAAATCTATGGCATGCATGTTAATAATAAATAATGTGTTACATATATACTGAGTCTTCATACACACGGTCACCAAAGAGGTCTTCTGTGGCTGTTGTACATTAACAGATTTATAACTAAGATTCTAAAGTCATAAATTAACTAGATGTCAAGTGTTCTTACACCACAAAATCTAATGCTTTTCAAAACTGAAACACAAATGCTAATTCAATTAAAATTGTTTCTCGGATCCAAACATTTATAATTAAAATCAATTAAACTATTTATGAACACAAAAGAATAAAATAAATGGAACTTACAATATAATGCACTAATTTGTAATTTTATAAAGATGTTTGAAAACTAAAAGCTTTCTTTAAGTAAAACGTCTTTCGATGGAGTAAACAACGCAGTTGCACTTTTTATTACATTCCTTTTTTCAAGATAGGCAAAACTCGCACATACTGAGCTCTATTTTGTTTCTTCTCAAATACTAAACAAATGGATCGCAGATAACACCCTTAGTATTTGATTGCAATAAAAACTTGTATAATTTACTAATTATACCTACTCGAGCGAAAAAAATGATGTGCCATGCCTTCTCAAAAAAAGAATAATAGGACCATGAATAATAACTTGCGTTTTTTAAAACAATTATAACTTGTAAAATTTACACAAACTTGATGTGCCATGGTTTCTCTGATACATACGCCTGACAAAAATTTATCCTACTGATGTCCCGTTTGCCAAAACATGTAATAAATCAATCGTTTTGATGAACAACAGCAAACTGATTCTCCATAAAACAACATGAATGTTTTTGATATGGTTAAAGGAACATGATAGAGGTCCGGAGGAAAGGGGGTGAAAATCTTAATATGCTTTTTTAGCTCGACTATTCGAAGAATAGGGGAGCTATCCTACTCACCCCGGTGTCGGCGTCGGCGGCTCCGTCCGTTAAACAAAATATGCACTTTGGTCCATAACTTAAAAACTACTTATGATATCAACTTCAAACTTGAAATATATATTCACCATCAAATTCTACATCATTACCAACAAGACCCATAACTCTGCTACAAATATTTTTATGCCCCCGGCATCTAGTGATTGAACCGTCCGTCCGTCTTTCCGTCCGTCCGTCCGTCCGTCCGGTTAACATTTTTCGGCAAGTTGGATATTTCTCAATTTCTACAAAGAGCATTGGCACTAAAGTTTACACACTTACTTAACAGTTCAAAGGTCATGACCCTGACAAGTTACATAACTCTGGGTACCTTATTTCTGGTGTTATCTCCCCTTTTTGTACTTAAAAAAGTGGTTAACCTGTTTCGGCAAGTTGGATATTTTTCCATTTCTACGAAGATCATTAGCATGAAAGTTTACAAACTTACTATACAGTGCACAGGGTATGACTCTTCACAAGTTACATAACTCTGGCTATCTTTATTCTGGGTTTTCTCCCCAATTTGTACTTGGAGATAAATGGTTAACATTTTTCGGCAAGTTGGATATTTCTGAATTTCTACAAAGAGCATTGGCATGAAAGTTTACACACTTACTTAACAGTTCACAGGTCATGACCCTGACAAGTTACATAACTCTGGGTACCTTATTTCTGGTGTTATCTCCCCTTTTTGTACTTAGAAAAATGGTTAACCTTTTTCGGCAAGTTGGATATTTTTCCATTTCTACAAAGATCATTAGCATGAAAGTTTACAAACTTAATATACAGTGCACAGGGTATGACTCTTAACAAGTTACATAACTCTGGCTATCTTAATTCGGGGTTTTCTCCCCAATTTGTACTTAGAGATAAATGGTTAACATTTTTCGGCAAGTTGGATATTTCTGAATTTCAACAAAGAGCATTGGCATGAAAGTTTACACACTTACTTAACAGTTCACAGGTCATGACACTGACAAGTTAAATAACTCTGGGTACCTTATTTCTGGTGTTATCTCCCCTTTTTGTACTTAGAAAATGGTTAACTTACTTCTGCATGTTGGATATTTCGCAATATCCACAAGGAGATCTGGCATTAAAGTTTACACACTTAACAGTGCACAGATGATGGCCCTTACAAGTTACGTAAGTCTGGCTACCTTTTTTCTGGGATTATCTCCCCATTTTATACTTGGATATAAATGGTTAACTTATTTGATTTTTGCCCTTTTTCGCTTAGAAATTAGAATTAACACTTAGAAATTATGGTTAAAGTTTCAATGTTAGTGTTTTTCTAAGGTAATGCTATAGAAAAGGTTTAAAACAGAATGATGTACTTAACATACTTTGATGAAAGTGTTGAGTGGTTACTATACTATACTATACTATACTATACTATACTAATATACTATACTATACTATACTATACTATACTATACCATACCATACCATACCATACCATACCATACCATACCATACCATACCATACCATACCATACCATACCATACCACACCACACCACACCATTCCACACCACACCACACCACACCACCACCACACACCACCACACCACCCCATCTCACACCACACCTCCACCACCCCACCACACCACCAACAATAATACTGTCAACAACATCGTCAACAACACCACCAACAACACCGTCAACAACACCACCAACAACTTCGTCAACACCACCACCAACAACACCGTCAACAACACCACCAACAACAACACCACCAACAACAACAATAGCATCAACAACACCAACAACCAACAACAATAACAACAACAACACCAACAACTGACAACACCAACAACAACACTGACAACTACACCAACAACAACACCAACAACAACACCAACATTACAACATTACCAACACCAACAACAATACCAACAAAAGCAACAACACCCACACCACCAACAACAGCAACCAGCATACCATACCTTACTATACTACACCACACCCCACTACATCACTATAGGTGGGCAGGGATAGTGGGTTGATGGGTGTGGGATCAGGGGTGTAAAATACAATAATAAAGTAACTGTAATTTATTGATTTCCTAACTTGGATTAAGAAACTTTTGTCGTGTGTGTGTGTGTTGGGTGTCATAAACTCCTAAATCACTCCCCAGTTTAAATGAAGCCCAGTTTTAAATGTGCTTAAATATGTCTGACTTCGAATAGTCAAGCGTGCAGTCGTTTCCAACTGGCTCTTGTTATGATAAATTCTTTTCATGTACAGGTTCTGGCACCAGATGGTTATTTTCATTATTTAGAACTAACTTGTGATATTAGTTGCAGTTTTAACACTGAGCTATCATTTAAAATTTGTATCGTTACAAACTTCGCTACCGGGGGCATATGTGTATTCCGAACACAGCTTCTTGTTTAAGTTATGCCCCTTTTTCACTTAAATTTTGCGTTAAGGAAAATATGCACTTTGGTCCATAACTTATAAACTACTGGAGATATCAACTTGAAATTTGGAATATATATTCACCATCAAATTCTACATCATTACCAACAAGACCCATAACTCTGCTGTCAATATATTTCAAGTTATGCCCCTTTTTTCTTAAATTTTGTGTTAAGCAAAATATGCATTTTGCCCATAACTTCAAAACTACTTGAGATATTGCCTTGAAACTTGAAATATATTTTCACCATCAAAATCTACATCATAACCAACAAGACCCATAACCCTGCTTTCAATATTTTTCAAATTATGCCCCTTTTCCACTTACATTTTGTGTTAAGCAAAATATACACTTGTGTTAAGCAAAATATACACTTGGCCCTTAACTTCATTATTAATGGAGGGATTTCAAAATAACTTGGCACAAATGTTCACCATGACAAGGCGGTGTGTCGCGTACAATACCTATGCCTGTAGGTTGAAGGTCAAGGTCACTGTTACAAAAAATAGAATTTTCTTGTCCGGGCTGTAACTTTGTTATGAATGGAGGGATTTCAATATAACTTGACACAAATGTTCACAATGACAAGGCTGTGTGTCCGCACAATACCCATGGCTGTAGATCCAAGGTCAAGGTGACTGTTACTAAAAATAGAATTTTCTTGTCCAGGCTGTAACTTTGTTTTGAATGGAGGGATTTCGAAATAACTTGACACAAATGTTCACTATGACAGGGTGGTGTGTCGCGTACCATGCCCATGCCTGTAGGTCAAAGGTCAAGGTCAATCTTACAAAAAATAGAATTCTCTTGTCCGTGCTGTTACTTTGTTATGAATGGAGGGATTTCAAAATAACTTTGCACAAACGTTCACTATGACAAGGCAGTGTGTCCACACAATACCCAAGCCTGAAGGTCCAGGTCACTGTTACTTAAAACAGAATTTTCTTGTCCGGGATGTAACTTCATTATAAATGGACGGATTTCAAAATAACTTGGCACAATTGTTCACAATGACAGGGTGTTGTATCCCATACCATGACCATGCCTGTAGGTCAAGGTCACTGTTACTAAAAATAGAATTCTCTTGTCCGGGCTGTAACTTCGTTAGGAATAGAGTGATTTCAAAATAACTTGACACAAATGGTCATCATGACAAGTTGGTGTGTCCCGTACCATGCCCATGCCTGTAGGTCCAAGGTCACTGCTACTAAAATAGAATTTTCTTGTCAGGGTTTTAAATACATTAGGAATATAGTAACTTGCCAGAAATGTTCACCATGACAAGCTGGTGAGTCGTGTACCATTTCCATGCCTTTAGGTCAGTTCTTTTCTGTAACATTACTGAAGTGATTGATAATTGACTAAAAGTAAATATCTCTAATAAAAAAATTTCTAACAAGTTTTCTAACAACTTCAGAAATATTTCATAGTTATTCCCCTTTTCAGTTTAATATTTATGGTACATTAAGAAATTATTTCTGTTATTTGAAATGAATTTTTCCGTTACCATTCACTTGTTAATATTTGTTAATATTTTTACTGATTGCACATGAATGTATGGCCATAGTTGTTACTGTTTTAATCTTCAAATTGCATTTGTTTCAAATGATTCGAATAGTCGAGCATGCTGTCTCCTCTGACAGCTCTTGTTCTATGCCACTTTTCATTGTTGAAGTAATATTGATGGTTGCATTTTGTATTCTTTTTAGAAGTGAGCCAGATCTACGTTCTCTCAACTTTTATTATTTTCCTCAACATGACAATGTTGTGTAAGTGATATTCTCTCACCTTTACACCCTTCGTGCAGTAACCATGTTGCCAGTGCACACCAGTAAGCTTAATATACCATCTGGCATAGAATTTGTTCATTTATATATAAATTTCAAGAAATTTGTTCAATGTAGAACAGGATTTTTGCCTTGCCTTGTCACCAACAAGAAAAAAAACCTCCTTGCTTGTCATCTGCGAGCGTTCATACTTTGACCATTTTATGCACATCATGTATAAACAGAGCTTTTCTACGGTGTATATAATTTAGGCTGATTTTAGTGAATAACGACCTACTGACCCTCCTCCAAAAAGTTGGGTCAGGCATCCACAAACAATTATTAACAATGGCCCAAGCATACTTTTTAATCAATAGTTACTTAAGGTGGGCAGTGCTGTGTTCGAGAAATGAAATGATCAGCACAAGTCTACAGCCGATTAGTAGCTAATAACTACATAGTGTGTTGTTTATTCAAGATTTATATTTGGAACCAAAGGTTGTCCACAAACAAAATGAAGAGAAATAATGGGAAGAATTATGCAAACAGAAAGTCATTAAATAGGGAAAAGAAGCAACTAGATCTTTTTTTAATTACCTATTTTAATTTATGCTCTCAATTTGCATTAAGTTGGTTATAACTATTTGTGTTTTAAGCACAATTCAGAAAAGTATTTTATAATTTGGCAATTCAAGGCTTGTATAATTAAAGCATGTACACCTTGTTTACTAGCTAGTATTTATACTTTATTTCATAAAAATAAAAAAACCATATCAGTTGCTTACTATCCCTTAACACAATTGATAGGTCATATATCTAATGTGCGACCAGTGTAGATCCAGATCATTCTGCACACCTGTGGTGTCTACTCAGGATCTGCATTGCTATCAAGCTCAAATTTATTGATAAAAAAGGCTGCCTAGGCCTCTTCCCAGTTATAGGTACAAAAGCTCTGATAGTCAATACAGCATGATACAAGAGCATTGAAAAAGGCTTTGCATCCACTGAAGTTGTACCTGCCAGCAAACAGCTTGACGTTTGAAACAGACAATTGTAAGCACCTCCAGATAATTTAAAATCTATGTCATTACCAACAAGACCTATAACTCTGCTACCAATATTTATGCCTTTCACTCAGATTTTGATTTTTTGTTCACCAAAATATTCAATTGGCACATTACTTTGCAACTACTCGGAGTTTTTTCCCAAAGGTGAAAGGGTCCCCTTCCCCTACAATTGGGAAATAGGGGAAAAAATTAGTTGGGATTTTTCATATTTCATGTATATTAACCCTAGGGGTTTTAATCAGCCCCGCAAAGAATCATAAGGTCTGGTTCCTTAACAGGAAAGCCTTTAGTGATGAAAATGTTATGCCAGAATTAAGTTACTGACAATCCAATGACTGCCTGTCTATGGAAAAATAATTATACCCCCACAAATGAAGTTTGAGGGGGTATATAGGAGTGAGCTTGTCGGTTGGTCTGTCGGTCGGTCGGTCAGTTGGATTATTCGTTTCCGGATGATAACTCATGAAAGGTTTGACAGAATTAAATAATTTTTGGTACACAGGTATATCGTCATAAGATAAAGGTCAAGTTCGATTTTGGGGCTGGTGGGGTCAGTGTCAAGGTCACTGTTACTAAAAATAGAAAAATGCTTTCCTGATGATAACTCCTGAAAGGTATCAACTATTCCAAAAAATTTTGGTCCACAGGTGTAATATCACAAGATACAGGTCAAGTTCGAATTTGGGGCTGTTGGGGTCAATGTCAAGGTCAGTATTACTAAAAATAGAAGAATGGTTTCCGGATGATAACTCATGAAACACTTAACAGATTAAATCCTTTTTTGATAAAAAAGATGTAACATCAGAAGATACAGGTCGAGTTCGACTTTGGGGCCTGTGGGGTCAATGTCAAGGTCACTGTAACTTAAAATAGAAAAATTGTATCTGGATGATAACTCATGAAATACTTCATAGATTTAATTATTTTTTGGGACACAGATGTAACATAACAAGATACAGGTAAGGTTTAACTTTGGGACCTGTGAGTTCAAGGTCAAGGTCACTGTTATATAAACTTCAAAACTTCATTTCCACTCAGTAACTGTAGCTTGGAATGAGATTCTTAAATGAAATTTGGTGTATTGGTGGTTTTTGTGAAGATGAATTTTGGGATTAAAAGTAAGGCCTGTGGGGTCAAGGTCACTGTTACTAAGAATAGAAAAAAACTATATATGCTCAATAACTTTGGTTCGGAATGAGATATTGTGATGAAAGTTGCTATATAGGTAGTGTCTGTGAAGACGAAACTTGGTATTGAAATTGGGCCTGATGGGGTCAAGGTCACTGTTCACTGTTACTAAAATAGAAAAAATGGTTTCTGAATGATTTCTCATGAAAAGCTTCACATATATAAACAATTTTTGGCACACAAATGTTTGATAAAAGTTAAGTTAAGGTCACTGTTACTAACATATTCAAACCATTTATGCTCAATAAATTTAGAAGGAATGAGATATTGTGATGAAACTTGCTGTATATGTGGCTACTGTGAAGACCACACTTTGGATTGAAGGTGGGACACATTATGCAATTGATTGGAAGCATTTCCAGTTCAAGTATCAATCACACATGTGTACGGTACAGTTTGTTTATGCTGTGCAACATTTCTTGCGAAAAACTCTATTGACAATAGGGAAACGGCACTGTTTGTTGCTGGGAACAGTAGTTTTGGGAAAGGTCAGGTGATTGAATTGGGTAGACTTCTGTCAGATTTGGGAATGGTACCCTTTTGGGGAGGTAGTTAAAGAATGGAAAAAAACGCTGCTACTTAAGATATAACATTGTTACTTGGAATATATGTTTACAATCAGAATCTTTAATGATATATATCAACATAACTCTTCCAGAAATATTTTTATGCCCCGGCATCTAGTGATTGAACAGTTTGTCCGTCCGTCCATCTGTACGTCCATCCGGTTAACCTTTTTCGGCAAGTTGGATATTTCTCAAATTCTACAAAGAGCATTGGCATGAAAGTTTACACACTTACTAAACAGTTCACCTGTCATGGCCCTGACAAGTAACATAACTCTGGCTACCTTATTTCTTGGGTTATCTTCCCATTTTAAACTTAGAGAAATGGTTAAACTGTTTCGACAAGTTGGATATTTCTCAATTTCTACAAAACCATTGTCATGAAAGTTTACACACTTACCTAACAGTTCACGGGTCAAGACCCTGACAAGTTACATAACTCTGGCTATCTTATTTCTTGGGTTATCACCTCATTTTGTACTTGGAGAAATGGTTTGAGCAAGTTAGATATTTCTCAATTTCTACAAAGAGCATTGGCATGAAAGTTAACAAACTTACAAAACACTTCACAGTTAATGACCCTGACAAGTTAAAAAACTCTATGAACGTTATTTCTTGGGTTATCTCCCAATTTTGTACTTAGAGAAATGGTAAACCTGATTTAGCAAGTTAGATATTTCTCAATATCTTCAAAGAGAATTGGCACGAAAGTTTACACACTTACTAAACAATGCACAGATCATGACCCTAACAAGTTACATTACTCTGTCTTCCTTATTCCTAGGGTTATCTCCCTAGTTCATACTTGGAGATAAAAAGTTTACCCGTTTGGGCAAGTTGGATATTTCTCAATTGCTACAAAGAACATTGGCATGAAAGTTTACACACTTAGGCCTAAAATAAAATATTGTTTGTTTCCCCATCCACGACCGACCCGAAAAAATCGGCGCGACCCGAAAACTTTTATCGCCGAAATCTAAATGATATTTTTTTATTTGGTACGAAAAACATGGGGACGAAAATTGCATTTTCTTTGAATCATTTTGAGTAAGAAACCGATTGCAAGTGAGCAGTCGGTGGTTATCAGACGCTTGGCGATAACGCATGAGAAAATAGCCACCCCAGACTTCGCAAAAGGCGTCGGAAAGGTGCGGCAGATTTTGCTTCGGTCCGGTAAAATGTGGTAAGTCCTCGGACCTTCTGTCTGGCGACTTTAAATCTAAGGGAAGCAACCTTTTCTTCTTCATAAACTCCAAGCAACGGTTATTTCCCTTCAGTCACAGTAAACTGATTTTTGATTGGTTGCCCGATTCTTATTGTCAAATCGCGAATTCGATAACATTATCTAACGGCCATGTAATGAAAAATGGTGTTTCGGCCGCCTAGAGTGTGAATTCGATTAAAAGACAGGCGATTGGCAGTCAAATAAATTATCTTTTATAAACCTGAAGTAGCGTAATAAGTCTAGGATTACATTGTATGTCTCAACCATTACTTGCTTGTTATTCTGTATCAAAAATGACTTAAGTCTAAGTTAAACCTGGTAGGTATTAAGTTTTAACGGTGAACGTTAGTATTTCAAGCAAATGTACCTGAAAAAGACAAACACTAAATTTTTTTCAATATGTCTTTTTTCGGTCTTTCATTTGTCATTGGACCGGATGATCGGCAATTTTTTGGTTTTCTGACTGGTGAATCATGGGAACATTGTGTTTGCGTCTCCGTGTCAGAAAAAAATGGAGACACCACTCGTTCTTTCGTATAAAAAGTAGATTATTAACAAAGTTGAAAATGTGCGGCATTGTTGAAGAAGTTGTTCAGCCTGTTGGTGATAAGGAAATTGAAAGCAACCAGCTGTCCTATTTGCAGCACTTACGTGAGGAGACAGTGTGTCCAGTTTCATATTAAAAATGTTGCAACACTGAAATGACTAGTACCTGAACATATCTCCATTAAAGACATAATAAAACAGTACTTAAAGTTTTCATTGTCAAAATGTAAAATTTATACTTAAATGTATTTCAGTTTTAAGTAATGAGGAATACCGTATAGCGGGTTATTTCTGCGGGTGCCAAATTTCTGCGTTTCTGCGGTCTTTGGATGAAATCGCAGAAATAAATCCAGCAGAAAAAAGACACCAGCAGAAATTTAAATCGCAAAATATTATCTCATTTTCAAGCGAAAATCACTGGAGTCGCCATGTCCGAGATAATCCGTTACAACAATACAAACAGTGTAAAATAATTACGATCAATTACCGAAAATCGTTTTCATATAGGCAAAGTATAAACGCGACATTTGCTCAAACATTGCTCAAACATTCAATTTAATTGAACAGTTGTTTGAGAGTTGGTTTCATCGGTAAATAATATCTTTGTAATTTTTTGATAAAATAAATTGAGTGGCAGGAATTGACCCATGATTAAAAATATTGAATTATATACAGTTTGTATATTATTTCACAAGTAACAGTAACAGAGACAGTAGTTATCTGTATACCGCACCCAGATGATTGTCTCCCTAAGTATGCTTATATCACAATCGTGTTATTCTTACAACACCTTACCCTATATGAACCGCAGTAATTTATCCTTCACGGGGACCGAAAACGCAGAAATAAAAACGCAGAAATTTTTGCATCCATTTTTGAGGGCAAAACGCAGAAATTTATGACCGCAGAAATAACCCGCTATACGGTATATGAAAACGGAACTTTGAAAGCCACCGAACACAACAAATATGAAAAAATTGCAGGCTCGGTTTGATTGAGCCTGTTCATGGGCAGTAAAGGAAATGCATTTTACTCCCCACGCTGCCTAGCCCCGGGTTGAGCGCAATTCAATATTTACATCAATAAACAGTTCAATTTCGATCCATCCCAAACGATGGTATGCAAATTGCGGTGAACATGGAACCTTTAAATGCGGTATTTTCAGAATAATATCATTCCATGCGGGGTATGGTCCCCAGATAAAAGAATGGGTTTGCCCTAAACAAGAATGCAATGGGCGATGCTTAAACAGAATAGAATTTTGACAGTGGATCAGAGAATGTAAATACTGCATATCACAGACAACTCCAACGGCAGAATTCAAAAAGAAGGAAATAATTATATCCTTGGGGTGATTGAACGACATCCAAATCTATATTGGCTGGGATATTGAACCATCCATATAAACTGGCCGAAATATTAAAACAAAAGTTATTTTAGAAGTACTATTAACATAGTACATAACTATAGTGCGCCAAAGGAGGTAACTGATAACAGCACTGATTGAATGTACGGGGAGACTTTATTCATTATTTATATAGCACTATTTCATTATAGTTTTTTTCATTATTTATATAGCATTAGTCCTGGGCAGGCTTATCAAAAGGACGACTTGGTCATTTTGCAGAAAGGCATTCATCTTTAATACATGTAAACTTGATACCTATTAAATTTTGTTGGTATTCCCATTGGTGTTAATCCTAGAATATATATATGTTAATCATTATTCTGAAAAAAAAATCAAATAAAATATTTCGACCTACCTACCAACCCATACTAAATCTGCTTGGTTCAGGATGGGGAAACAAAGAATATTTTAAGTCTGGCCTTACTTTACAGTGCACAGGTAATGAACCTGACAAGTTAAATAACTCTAGGTACCTTATTTTTAGCTCACCTGAGCCTTAGGCTCATGGTGAGCTATTGTGACCGGTCTTTGTCCGGCGTCCGTCAACAATTTCCTTTAAACAACAATCTCCTCTGAAACCACTTGATGGATTTTAACCAAATTTGACCTGAAGCATCCTGGCACTGATGTCTACAAAAGTTGTTCAAATCATGACCACAGGGTCAAGGTCAAGGTCACTGATGCTAAAAATAGAAATTCAGTCTTTGCTCAATTACTTGAGTTTGCTTAGGGTTATTGACTCCAAACTTGGTATATTATGGGAAGCTTATATCAAAAGGCAGCTTGGGATTGCTACCCAGGTGTCTGTGATCAAGGTCAAGGTCACTGTTGCTAAAAATAAAAATTCAGTATTTGCTCAATTACTTGAGTTTGCTTAGGCCTATTGACTCCAAACTTGGTGTATGGGTAGCTTATATCAAAAGGCAGCTTGGGGTTGCTACCCAGGTTTCTGTGATCAAGGTCAATGTCACTGTTGCTAAAAATAGAAATTCAGTTTCTGCTTAATAACTTGAGTTTGCTTTGGCATATTGACTCCAAACTTGATGTATGGGTAGCTTATATCAAAATACAGCTTGGGGTTGCTACCCAGGTGTCTGTGATTAAGGTCAAGGTCACTGTTGCTAAAAATATAAATTAAGTTTCTACTTAATTACTTGAGATTGCTTTGGCCTATTTACTCCAAACTTGGTATATGGATAGCTTATATCTAGAGGCAGCTTGGGATTGCTAACCAGGTGTCTGTGATCAAGATCAAGGTCACTGTTGCTAAAAATAGGAATTCAGCTTTTACTTAATTGCTTGAGTTTGCTTTGGCAAATTGACTCCAAATATGGTGTATGGGTAGCTTAAATTAAGAGTCTGCTTGGGAAAGCTACCTTTGTGTCTGATCAAGGTCAAGGTCACTGTTGCTAAAAATAGAAATTCAGTTTCCACTTAATAACTTGAGTTTGCTTTGGTTTTTTGACTCCACACTTGGTGTATGAGTAGCTTTTATCAAGAGGCAGCTTGGGATTGCTACCCAGGTGTCTGTGATCAAGGTTAAGGTCACTGTTACTGAAAAAAGAAATTCAGTTTCCACTTAATAACTTGAGTTTGCTTTGGCGTATTGACTCCAAACTTGGTATATGGGTAGCTTATAACAAGAGACAAATTGGGATTGCTACCCACGTGTCTGTAATCAAGGTCAAGGTCACTGTTGCTAAAAAAAATTCAGTTTCTGGTTAATAACTTGAGTTCATACTCAGGTGAGCGATTCAGGGCCATCATGGCCCTCTTGTTTGTGTTATCTCCCCATTTTTTACTTAGAGAAACGGTTAAGCTGTTTCTGCAAGTTGGTTTGTTTCTCAATCTCTACATAAAAATTGGCATGAAAGTTTACACACTTACCTGACAAGTTACATTACTCTGGCTACATTATTTCTAGTGTTATCTCCTTATTTCGTACTTAAAGAAAAGGTTAAACTGCTTTGGCAAGTTGGATATTACTGGATAAACTGCCCCAAATTTATTAAATTGTCATACAGTACAGCTCGGATGTTTCCAACCAAACTCCGCGCTACTCCACAGACTTTACCAACGCGGACCTGACAGTTTAAGTCCGCGCTCAAACGAGGACAATGCTCAATCGCCGCGTTTTTCAGCCGAGGACTGCCCGTAGCTAAAACGCTGTGTCCCGCCGAGTATTATTGCAGAGGAACGCAGAGGGCTGGTCGATGAAATAATAAATTTGTACGACGTTTCTCTACATAAAAATACAAAATTTTAATAAATCACTCATAGCAGATAATTTATTTGTTTCTGTAACACCTTCAAATTATCAGTTCTGAAATTATCGCTTGGAAGTGTCAATAATCTTGTCAATAATCTTGGTCATTTTGTAAACAATAGTTGAGTTACTTTTTGGCGAACATGAAATCACCAATTATCGCAGTTTGTCTACATGACCAGGCCTCGATAAATCCACTCGCCCGCTCGCATTTGTGAGTGAAAGTTCACTTTGGGCGAGTAAAAAGTTGATCAAACTGGCCCGGCAGTCCAAATGCTGCTTCTATAAACATTAATAAATAAAGTTATTCGGTAAAACAATCAAACTGCAGACTGCATAAACTGTCAAACGAAAACCGGAAACCGACATCATACCGAATGCGCACCTGCCAATTGTGTATGAATAAAACATTGCCGAATGCTACTATCATTATGGAGTTAATCGATTAATAATTCATTGAAGCAGAGTGCGTTAGAATTTTAATAAAATATAAATACGGGCTATTTCGAAGATTATATATTAAATGTATATATAATTATATATAAACTATTATTATCAATTTATAATTGACTAAGCTGGTTATGCCGATACAGACTAATTTTTCTCAACTAATAATCGCGCGACAGAGGCTTGGTCAAAGAACATTGTTCTGATAATGAAAGATCTAGCTTAAATCGAGCAGCATAATATGAAAATCGCGTCTGCAAAATAGAAAAGCATCAAGGGCGAGTACATTTTGTAAAGGGCGAGTACATTTTTAGGATCACTCGCCCTGCAGGGCGAGTGACCCTGGAAAAATTCTTCGACGCCTGATGACAACTTTTCATCTCTATGTTTTTTCACACATTGGCATACTAAGAAGTCTGTCAAAAATTACAGCTTGGAATTGTTTTGATATTTTATACAGTGCACTTTTGAATGAGCGATTTGATGAACGTACATTTGGTAAATCAAAAAGAAATGTTCGCTCACCTAAATGAGAGTTGCGCTTATCCATAGATTTTTCTTTTACCCAGATATGTCCTTCAAAACAATTAACAAACAACATAAAACTTACAGAAGCGAATATATCGTTATCAATATCTTTAAAAATATATTTCGCAGCTATTGCATCAGCAATCAAAATACTACCATGTGCATTAAGTACTCACCTAGAGATCAGACAGTGAAGCCGAATACAAAGGGCCCGAATACACACTTGTTTAACGAGCTGACACGCCTTTGAAATTAACTTGATTGACAGTCAGCATCAATGTTTACCTCGATACAGCGCATTGTCGGAAACACATTAAAGAAACTTTGTCGGCATTTGTACATGTATATACATTAGAATATGTTGTCTAAAAATGAGTGTTTTCAATGCATGATTGGAACAGGCAAGTTTTATAAAAATGATACGATGACGCGTTATTTGTACAGAAATTCGACAGTAGTTAAATATTACAGAAAATCATTCATCACGGAAACAGTTTTCATTAAGACGTTTTTACACGATCTCGGCGTTTTCTTCCAATTTCCATGCATACTTGGATGCATAAGAATATCAGTAGATACTTTGATTTAAAACAACGCCTAAGGCCACTTCTTTTTTATTTTCTGGTTTACGAAAAATTTTCAAAAAAATGTCCACTGGCAGGTCGAAAAAAAAAATAAATAAATTTATGATAATACATAAACATGTTGGAAAATCACATCATTTAAAAGAAAAATATATGTACTTACTTATTTTATAATCACGAAAACGTATCTGATAATACTCCCCTATTAAATATTTGAATGTAAAAGTGCATAATAATCATGTAAGCTATAGCTTTGAATAGTAACTTGGTTGTACCCAGAAGAAATTCTACCCTAGCGTAAAATAGCATAGAATTTCTCCGGGTACAATAAAGTTACACTAGTTTAGGAATGTGATGTTGCATTCCACTTAATCTGTCAGATGTGTTTCCTTTATTGGTTTATTTTATTTTTTTAGTAAATTTTAATATCAGACCACATATACATGTTAACAAACATTTGATTTCCAGCTGCTTAAACACCGTTCATACATTACAATTTATCAGACTATATCGGTGGGTCTCAGAATCAATAATTTCATGTCGCGAATTCACATGATGTTAACAAGATGTCAACAACCTATTACCAACCATAACATTTTCGAGAGTGATGTTCCTCGAGAGTAGACCTCCAACGTCTTCTCCTTCGACACTTCTGACGAATTTTTTTGTACACGTTCCACCAGGCTCCGATTTTGTCAAAGACAACTGAAAATAATTTCCACTCCCTGTCGCAGCTATGCTGGATTCTCGCCCCGATTCGTCAACATACGAACCAGCCAATGAGATTCTTTAGATTCACATTCGCTGATGTCTGTGACGACGGAAATTGCCGATGTCGTTAATGGCGCGAAATTCGGTCTCAATTTTATTTTTCGTACTCGCACTTTCTCGACCATCGGCAAAAATAAAAACGGCAAAACCGATTTTTATTTTTTTTTCAATTTTAATAAAAATACGGTCGCCGGTCTCGTAAACCAGAAAATTAAAAAGAAGTGGCCTTACATGTATCAAGATGTCCTTACACTGGAACTTGTGTTAGAGAATATTTTGTGTATTGGTTATTGGCAGAATGTACTGTAAGAAAGGTCGAAGCCTTCTTGTTTCAAGTTGTTAAAGAGATTGTGGAATGTTGGAATGATTTTTAATATTTATGAAAAGTGTTAGTGAATATATTTTGCTAGTAAACATAAAAAAATGTGAACATTCTGAACAAGTGCTGGAAAATTTTCAAGAAAAAAAGATCCATATATGCAATATCGGTTGTAGAAGGACTTAATCTCAGTATTTTACCCAACCAGTGCAGTGTTAAAAAAATTAATACAATTCCTACTTAAACACATTTATGATTTAAATTTTAATTGCCTAATTATTGGTAGTCAGTACCAAACACATTACAAAGTGAATTTATACTTAATGATGTGCTGAATTACAAAATGCAAGTTTTCAATGGGGGTTAATCCGAGTTGGTGGGGAATATCAGTGAACTGTATGATGGTGACAGATGTGCTGCCTATATGATATGAGATCTTTGGCAGTGACTTCATGCAGGTAGCCATCACTTTCATCTCATTTTTTTCTGTTGATTTTGATTCATGTTACATTATATGGACATTCCTTGTGCTCATAATGTGTAGACATGTTAATTTGTTTCTAACAGAAAGAAGTTTTTGGGTAATTTCAGATGTCATTCAAAATGTATTTAATGTTCTACTTTTGTACTCAATTTCTTTTTGTTGATAAATGCTTTTTAGGAGATGATTGGTGATTGGTCTTGGCCTGCATTGCCTTTATTTGACTACGCTGCAGCCATTGGACTACACTGCAGTCATCAAAGTTAATAAAAAATGTATCATAATTTCTCATAAGAGAATGACCCTTATACAAATACAAATCATTGTTCTAGTCCACCATCCTGGCAGGACAGCTGTTGGGTTCATAATCATCTGACCAACACATGGTCTTCCAGTTCCATCTTCGCTTTTTGTGCTGCTGGTAAAATTTTGGACAATAAATTAAGAAGTCATTAACTGGGTTGTTTTGCAATATAGACCACAGTAAACCAAATAAGACAAATCAGTTTTTGTATGGGTTATGACTGCATAAATTTTCCCTGTGGAGTTTCTCAATCATCTGAATTCCAAACAAGATGACTATATTCTCTGATGTTTATGATACCATATCTCTGTCTTTCCTATCCTGTATGCAAATGAATGTTGCTTTTTTCCTACCCAAGTTAAACAAACACAAGCATCTGGTTTTGGCTGCAAAGCTTTTGTGATATTAGTAAGTGATCTAGCATGAATAATACAGCATTGCATTCAGATAATCAGCATTCGAAAAAGAAATATTTAATTGTTTATTGGACATAATTGTGTTGGCAAATGTTTGCCAATGTTTCCAGTTGTCAGAACATGTTTAGAATTTTGCAGTGCACTTGAATGTATTGTCTGTTTGGCTTTTATGCTGAAATTATTTCAACATGATATACTGCTGCAGTGGTATAGGCAGAACACTGTACATTTTCAGCAAAACCAGTACAAGAATCTTGGTTAATTTATAGCCTACTTGAAATGCTGAAAAAAACATGGACACAAAAAATTTGGCTTTCAGATCAAACAGTTTACATCATTTGTAAGTTCTGAAGTATTCATAGTTAATCAGGTCCACTGAAAATTATGGGTAAATGGCCAGTGCTCTTGAGAGCTTGAGATTCAGAAATATTGTTTCTGTAGATTTTGGGGAAATTTTTGTTACCAGAACTATAGAGGGGACACCTTGTGCTTTCAGGTCTGATTCCCACCACTCTCAGCACCACAGCAAGCATGATCCAGTGTATGATGAAGAGGAGGAGGAGGAGGAAATCCTAGGCTCTGATGATGATGAACAGGAAGATCCCAAAGATTATTGTAAAGGTACTCACTATTGAATAGTTAATCAGTAATAACAGGTGATCGATTCAAAATTGAGTATGTTAGAGTCCACACAACAAAGAAAATTGTTTAATAGGTATGGAAAATGTTAATTATGAGTAACGATCTACATTTCTATATTATGCCAGATTGCCTAGAAGTAAATCACAAATATGAAATGCATCATCAATGATGCCCATTGGAATCTTATTGATATTAATTATGAGGTTGGAATAAGAAATATTGAACAGCCTTTGTTTTTAAATGAAAAAAGTCCTCTGATATTAATATGAATCTAGTCAGTCTCTTATCTACTAGAGTAGAAATGATCAGGTGGTCCTTCATTGCAAACATACAGCAGCTGTTTCCCTGGAAAAAAAAAACAACAACAGAATATTCCCCATCCCCCAAGTTTTAATACTGAAGCATTCTAGTTGATTTTTTTTTCTGAGATGAAAGATACATAAGGCAGACCAAACCTTTCGTGTAAATATTTACAAAAACACCTGTCTGATGCTCCTATTGTTAATCTGTTCAGAAGGCTGCAACTTTCATTTGGATAGATGGTGGTAAAATGATCTTTGTTAATAGCTCAGTTCTGGATTTTCGTAACATAAAGGAATTGTTAGAGAAATAGTATATTTTTAATTTTCATGAAAAAAAGTAAACAATTCTCCCTAAAATATTTTAACTGCAGGTTAGTTTCACTGTGTTTAAATTTCAGAGATGTTTCCAATAACTTATTACTATTAGAAAATACAAAAAGCACAGTTACTTTTTAAGTACTGATATGATTTTCGTCAAGTTGCATACATTTAATCACTGTGTTGTACAGTAAGAACTACATTACCAATGACAGAATATATTAAATTTTGCCAGAAGACAATACTTGACAGATGTCCCTTACATAGGAATTCAAAGTGTCTGTATGCTACAGACAAATTGTTATGTTGTTTCATTTAATTTTGAGCAGCAAAATGAAATTTACAGGCATGGATAATTTGTGCAGTTTTTTTATTTTCATAAAATAGACTACAGTAGAACATGGTTTCATGTCATTCACCTTTGAATTTACACGTTGTCTCTATGAAAGACTCTTAACCCTTGATCATGTAGCTATAGACTGGTTTTACTCTATCAGGGTACTTCCTGCTTTAAAAAAAATTTGTATAGATAAATTAATCTGGGGAAAATTTCATTTCCAAGAAAATAGTTTTTATATTGGCAGTAACTCAGCCAGTAATTACAATAATACAGACTGAGGAACTACAGAAATAAATGGGTTTGTCCATTTGTCTGTACATAGTGTCAGCAAGCTTCATGCTTTTTGGGTTTCCCCAGACAATAAATGTAATGTATGTCATATTCATTAAAAATATCTTGAATATTATCATCTGTAGCAAAAAGAGCTTATCATTTTTGTTCTGGAATCATTTCAGAAGCTTAGCCATGCAAATGGTTTAAGTTGTAATAAAGTTTGATAATTATATCAGAGAAAATAAAGAAATAAACTACCTGTTCTTTAAAAAAAAGCATAAGAAAATTGACCATTGTGAATATCTCTGTACTTGGTTTACTTTGCTTTAGGCATGAAATCAAATTAAGGTATTTGTATCAGAAATTGTCTGGCATTGTCCATTTATCTTCCATCTATCCAGTGAAATAAAAACCTTGTTGCAACTGTAGAGGCCATTTGTTCTGATTAAGACTGATATAAAGACCTTTTTATTGTTTAAGGTTTTTAAACTAAGTCATCTGCAGTCAAAAACTATGTCTTGGGTTGAATCTAGTATTAGGCCTTAAAAAAAAAATACTTGTGTTTCTGGTGGCGTAGCCCAAAAAAACAGGGTCGGTAGGTAGGCTTTTTTTTTTTAAATATTTTTTATTAATTATTATTGGATAAAAGTGATAAGCTTGTTATTCCTAACATGTTGTTTTTATGTCAATAGCACAAAATAATAACTGGTAAGTACATGTACATGTTTTTATGTTCTTCTACTGTTTGTAATGAACACAAATACTTGAAAATAAAAATTAAACTTGAAAGTTTGTTTCCATTGTTATTCATGTATATAACAGCATGCATATTCTCGCTATTGAGGGAATAGCAAAATTTACACCAAACTATTTCAGTCAACCTGTTTTAGTCTTTACATAACTAGAAAACTGTTAAGCTTGAATAGTTCCTGACAAAATACCAATTTCAGCTGGCCATTGCTTTTAAATAATACATTTGTGAGATTTCAAGTGTCAGACATAATAAAAAATCCACTATCTCCAAATGTGGTTCATACCAACATACAACATTAACAATTGTCATTTAATAATGCGAGATGGAACAAGATTCTGAAATCAAAATTGTATGTGAATAACTCTAAATAAACTTTACTAACCTTTATTTGTATTAACCTTTTACTCCACAGATACGAAAAAGATACACAAAAAATCATATGGGCAAACAGTGTAATCAGCCTGCTAAGACTATATTTTGTGACATCAACTTATAATATTTATTTAATTGCAGTTTTATTAAAATTATGGAAGTGTCTCCGGGTCCGGGTCCGGACCTCTAGACTTTTGGTCTAGAGGTCCGGACCCGGACCCGGAGACAGCCCATATAGAGTTGTCTCGGGGTCCGGGAAAATTTTTGTTATATATATATATAATGCAGTTTATGCGATATTTTCTCAAAAATGTTATTATTTATCATCTTATTTAATCATTAACATGTAATTAAGTCATTAAAATTTTTAATTAAAGGATTTTAATTGATAAGTGAAGCTGTGATTGCATATTGCGTACATGATCTATCGTTGCTTTGTTGATGGTAATTATTGAAAATAATATATAATTTAATAAATAAATTGATACACAATGAAAATTTGTTTGTGTTTTCATTATGATCCGACGCTTATTGTTATTGGATTATTATACTAAACAGATCTGTGAAAAACTACAGTTAGCTAGGTATTAATTGTTATTTTCGAAGTGATCATCAAAGATGTCCAGGTATCTTGATGGGCCCTAATTGGCCTGCTCAAAATATACCGCATTATTGAGTACTAACTCCTTAATGTGAAGATAATAAGGGCCGAAAGCTTTGAAGAGCAGGCTTTAAATTTAGAGTTTAGCGTCAGTTGTCTTGTGTAAGTGTTAGTGGGAAACATGGCACACAAGTTTTATATCGGTAAAAAATTCAGTGATTTTGTTTCGTTAAAAAGTAAAATTAACTTGTATCAAAAACAGGAAAACGTGCAACTTTTCAACGAGATTCAAGAACTTTAAATGCTCAAAAAATGCCGTGCTCCAAATAAAAACTCTAAAGATAGGATTAAATACTTTGAAATCACGTATAGTTGTATTCATGGTGGCAAGAAGTTTAAAGCCAGGGGAGATGGCAAGAAGACGATCCGGTAAGAGTCCATCATTTTTGTGGATAATTAATACACGCCAACTCAAGTCGTGTGTAGTATTTAGCAGTTCCATAAATAAATCTATAAATTTAAATGGACACGGTCTTTTATATAGTAAAAAAAGTTATTCCGAATATTTTCAGCTGAATTAAATCCGATTGAAATCCGCTTGTTCCGTGGTTTATACACAGCTTACATCTTCCCACCCAGAATCCACACACTATAATGTGTTTATATGTTATTTGCTTACAGGTTTGATTATTCAATTTAAGATTCAACGCCGCATTTCGTGTTATGTGTCGCGCTGTAAACATTTTCACGAGTACAGAACAAGCTAGCGGCGTAATATTCGATTTTATTAACAATTATTTATTTGAAGCTAAACATGTATATTTATTATAACAATACAATAACAAAAGAGGAATAGTAAAAGTTAAGTTGTATTATTAATAAAGATGAAAGGCAACAAACATTCATTTATTAAAGTTCTGTAGGTCGCATTTGGAGAGTGCCGTTGGTTACACTTTCCACGAGTAAAAAGCGACGAATTATTAGTCTTTCAAAACTGAAAAAAAAATCTTATATGTAACATTTTAATGACTAAATTACATTTTTATAATTCATTAAGATGATAAATAATAACATTTTTGAGAAAATATCACAAAAACTGCATAATATCTATAACAATAATTTTCCCGGACCCCGAGACAACTCTATATGGGTTGTCTCCGGGTCCGGGTCCGGACCTCTAGACCAAAAGTCTAGAGGTCCGGACCCGGACCCGGAGACACTTCCTAAAATTATAGATCTATTTACTATATCAAATAATAGATATTTAAACATATTATTTTCATAAATTTTAGATTTTCTAAATAATAAGAATTGAATCCATGTACCATGCATAATACCGTAAGGTTTTTTAAAGCATAGATATTGAAGATTTGCCCGTGTTTGAAAAAATATGTTTTATATGTATGGTAATTTTCTTACCTAGGTCTACAGCACACCACATTTGGAAGTGTACCAAAGTCATCTACAGATATATTCCATGATATTGTTGCAATTAACACATAATCAAATTGATTCATAACCCTTCAATGATGGTAAAAGATTTTTTACTACTGCCAAAGCTGAGTTTAATAAATTATTTGATAAGTGCTTTTTGTCACCATAAAAAAGTCCGAGATCGTAAATTCCTTGAGCCAAAGTTCAATGATTTTGCATTTTCATCGTATCACGTATGCATCTTGAACCGAAATCTTAATCTATTTGTAATTCTTCGATGAAATTGTCGGCAGATCAATAAGTATAAATATTTTTTTATCGGATTGTCTAACGCTGACCGCCATGATTGTTTACTACGGAGGTTGTGATTTTCGCAGACGAATAAAACAAAACGTCGTTGTCGAATTAAACAAAATGTCGTCGTTACAAAATATCGTTGTAGTCTTCGGCCAATCGATCCATGACGACTGGAGACCACAACGATGCTTCGATATTTTTTTCCGAGTCAAAAAAAAGTTACGGTCGGCGGTAAAAAAGTAGAGTCGGTCGGGCCACCAGAAACACAACTATTTTTTTTTTAGGCCTTAAATGTCATTATTTAATTCAAGAATTAAGATTTTCAATGATTATTACCAGACTTGTTGGAAATGCATCTTAAATCTTCACAAAAAAAACTCAAATAAGGTGGTCAAGACAGAAAATCTTTGGTAAGTAAATTATGGTAAATTAAAAACCAACATGTTTTCTGATAATCACCAAAATTACTTGGAATGTATATCACAATGTCATTTGAAAAGGCTTATACGATTGAATTGGCTATTATAAGTATTCAGATGAGATAAATAAGCTTTATAGAACCACTTGTTGAACATACTAAGATCAGCCTGGAATGTTTTGTTATTATTTGCTGAATTATATGCTCTAGAGTTGAAGCAGTTCTCAGAATATTGTCTATTTAAAACAGACCATTAGATGCTTAAAGGCAGCTTTTACTCATTAAATTGTCTGGTATTCAAATTTCATTCGCAGAACTGATTTTGATAGCAAATACAATTTGTAAATGGAAATGTATTGGATGACTCTTTGCTGTTCTCTGTTCCAAACAATCATTGAAATTATAGGTTTCCTGTCAACATAATGATGTCTTGTTCTTAATCAGAAGCTGACTGCTTCTCTAAGCAAAAATCTGCAAACTTAGAGCAGTTCAATAAACATTGTAGAAATCTATTTGTTTGTTGATGATGAGGCTTTGAGAAAGAATCATTAGAAATGAGAAATTGCAGGCACTTGGCCATTTTGGGAACGTTTGATATGGTACTAGTTACCAAAAGCTTACAGTTGCCTTCAAAAGTGGGCTTTGAAAAATTAGGAATACACATGTAGCCAGAAAAGGCCCGTTTCCAATGCAAAATAAGAAGCAACATTTTCCCCTATCAAAACAGAGACCACAATATAGTGTTTTGCCCAACCATAATGAAAAACACTGTGTTGATGTGAATATTGATGATTCTCTCACCGGATGATTTGATTTCTGGAGCAGATGATCCCAATTGATTTGGAGTCATTGTGTCTAAGGGGCCTTGAATTTAAATTGGTTTCTGCTAAATATTTCAAGAACCCTTTGACCCAATGTCTTCAACTAATATTTCCACTTGACAACCTCGAGAGGCCACAGTTCCAGCTCACAATCATTTTGGCTCCTTTTCAACACCTTTTCATTTATTCATATGTAAAAAAACAAAGTTCAAGGTCACTGTCTTTTCAGCTGATGTCATACCCAATTATTAACATGTTGATATTTATCCTTAATAAGTTTCTGTCCATGACTAAACATGCACTTAAAAATGCACCATTCAGTGTCATTTGTTCTGCACATGTTTTGTTGTTGTTTGAAAATGAATTGTTCATTTATAAATGAATAAACACTGAAAATTTTGAAAAATATAGGACATAATGGATACATCTTTTTACTCATGTAAGTCAGCTATATTACACCTCGATTTTTTTACAACAGAAATGTTCCCACTTTACTATACAAAACATCCAGTAAAACTCTGTCTCTAGTCAGGTCCTCCTTTCATAATAATAATAATAATAATAATAATAAATTAACTCAAGAGGAGACATGGCATCATTTATTTAATCTGGTCTGTTATGATGTTTGCCTGGAGTAATCATCTCCTCAGAAGTTGCAAAATGAAGTAAATCCAGCAGCTGACAGGTCAATCACATGGTCTGAAAACTTGATTAATGATACTTTAAATGAGTTATCTTCATTTAAATAGTTATCTGTAACATATAGTGGTATATCAATTCTACGGGAATGGCAGCATCATTCACTAACATGTTTTCCAGGGCTTCAGCAGATGCTGGTACATGTTATATTTGTATATCATCACCTTTTTATTGAATTCAATTTGTACAATAATTCCAAAATTGTTATTTTGGTTCTCAGAATGTTCACTAAAATCTTTCTATTTATATGTTTGGCATTCTCATTCCTTTATGGAACTTGCAATTTATGATTATTTGTATACTATTATGCTCAGCCTCTTGGAAATCTTAAAACCTGAAAACTGATACAAAACTGATACAGAATGTATTGTTTCCCCATTAATTCATCTCGAGATATTCACAAAAACCAGGGAATTTTTATGCCCCCGAAGGGAGGCATATAGTAATCGGACCGTCCGTCCGTCCGAAATAATCTTGTCCTCGCTTCTTCTCCAAAACCGCTTGAGGGATTTCTTTGAAACTTCACAGGAGTGTTTGTCACTAAGCCTAGTTGTGCATATCTTCAGGAATTTCTGCTCGGATTATTTTTGGCTGAGTTATGGCCCTTTTTAGCAAAATCTTGTCCTCGCTTCTTCTCTAAAACCGCTTGAGGGATTTCATTGAAACTTCACAGGAGTGTTTGTCACCAAGCCTAGTTGTGCATATCCTAAGGAATTTCTGATCGGATTATTTTTGGCGGAGTTACGGGCCTTTTTACCTAACCCTAACCCTAAACCCTAACCCTAACCCTAAGGTAAATTTTGTTAATGCAATAGAGGTTACATTTTTGTCCAATTGTCATGAAATTTGGTATGAATATTGATATTGATGATTTCTACACAAATTATTAAAATCATGTTGTTATATTGACCAGGGGCCCCGCCCTGGGGATTTTTATGCCCCCGAAGGGAGGCATATAGTAATCGCACTGTCCGTCCGTCCGTCCGTCCGTCCGTCTTTCCATCTGTCCGAAATAATCTTGTCCTCGCTTCTCCTCATAAACCGCTTGAGGGATTTCTTTGAAACTTCACAGGAATGTTTGTCACCAAGCCTAGTTGTGCATATCGTCAGGAATTTCTGCTCGGATTATTTTTGGCTGAGTTATGGCCCTTTTAAGCAAAATCTTGTCCTCGCTTCTTCTCCCAAACCGCTTGAGGGATTTCATTGAAACTTCACAGGAATGTTTGTCACCAAGTGTAGATGTGCATATCCGAAGGAATTTCTGATCAGATTATTTTTGGCGGAGTTATGGACCTTTTTACCTAACCCTAACCCTAAACCCTAACCCTAACCCTAAACCCTAACCCTAACGTAAACTGAAACCGCTTGAGGGATTTCATTGAAACTTCACAGGAGTGTTTGTCACCAAGACTTATTGTGCATATCCAAAGGAATTTCTGATCGGATTATTTTTGGCTGAGTTATGGGCCTTTTTACCTAACCCTAACCCTAAACCCTAACCCTAACCCTAAGGTAAATTTTGTTAACGCAGTAGAGGTTACATTTTTTGTCCGATTGTCATGAAATTTGGTCAGGATGTTTGTCCCAATGATTTCTTGGACGAGTTCCAATATGGGTCACCAGGGTCCAAAAACTAGGTCACTGTTACTAATAATAGAATTTTCTTGTTAACACTCTAGCGGTCACATTTTTGTTCTGATTGTCATGAAACTTGGTCAGGATGTTTGTCCAAATGATTTGTCAGAAGAATTCGAATACGGGTCATCTACGTCTTAAAACTAGGTCACTGTTACTTAAAATAGAATTTTCTTGTTAACACTCTAGCGGTCACATTTTTGCTCCGATTGTCATGAAACTTGGTCAGGATGTTTGTCCCAATGAATTCTAGGACAAGTTCGAATAAGGGTCATCTGGGTCCAAAAACTAGGTCACTGTTACTATAAATAGAATTTTCTTGTTAACACTCTAGCAGTCACATTTTTGCTCCAATTATCATGAAACTTGGTCAGGATATTTGTCCCAATTATTTCTAGGCTGAGTTTGAATATGGGTCATCTGGGTCCAAAAACTAGGTCACTGTTACTATAAATAGAATTTTCTTGTTAACACTGTAGCAGTCACATTTTTGCTCCAGTTATCATGAAACTTGATCAGGATGTTTGTCCCAATGATTTCTAGGATGAGTTTGAATATGGATCATCTGGGTCCAAAAACTAGGTCACTGTAACTAAAAATAGAATTTTCTTGTTAACACTCTAGCGGTCACATTTTTGTTCTGATTGTCATGACACTTGGTCAGGATGTTTGTCCCAATGATTTCTGGGACAATTTTGAATATGGGTCGTCTGGGTCCAAAAACTAGGTCACTGTTACTAAAAATACAATTTTCTTGTTAACACTCTAGAGGTCACATTTTTGCTCCGATTGTCATGAAACTTGGTCAGGATGTTTGTCCAAATGATTTCTCAGACAAGTTCGAATATGGGTCATCTGGGTCCAAAAACTAGGTCACTGTTACTAAAAATAGAATTTTCTTGTTTACACTATAGTGGTCACACTTTACTCTGATTATCAGATTGTAAAGAAACTTGGTCAGGACATATGTCCCAGTTATTAATTGGACGAGTTTGAATATGGGTCACCTGGGGTCAAAAACTAGGTCACTGTTACTATAAATAGAAAAATCTTGTCCAGGCTGTAAATTTGTTATTTCTCATTGGATTTTAAAATAACTTGGCTCAAATGTTTACCATGACAAGGTGTACTTTCGCGTACAGTACCCATGCCTGTTGGTCCAAGGTCAAGGTCACCTTTACAAAAAATAACATTTTCTTTTCTGGGCTGTTAATTCCTAATGAATGAAGTGATTTCAAAATAACTTTACATAAATGTTCACCATGACAAAGGCATGTGTTGCTTACAATACCCATGCCGGTAGGTCAAAGGTCAAGGTCACTGTTACGAAAAATAGCATTTTCTTTTCCAAGCTGTAGATTTGTTGTTTCTTATTGGATTTTAAAATAACTTGGTGTAAAGGTTCACCATATGGAGACGTTGGGTCTTGTACAACACAACTTTGTTGTACTCTGGTGAGTGATAAAGGGCCATCATGGCCCTCTGGTTCATATTACCCACATCACATGTAGTAAGGTTCATAACTCTAATAATCATTTTCCAGAATAATTTCCCCAATAATCTTCGAATTTTCTAAAAAAAAATGTCATATTTAACTTTATTTAACTATATATTTACTACAGACTTAAAACATATGATCCTTTCATCTTTCACATTATATGCATGCAGTATGCTTTGTCTTCCACAAGCATATTTTTCATTACATATGTTTATTTATTACATATGTATACCTATTCGATTTCAAAGCTGCATTTCGGGGGCATATGTCAATTTCAAGTGACAGCTCTTGTTTTTTTTCTTTTAAATTCTGTTTTTAACCTTTGATGTTCTTCAGTTATTAACCAGATTTTGACACAACCTGTATACCATCTTAAAATTCAATCTTTCCTCAACAATTCATTCACTGGTTGTTCAGGGATAAAATTTGAAACAAAAATTTTAGTAGCAGGGTGAAAATTTCAAGTGTCAATATCCAATATTTCTATCTGTCTTCAGCTATATTTAGGTATGATGTTTACCAGTATTTTTGGTACAGTTGCTGGACAATGACCTGATGAACTTTGCTGCTTAGATATGTGTTATGCAATATTAAGAACTTTGCTCTGGAAGATTTTATAGGGTAAATTTTGTCATTTTATGGATAGTGACAAATAAACTTTCTTCCTTTATAGCACTTTGAAAATCAGGCTTTTCTGAATATGTTATTCACTGTTTTTTAAGTAAAACAACAACAAGAACAACAACAAATTGGTAGCACATTCTCAAAATGTTAAGACTAAATTTAAGAGAGCCTTAGATGTATACAGTGTATGTACACAAACTGGCAAGTCAAGGCCACACTTTTTAGCTCACCTGAGCTGGCTCAGGGTGAGCTATTAGGATCGATGAATGTCTGTCGTCCGTCCACACTTAGTTCTTTAACACTATAACGGTCACATTTTTGCTCCGATTGTCATGAAACTTGGTCAGGATGTTTGTCCCAATGATTTCTCGGTCAAGTTCAAATATGGGTCATCTGGGTCCAAAAACTAGGTCACTGTTACTAAAAAAAGAATTTTCTTGTTAACCTCTAGTGGTCACATTTTTGCTCTGATTGTCATGAACTTGGTCAGGATGTTTGTCCCAATGATTTCTCGGACAAGTTCGAATATGGGTCATCTGGGTCCAAAAACTAGGTCACTGTTACTAAAAATAGAATTTTCTTGTTAACACTAGTGGTCACATTTTTGCTCCGATTGTCATGAAACTTGGTCAGGATGTTTGTCCCAATGATTTCTCGGACGAGTTCGAATATGGGTCATCTAGGTCCAATAACTAGGTCACTGTTACTTAAAATAGAATTTTCTTGTTAACATTCTAGCGGTCACATTTTTGCTCTGATTGTCATGGAACTTGGTCAGGATGTTTGTCCCAATGATTTCTCAGACGAGTTTGAATATGGGTCATCTGGGTCCAAAAACAAGGTCACTGTTACTAAAAATAGAATTTTCTTGTTTACACTCTAGTGGTCACATTTTTGCTCCGATTGTCATGAAACTTGGTCAGGATGTTTGTCCCAATGATTTCTCAGACGAGTTTGAATATGGGTCATCTGGGTCCAAAAACAAGGTCACTGTTACTAAAAATAGAATTTTCTTGTTTACACTCTAGCAGTCACATTTTTGCTCTGATTGTCATGAAACTTGGTCAGGATGTTTGTCCCAATGATTTCTCAGATGAGTTTGAATATGGGTTATCTGGGTCCAAAAACTAGGTCACTGTTACTAAAAATAGAATTTTCTTGTTTACATTCTAGAGGTCATATTTTTTCTCCGATTGTCATGAAACTTGGTCAGGATGTTTGTCCCAATGATTTCTCGGACGAGTTTGAATATGGGTCATCTGGGTCCAAAAACTAGGTCACTGTTACTAAAAAGTAGAATTTTCTTGTTAAAACCCTAGCGGTCACATTTTTGCTCCGATTGCCATGAAACTTGGTCAGGATGTTTGTCCCAATAATTTCTCGGAGGAGTTCGAATATGGGTCATCTGGGTCCAAAAACTAGGTCACTGTTACTAAAAATAGAATTTTCTTGTTTACACTCTAGCGGTCACATTTTTGCTCTGATTGTCATGAAACTTGGTCAGGATGTTTGTCCCAATGATTTGTCGGACGAGTTTGAATATGGGTCATCTGAGTCCAAAAACTAGGTCACTGTTACTAAAAATAGAATTTTCTTGTTAACACTCTAACGGTCACATTTTTGCTCCGATTGTCATGAAACTTGGTCAGGATGTTTGTCCCAATGATTTCTCGGACGAATTCGAATACGGGTCATCTATGGTCCAAAAACTAGGTCACTGTTACTAAAAATAGAATTTTCTTGTTAACACTCTAGCGGTCACATTTTTGCTCCGATTGTCATGAAACTTGGTCAGGATGTTTGTCCCAACAATTTCTCAGACGAGTTCGAATATTAGTCATCTGGGTCCAAAAATTAGGTCACTGTTACTATAAATAGAATTTTCTTGTTAAACTTTAGCGGTCACATTTTTGCTCCAATTGTCAGGAAACTTGGTCAGGATGTTTGTCCCAATGATTTCTAGGACGAGTTTGAATATGGGTCATCTGGGTCCAAAAACTAGGTCACTGTTACTAAAAATAGAATTTTCTTGTTAACACTCTAGCGGTCACATTTTTGTTCTGATTGTCATGACACTTGGTCAGGATGTTTGTCCTAAGGATTTCTCAGATGAGTTTGAATATGGGCCATCTGGGTCCAAAAACTAGGTCACTGTTACTAAAAATAGAATTTTCTTGTTTACACCTAGAGGTCACATTTTTGCTCCGATTGTCATGAAACTTGGTCAGGATGTTTGTCCTAATGATTTCTCGGACAAGTTTGAATATGGGTCATCTGGGTCCAAAAACTAGGTCACTGTTACTCAAAATAGAATTTTCTTGTTAACACTATAGTGGTCACATTTTTACTCTGATTGTCAGATTCTAAAGAAATTTGGTCAGGACATATTTCCCAGTTATTAATTGGACCAGTTTGAATATGGGTCGCCTGCTGTCAAAAACTAGGTCACTGTTACTAAAAATAGAAAAATCTTGTCCAGGCTGTAAATTTGTTATTTCTCATTGGATTTTAAAATAACTTGGCTGAAATGTTTACCATGACAAGGTGTAGTTTCGCGTACAATACTCATGCCTGTTGGTCCGAGGTCAAGGTCACTGTTACTAAAAATAAAATTTTCTTGTCTGGGCTGTTAATTCCTAATGAATGGAGTGATTTCAAAATAACTTTACATAAATGTTCACCATGACAAGGGGATGTGTTGCTTACAATACCCATGCCGGTAGGTCAAAGGTCAAAGTCACTGTTACTAAAAATAGCATTTTCTTTTCCAAGCTGTAGATTTGTTGTTTCTTATTGGATTTTAAAATAACTTGGTGTAAAGGTTCACCATATCGAGACGTTGGGTCTCGTACAATACAACTTTGTTGTACTCAGGTGAGTGATAAAGGGCCATCATGGCCCTCTTGTTGATATTACCCACATCATATGTGGTAAGGTCCATAACTCTAATAATCATTTTTCAGGATAATCTCCCCAATAATCTTAGAATTTTCTAAAAAAATGTAATATTTAACTTTATTTAACTATATATTTATGTCTCCCACCACGTAGTGGTGTGGGAGACATTTTGATTTGCTCCTGTCTGTCCGTCTGTCTGTCCGTCTGTCCATCTGTCTGTCACACTTGTCCGCTCTCTAAGTCAAACAGTTTTCATCGGATCATCACCAAACTTCATCAAAATGTTAGTGGCCATAATATCTCGATCAAGTTCGATAACCAGCCATATTGCCCAAGGAATATCAGAATTATGGCCCTTGAATTATCAAAAATAAGTTGTTTGAGGCTTGTCCACTCTGTAACTTGAACAGTTATCATCTGATCTTCACCATACTTTATGAAAATGTTTGTGGCCATAATATCTCGGCCAAGTTCGATAACCAGCCGTATTGCCCCAGTCATGTCGGATTTATGGCCCTTGAATTATCCAAAATTGGCTGTTTAAGCCTTGTCTGCTATGTAACTGAAATATTCATCAACTGATTTTCAATAAACATTATGATAATGTGTGTGGCCTTAATATCTTGGCCAAGTTCGAAAACCAGCCACTTTGCACCAGGCATATCAGATTTATGGCCCTTTGATTTATCCGAAATTAGCCTTTTAAACATGTCACTAACCTGGTTCATCTCATGATTTGGTTCTTCTCTCATTTTCTGCTATTTTTATTATATGATGTTCACCAAATGCTATAATTATCTGTGTAATAAAAAAACAGCCGCTTTGACCCCGGCACATAAGACTTATGGCCCATTTATTTATTTACAATTGGCCTTGATAGCCTTGTACACTCACTCTCATGGTCTTTTTTCAGTGCATCTTCACTGATATATCAAAATGACAACCAGCCACATTGACCCTGGCACTTCAGGATTATGGCCCATCAGAAATTGAAACTTATGTTTTTCCTGATCCTCCAAAAATTTGTGACATTGTTTATGACTAATATTGCACAGAACTTCCGTATGCCCTTTTAATAAATTGCCATCTTTATATTCACTTCACCAGTTTTATCCTGTGCATCATCAAAGATGATGCCTTTGTGGGAGACATGTGCTTTTCCCAAAAGCAGTTCTAGTTACTACAGACTTGAAACATATGATCCTTTCATCTTTCACATTATATGCATGCAGTATGCTTTGTCTTCCACAAGCATATTTTTCATTACTTATGTTTATTTATTACATATGTATACCTATTCAATTTCAAAGCTGCATTTCGGGGGCATATGTCAATTTCAAGTGACAGCTCTTGTTTGTTTTTTGCCTAAAGCTGAACACTCAGAACTTCCCCCAAAACTAGAAAAAACTTCTCCCTGTTATCACAGCCTAAGCCTTTCCCTGAAAAACATTTTTGTGTCGCCCTTTCGAAGAAACAGCGATACATAGCGCTTTGTCCGTCCGTCTCGAAAACTTAACATTGGCTAAAACTTTGCCATTTCTTAATATTTCTTCATCAAACTTTCAAATTATATTGCTTATGACAACACACTCCAGATGATGCCATATTCTCAAGGTCAAGGTCACATTTGATGGAGTTATGCCCCTTTTTGTACTTGTATTTAGACACGAAAACTTAACGTTGGCAATAACTTTGCCATTTCTTAATATTTCTTCATGAAACTTTCAAATTATATTCCTAATGACAACACGCTCGTGATGATATCACATTCTTCAGGTCAAGGTCACATTTGATGGAGTTATTTCCCCTTTTACGAAAACTTAACATTGGCTATAACTTTGCCATTTCTTAATATTTCTTCATCAAACTTTCAAATTATATTCCTTTTCACAACATGCTCCTGATAATACCACATTTTTTAGGTCAAGGTCACACTTGATGGAGTTATTCCCCTTTATATGAAACTTAACGTTGGCTATAACTGCCATTTATTAATATTTATTCATCAAACTTTTCAAATTATATTCCCTATGCTCGTGACGATACTATATTCTTAAGGTCAAGGTCAAATTTGATGGAGTTATATTCCCCTTTTTGTACTTGCATTTTTATTCCGACAGCACCAGAGGGCGACACAAGTGTTCAACTGAACACCCATCTAGTTTTGCATAAATATTTGAAATTTAGGTTTTAGATATTTTCTTAACTTGTATTTGCAGGAGGTTACCACCCAGTGAAGATTGGGGATCTGTTCAATAACAGATACCATGTTGTGAGGAAACTTGGATGGGGACATTTCTCCACTGTTTGGCTATGCTGGGATTTACAGTAAGTTTATACTGTGTATCATGGCAGACAATAAGAATAAGCTTAATATATTTGTTGTTGTGAGACACAACTTTTTTTGGACAACATGGTCTGAAAAGGGAAATCAGATGTGTAATCCTTGAGACTCAGACCCTAGATTCAAATTTTTATTTAAAAAGCAAATTAGTGTTTTTGCCTCCACAAAGAGTTGCATGCATCCATCCGCCCATCTGTAGGTATGTCCCCATAATCTTGTGGCATCATCTCCTCATTAACTATCAAGGATTTCTTTCAAATTTGCACAGATAATCAAGCAGGATGTGTAGTTGAATGTAATGAAAAGATTCTTTCCTGCAACCATTTTTACCAGAGATACAAATGTTGTTGTAGCAGTGGGGGCATAACTGAAATCAATTATTTGGTAACATGAAAGGCAACAGAGCAGTTGAGGTGGTATACTGCATAAGCTTAACACAGTCGAGGGCATTTTCAACAAACTATGGATCAGCTACCTCTCAGAATGTTTACATCAAACCGATTAATATTTCTAAGTAGTATTCATTGCTTCCAACTCTTGACCAAGATATTCAATATTGTCCGATTGGAATTTTGACATTGACAGATAATACTGGAAGTTTTATAGCAAATGGGTTGGGTAATAATATATGCCAACTAAACTCGCATATCTCCTGTTGATGTCAGAAGAAATGACAAATCTCAGTGTTAAGCTACTGTTATGTTTTTCTGATATTCTTTGGATAACTGTAGTAGTACTAGTATACCACATGTTTAATATTCTAAATGATGCTGATCATTCTCATTTAAACCCAGACTTCAAGATGGATGGGTTCATCACATTCTGTCTGGCTGTGATGTTTTAACATTCTTTAATAACTTTGTCTCTTCTCAAGTGATTTACTTCAAAAGTAACGGCACAAGCAATTTATTGTAAACCTCCGAACTTTCTGCAAACATATTATCACATCTTGTAGAGTTATGCCTTTGTTATTGAGAACTTTTTAGTTACTTAAGTCATAGACTTTAAACTACAAGCACTTGAATTGTTGATGTTTGTAAATCTGTACTTTAGAGTTAAGCCCCTTTGATATTAACCCTGTTCTAATCAGTTACAAAAATACTGCACAATAGGCTTCCAATGGCTATTCTTCAATTGACTATATCTTTGGGAAGTGTAGAGAAATAGTTTTGACTAGCGATAATACATGAATTGTTGCTGTTCCTTTTTAAGCAGATTAAAAAAAGAACATTTTGTTTGAACAGAAGGTCTTGAAAAGTGAGCCTTATATTGCCATTGAAATGTTTTCTATTGCTGCCAAGATATTTCTTTTTATTATGGGTCAGCCTACATGTGATTGACTAATCAATCAAACTGTATTGTGTTACGTTACATCCAAGATGCTAAATTATCATGTCAGTTACAACATAGTTGTTTCTTAGATCGTTTTATATTGCTCTTTTTAGTCTTTTACAATAAAGGTTGCTTCCTGATATTGCCATGTCAGTAATTGAAGTTGATGTATTTTCAGGGCAAAAATTGAGTGAGTGATACTGTTCTTGAAGCTGTTAAGCCTTGTGTTGTTAGGCAGTTTCCAGATTGCTCCGAAAAGCTGTTACTCAAGTCCTTGTATTTTACAGAAAAAGATTTGTAACCATTAACCCTTTACTTCATGGGATACTGGGATCATTCATATTACCGGACAAAAATTGATGTTTTTTCTTCCTAACTTTTGTATTTTGCATAATAATAATGAAAAACTTGCACAGAGTAATCGTCAGTTCTTCTTTTACACAAACATGAATATTTAATACTGAAAGTACTGTTTTGTTTTATGAAAAGAGGCTCCAAAGGAAGGCAGTATGGCAGCAGATAAAATGGTAACGGAAGCTGAATTTACCGGACAAAGTGTTTCTATACATTTATTTTAAGTTTTCATTTTTAATTTTGATTTTTACCATAAACATTCACTAAGTGGCCTTTTCCGATTAAGCATCACCATTTACATCTGGAAAACCACTCACTGTTTCTATAAATAGATATAAACAAATGAGGTCCTAAATGCGTGAAAATTTAGGTAGTAATATATAATAAAATTAACAGCAAATGATTTCGTCATCAATTCATGATAGTCTTTCCGTCTGTTGCTTATTATTTCCTATATACTAGCTTAAAAAACATTTTATATACTGATTTTGTAATCTCATGAGACATCTTTAAACACCCTTTGGGCGCCTCTAGATTGGCGCATGCACAGTTATGATAAATCCCCTGCGTGACGTAATTATGAAATGTGATTGTTAATAAAAGGAAATGTTGTAAAAATAAAATTATTATGCATGAATATCAACCGACTGCGACATTGTTGTTATTAATATGGAAGCAAAAGGTGTTTACATGATTCTGACGTAGTTGTTCCGAATCTGATCAAAATTAGAGTGTTTATTCGACTGATATAAATTTTGTCAGCTAAATTGATTGTCCGGTAAATACAAAGGATCCCAGTATGGCTGTTATCCATGATCAATCAGTGTAGATACAGATCAGCCAGCACATCTTAACAGGATCTACACTTTGCATTTTGATTCATTAGGCCATTTCTAACCAAGAAGCGACCAGTGTAGATCCTGATCAGATGGCATGAATGTGCTGGCTGATCTGGGCTTACACTGTTCGCACATGCCCTAAAACCCATGTATATGGAATAAAGGGTTAAGCAATGTTTTTAATATCACAGCTAGATGGTTAATTGAGCCTACATACACTTCTAACTTGCAGTGCAAAAGAGAAATTACTATTTTAACTGGCTCAAGTTGTCAGTTAAACTTGTAACTAGACCTGTTGTAACTGGACCTGTTATGTGCATGTTTAAATAAGGAAAATCTTTAAAGTAATTAACTTGCAGGCATTTTGTCATTAGATATCCATTATTGGATCTAGCAAGTAATAGAGTCCCATGGGAACTTTTGGAGATATTATGGATTGTCCTTATTTGTTTGTTTGAATATTCTGTTGTCATAAGTCTTAGCACAATTGTAATGAATAGTTAATATTCAGAACTCAATTTTGCTAATGGCACAATTTTTTTTTGGTAAGATTATATAAATATGAAAATAATGGCGAATTCATTGTGTCTTAAAAATCTGCCCAAAGAGCATCATCATGTTAAACTAAGTCTCCAGAAATCTTCTTGACATTGCCAGCCCAGCAATTTCTCCCATCTCAAACAAACATAACACGGACCTTTGTTATATGCCAGATTAGACTAGAAATGGGCAAGTCCTTAAGTGGTGAAATAGGAATTGTCAGACTTCCAAGATTTGATCATTATGAAACTAATAATGTCCATAGTTGCAAGTTCTAATAAACCAGCCAGTGTTTGCATTTGAAAAGTGGACTAACTGGCACAGGAACAGATATTGTTACAGTGTCTGTTTGCTTAAGTTCCAGGTAGTTTGAAAACTATTTTGGCAAATCTAACAAATTAATTCAGATATAACATAGTGTATATGTGCACATGAATTTTGAAAAATTAACTAACTGATCTTTATGAAACTTCAAAAAGATTTTCAGGATAATTTCTATGCTGTGTTTAAAACCAGTCAGATAAACTAGTTACTTAGTTTTCTGCCTTCAAAGATGGACAGTGTCAGAGAATGAACAGAAAATCAGTGCATACTTTGTGGACAGACAGTGTTAGCACAATATTTGTCAGACTCTTTTGCACTTTCCAACAGCCCTCCCGCATTACAGGGCATATTTTGTGAATATGCATACTTCTTTGTATTTCTTCAATTTGTTCTCTGCTATTATTGATATCAGCTGCAATAGAAAAATGGGTATAAAATATTCACCTAATTTAAATATTCCAGGGACAGTGATTACAACTTCTAGGCATTGATATTATTCAAGATTTCATGTGCTGTGTATGGAAAGCACATTACATAGCATTATAAAGCAAAGGTCACTAGAAGAACAATAAGTATCGGAGGTGTTATTTTTTCTCAGGAATACCATCACTCCCTAACAATAATTACTGTTTTAATATTGATTTCTCTACATTTGATGAATGGAAAAAAAAATTATTTTCATTCTTGTAACTGTTTCACTTATCAGAGATTTACAAGTACAGAGTAACTGCTTAAAACTGTTGTTTTTGTTGAGTAAAGACTTTTTGTGTTAGTTGATATTTTAAAAGTTCTGTTCTTTCTTTGTTTAGTACTGGTAAACAGCATTTTCCCAATCGCAAAACTTTTTTCCAAAAAATTACTGACCTAAAAAAGTTGCCATAGTTTTCTTGTTTGCATTAACGTCCTCTGACAATATAAGACCTTGTGGGAAACCAGTTAAGCACATCATTAATATAAATGTAATTTTGCAATAGTATTGTCAATCATAAACAATAACAGCAAGCAAATGAAATATAGGAAGCACAGACCTTGCATTATATGATTATTGTGTCATTCATATCCAGTACTAAGAGTGAGAATACTGTTGGTAAAACAGTAGATGGTGTTTCAGTCCCTCTCAGAAATGGCAAAACTTTGAACATTCAAGTTCAGTCTTTTATCTTGCAAAATTTCGACTTAAGTCAAACAGTTCTAAACAAAAATAGAAAAGAAACTGAACTTTTCACAAATTTCTACCTTAATTGTTCTAAATGTAGTCTTAGTTAACATCAATTTGTACATATTTCAAGAATAAGAAATATTTCATGTGCATCAATTAAATATTGCTTCATTGAGTTTCACTACATAGTTAATAACATATTTTGAAAATGGGTTGCATGTAAGAAGGAATTTGATTAAATATTTGGATTCATACTTTTTGTGACGGGGCATGTTCCTGCTTAATAAGGGGCTGTTAATTGCCTTCCCCTCCCCAAATTTCATTAAAATCATGCAGCCCTATCCCCTGGTAGTAAAAAAAACAACCTGTGTTACCACTGTGTTTACCCTTACTCTTCAAGTACAGTATTCACTTTCTGAGCATGTGTTCCACAGAGGGCATTTGAAATTGTATTGATCTGATTCCTGATTTTGCCCGATATCAAAAATGAGAAAGAGTTTCTGAAATCAAGATGTAAGTTAGTATCTTTTTAATTTCAGGGCAAAGCGATTTGTTGCAATGAAGGTTGTAAAGAGTGCACAGCACTACACAGAAACTGCCATAGATGAAATCAAACTTCTTAGATGTGTAAGTGACTACTTTTACTTGATCTATGCCCCAAAGCTGTCAAACAAGGTTACTTTGCCCATGCACTTATTTCACAGCCAGATTTCGAAATAGACAAATACAGTAGACCAACAGAAACATGCTCTACAAAAATTATGACAGTCTTCTCTTCTTAATAGCTCTATGTGTAGAAAAATTGACAAATCATCGACTGTCATTGGCCCATCGGTTGGTGTATAAACATCAAGATAACAACTGACTTTAGAGATCAATTGTAAGAGTCTGGAATTTTTCTGGCTTGCATAATTGTTCAAATTTTTCCAGCTTGTGTAATTGTTTAGATTAGTCTTACCAATTCTCAAGACATGGATTTCATTACCTGGGATGGATCTAAATTGTGTTGTTTAATGGTGTAACTATTAAGGCTGCAAGGGCAGTCATAAGCATTTCCCTACTGCCAATGAAAAGGCTCAATAAACCCGAGCTTGCAATATTTTCGTACACAGCGAACTCTTTATAAAGCGCTTCGTTTAATTCCGCGCTCCATTATAACGCGGTCGTACCGTGGATCCCCTATTTTTTTCTAAGTCCATTTTTTACCATGAAATGGCAAAAAATCGAAACCGGAAGTCACAATTGTAACATGTACACAAATGACGCACACATTTTTCCCTAAAACAACCGTGTTTTAACACCTTTCCCAGTGACAGATAACAGCCCGGGGCAAACTTGTGAACGCATACTTACTGTTTAATTTTATCATTGATCCATTACTAAATTCGATTGTCCCTATAATTATCACATAATCCGCACAATTCAGAAAGAAACAAAAAATTATTCCCAGTCATGTTTTAAAACCTGTCGGTAGTTCATTGATGTACATTTTGCTTTGATCCGCCTTCCTGTTAATTTCATGGAGGTTGCATTTTTTTACTATGGAGGTAAACAGCGATAATATCTGTCAATGAAATGCGACTTCAAAGAAAAATGTCGGCTCGTATCGAGACTGTGATGTTTTGTCGGCTCTGCTATGAAATCGTTTGATCTACAAGAAGTGTGTACGTGACATTTGTCATTTTTTTAGCTGGTTTAAGTTGGTTGATGATGCAACAATACTGAAATATTACACTGGAGATAAAATTAGGATGTAATTTATAAATTATGGAATATGTTCGCAATGGTTAGTGTTTTAATATTTATTTTACATTTATTCGTAAATGTCAGAGTTTGTGTCATAAAATAATTGAAATTTCTGCAAGCATCTAAACAAACTAGATATACGGTCTTTAATTCCATTACAATAATTTAAGGCCTACACGATTTTGATCTTGGTGTTATTAGTCAGTCTCTTGCCGTTTTGCTTTTTTTATTTGAAATTTGGTAATTGTGTGTCTTGTAAGAAATATTATTTGTCGAGTACAGTGTGGGGAATCATGACGTTACGTAGAATTATGCATAATCTCTTTAGTTGTGTATTAGGTTGTATATTTGCGCGGGAAAATCGGGTCATGTATTTTTCGCGGGAAAATCGGGACATGTATTTTTCGCGGGAAAATATAACGCGGATTCACTTATTAACGCGGTCGGGATGATGGACCCGCTATACCGCGTTATAAAGAGTTTGCAGTGTATTTGTTATGTTTGATGGCTTTCCAATTTCCCTTTTCATCTATTGCATAATTGTCAAGAGTAATTACTGATCCACAAGACCTTGATTTGATAACCTGGCTAGTTTAAGTCTGACTAATATTGTCTTTTAAAGACCATTCATCTTACATTATTGTCTTCCAGTGGGAACTGGTCGGACTGATTATCTGGACCCAGGGTTATAAGACTTACAATTGAAACCAGACTCAAATCTCAAGCATCTGATTGGCTGAAATGGCAACTGCTTTAGATTTGAGACTGGTTTCCATTCTCAGTTTTATAAACTTCAGCCCTGGTTTTAATTTAAGTGACATAACTGAATGATGGCTAGTCCACAAAAACTGGAGAAATAAATTCAGATATAGGTGATCTATTACAGGTACGAGAGGCAGATGAATCAGACACTTTTAGAGAAAGGACAGTACAGTTGTTGGATGACTTCAAAATATCAGGTGTCAATGGCACACGTATCCTTTACCTTGCTCATATCAGGGGTTTTTCAGCACTGTCTGTGCCTCCGGAAAACGGAGGTGTTCCCAAAGCAAACGGCCCCGTTCCCAATCATATCCAGTTATCATTTTTCCCAGTTGAATACATATTTTCTTTCCAAAATCGGCAAAAATCGTGACATACACAGTTAACAGAAGAGTGACTTCCCTTTATCTAGAAATATCAAGCGTTCAACTTCAGTGACCCTGATGTAAGCACGAATATTTTCATGAACTTCTTTCAAATTCAACATTATAGCTATAAATTATATCAATTAATTATGAACTTCTTTGCATAACTTTGCATAAAGTACACAAAACTGCAGAAGATGCATTATAATCTGACTCGTTAGACACTTAATTCCTTTTGTAATGTATTTTCATGACTATGATTGCTTTGCACAACAGTAAGTACTACAGTAAAAACTTAGGTTTTTCTGGTCTGTTTAGATACCGTATTTTATCTAAGTCTTCGGACGGAAAAAAAAATATTTTTCTGGCTGAACGAATATTTAGAGACTAGAATTTTCATTTAAAAAAAAGATCGTCCGAAAATTTAGAGACATGTACATTAATTGACACGTCCGTAATTGTAAGCCCAGAATACGTAAACACGTGTCAGACGTTTCTTCCTTTGAAATTTGTGCTTACCTTTGTCAAGCAATTAACTCCATAGTTGCTAAATAAACATCCTATTGTTGTATAATCAACATTGTCGGAAATGTGATGGCTGTCGCTAATAAGGGTGCAATAAATTAGTTGCAAACTGCTAATTCAGCGAAGTGCCGATACTGCAGATACACACACAACCTGATCAGAGATAAGCTATAATGATCACAGATACGCTGTCAACAAACAGTCAGCTGATTGAGAAATGAAATCATCCCTGTTAGTTGACGGTTAGAAATTCTTTTGTACAATAGCGTCAATCGATTTTCGAGCAGTGCACACCGTTTCAAGTTGACGTCAGCGTCTTTGATGTTAAATACACAAGCATCGCTGACATTTTAGATCAAAGCGGTCAATGACCAGGTGTTCAACAGATGTTCATAGCAGTTGTAAACTTGATGATTTTAGTCAATGTACATGTAATAATTCTCGGATATTTTAGGGGCAAGTATTCGCATGATTAAAAATATACGTCGTTCATGTCATTTATAACTTGTAATAAATATCATAAACATCGGAGTTAAACATTTTAAATTTAAATGCACGATCAGAAAAATATGTCGATCGTTGCACGGTCAGAAATATATTTTGTTCGTATTAGTCTATGTGTTATTAAAATTTAATTTAAATGTGACGATGCTCCTTAGTTAGCCCTGTGTATTTCTGGGAGAAATGCGAACGTTGAAGATTAAACAACTTTCTTTTTCATTATAAGAATTAAGAACGTTGTAGAGAAATGCTATTATTAAAATATTGTAAAATAAAAACGAACGAACAATGCGATATGATATAAGTCATTCGGAGTCAAAACATAGATTTGTCTACACGCTTACATTGCTTAGCAACGACTGACACGAGACAGGCAATACACATCATTTTTATTACAACATACAGGGTTTTTTTTTCTTAACAAACTGACGCCGATAGTCGGCGTCTTCCCCCGGGAAAAAAATTCCCCAACATAAATTTTTTCCCCAACCAAAATCACTTTCCCCCTTGTAAAGTGATAATTTTTTAGCAAAACGTAAACAGAAGCTTAATTTATAGTTATGTTTAATCTATTTCATCTAAAATCTGCAAAATTTTCACGAATATTTGTTAGAAATTAGGTACGTACGCAACCTAGTATTAGTTGTGGAACGTTACTAAATTTAGATTCGCTACGTCACAGACCCTGTATCCTGGTCGTCAACTTTAACATTACTGGTACTGGATTATCGTCGTGTTGGGAATTCTGCCTGCCAGTTTTAAGTGGATTTTACAACAGTTGAGTACCGATAGCGAGCGTACCACCATAAATTACAGCTAAAATACAACTCGTCTGCCGAATTTCTCGATAACATACGTCCCGCGGACTTCCGAAAAAGAAAATCACAACCATCGACGTAGACAGTCGTAGTAAATTTAAACCCCGCCTATAATCTTTCATGTCACACTGTTTACGATTAGATAGTAAAACATGTTTTGCTAAAACAATAAGCTCTGCCCACTTTAAAAATACCAACAAGTCAATTAAATGCATGCACGCGCCGGTCTAATTATCGCCGAGGAATGTATTCTGACACCGGGCAAAAAAAAAATCTGTTGTTTTGATAATTGGCAATTAATTGAAGATTAACTAAGTAAATTGCTAGTTGTCGTATATTGTCTTCATCGTGCTTTTAATCGGATGCAGCTTGTTTGCACTGTCAGGTAAAACAAACGACGAAAAATGCAAAATACGAACAACAGAATACGGCCGTCTGCACAAAAATACGAACTGTCAGGTGAAACACACATTCAAAACTGCTGGGCAATAATTTTTATCCCAAGAATTTTATATCCTGTATCTTCCGGAGTATTAATTGAAGTCCAAATTTACGATGTGACCCACAACTACAATAAAAATTAATTATCACGACATTTAAAAGTCAAAGTACCGTGTAATTTTATGATGATTTATCATCGTTCGTCGCATGTTGTAATAGCATGTGCGTATCAGGGGGGTGGGGAGATTGCTTGAACCCTCCTTTTGAGCAGCAATATTTAATTTTCTTGGGGAATTCAACAATTAAGTTGGAAATTATCAATAACTACCCAAGTACTGGCCGAAACAAAAGATTGCTGGAAATATTGCATCCAAAATGATTTTGATTCAAAGTACACAATAAATGGATACATTTTAAGCAGGCTCCGAAAGTGAACAATTATAACTTATTCTTGTACTGTTTAAAAACAGATAACAAAGATACATGCATCTGTATGCTAAATAGGTAAGAATGAAAGCTAAAGTAAAAAAAGAAAGACAGAAGCATAAACTTGAGTATAAACATTCACTGTAGCTAATACAAGAAAGAGTGTATAATAAACTAAAATTTCCCCAAATTTGTATTTTTCACTCATTTTTCCCCTTTTGACCAGCTTCCTTAAAAAATACCCTGACATAGCGAGTTGATAAACGGGAAGGATTAATAATTGCCCGTAAAAGGGTATGACGTTTTATTGCGTTCGAGTGTCTGATTAATTAGAGACGAAAATAATATATATTGTTTTCGGTGTCCCATTTTTTAGAGGCTGAAAAAAAATTATTTTGGCAAAATAATTTTGGTGTCCGAACACTTAGAGGGTCCGAAGACTTAGATAAAATACGGTAATACACAAAATTAACCATTTAATTTATTACAGTTTCACTATTTTATAAAGAATTTAAATTTCAAAATTTTCATATAACTAATAATTAAAATGAGATAATTATTTTCTAATAACAGTTGGCTTAATATGTTTAGTTAACAGTTTTGTATTGTTTGTTTGAATAAAGACTGAAAGCAAGTAAAAGTATATTGGTATTGTAAAAATAGACTGATTTACGCTTGATAATTGCATAGTAAAATTTCCCAAACTGGACCATTTTATCTATGTGAAAATTCCCATAATAGGCATTTTTATGCCCCCGGCATCTAGTGATTGAACCGTCCGTCCGTCTTTCCGTCCGTCCGTCCGTACGTCCGTCCGTCCGTCCGGTTAACATTTTTCGGCAAGTTGGATATTTCTCAATTTCTACAAAGAGCATTGGCACTAAAGTTTACACACTTACTTAACAGTTCAAAGGTCATGACCCTGACAAGTTACATAACTCTGGGTACCTTATTTCTGGTGTTATCTCCCCTTTTTGTACTTAAAAAAGTGGTTAACCTGTTTCGGCAAGTTGGATATTTTTCCATTTCTACGAAGATCATTAGCATGAAAGTTTACAAACTTACTATACAGTGCACAGGGTATGACTCTTCACAAGTTACATAACTCTGGCTATCTTTATTCTGGGTTTTCTCCCCAATTTGTACTTGGAGATAAATGGTTAACATTTTTCGGCAAGTTGGATATTTCTGAATTTCTACAAAGAGCATTGGCATGAAAGTTTACACACTTACTTAACAGTTCACAGGTCATGACCCTGACAAGTTACATAACTCTGGGTACCTTATTTCTGGTGTTATCTCCCCTTTTTGTACTTAGAAAAATGGTTAACCTTTTTCGGCAAGTTGGATATTTTTCCATTTCTACAAAGATCATTAGCATGAAAGTTTACAAACTTAATATACAGTGCACAGGGTATGACTCTTAACAAGTTACATAACTCTGGCTATCTTAATTCGGGGTTTTCTCCCCAATTTGTACTTAGAGATAAATGGTTAACATTTTTCGGCAAGTTGGATATTTCTGAATTTCAACAAAGAGCATTGGCATGAAAGTTTACACACTTACTTAACAGTTCACAGGTCATGACACTGACAAGTTAAATAACTCTGGGTACCTTATTTCTGGTGTTATCTCCCCTTTTTGTACTTAGAAAATGGTTAACTTACTTCTGCATGTTGGATATTTCGCAATATCCACAAGGAGATCTGGCATTAAAGTTTACACACTTAACAGTGCACAGATGATGGCCCTTACAAGTTACGTAAGTCTGGCTACCTTTTTTCTGGGATTATCTCCCCATTTTATACTTGGATATAAATGGTTAACTTATTTGATTTTTGCCCTTTTTCGCTTAGAAATTAGAATTAACACTTAGAAATTATGGTTAAAGTTTCAATGTTAGTGTTTTTCTAAGGTAATGCTATAGAAAAGGTTTAAAACAGAATGATGTACTTAACATACTTTGATGAAAGTGTTGAGTGGTTACTATACTATACTATACTATACTATACTATACTATACTATACCATACCATACCATACCATACCATACCATACCATACCATACCATACCATACCATACCATACCATACCATACCATACCATACCATACCATACCATACCACACCACACCACACCATTCCACACCACACCACACCACCACCACACACCACCACACCACCCCATCTCACACCACACCTCCACCACCCCACCACACCACCAACAATAATACTGTCAACAACATCGTCAACAACACCACCAACAACACCGTCAACAACACCACCAACAACTTCGTCAACACCACCACCAACAACACCGTCAACAACACCACCAACAACAACACCACCAACAACAACAATAGCATCAACAACACCAACAACCAACAACAACAACACCAACAACTGACAACACCAACAACAACACTGACAACTACACCAACAACAACACCAACAACAACACCAACATTACAACATTACCAACACCAACAACAATACCAACAAAAGCAACAACACCCACACCACCAACAACAGCAACCAGCATACCATACCTTACTATACTACACCACACCCCACTACATCACTATAGGTGGGCAGGGATAGTGGGTTGATGGGTGTGGGATCAGGGGTGTAAAATACAATAATAAAGTAACTGTAATTTATTGATTTCCTAACTTGGATTAAGAAACTTTTGTCGTGTGTGTGTGTGTTGGGTGTCATAAACTCCTAAATCACTCCCCAGTTTAAATGAAGCCCAGTTTTAAATGTGCTTAAATATGTCTGACTTCGAATAGTCAAGCGTGCAGTCGTTTCCAACTGGCTCTTGTTATGATAAATTCTTTTCATGTACAGGTTCTGGCACCAGATGGTTATTTTCATTATTTAGAACTAACTTGTGATATTAGTTGCAGTTTTAACACTGAGCTATCATTTAAAATTTGTATCGTTACAAACTTCGCTACCGGGGGCATATGTGTATTCCGAACACAGCTTCTTGTTGTCGATAAAAAATTCCCAAAATGCCTAGACTCCTTTTCCCAAAATAAGCAGAAAAACCCCTGTCATACACAGTTCAAGGGTTGAGCGTGAAAAGAATCAGTATGGAATTATAAAGATTAATATAGTGTTTTTCACTAAATCCCTAACTTGCTTTCTATGGTTGACTTCCAATCACAGCTGCTGCCAAAATATATTTTTTTGCAGGCCTTTAGTTCCTGTCATAGTCTAAGTTTACGGGTAAAAGTTCTTAATGAATAGCTTGGATTTGTTGCACAAATAATATGATTCAAATAATACATCTTCACTTTATTGTTTCACCCCTAGAAAAGTCTATACATAGAAATAGCTTTGTTCATCTGACACGAAAACTTAACATTGACTATAAATTTGCTATTATCTAATTTTTTGATATACTCTGCTTATGACAACAAGTTCCATTTTTGTACCTTTTGACATGAAAACCTAATGTTGGCTATGACTTCGCCCATTTCTTAATATTTCATTATGAAACTATCAGTTTTTATTCAGAAAATAGTACCCGAGAGTGACACAAATCATCTATGAACACCCATCTAGTCAACAAATTTACTGTACTTCTTAAAGTTATTAGAAAAAATGCTCGAAATATGTCTTTGAATGAAACAACTTAACATTGTGCTTAAAGCTTTTATATCTATGTGACACCATGTGTATGTTTAAAACAGAAATGTTTCCTTAACCTTGCTCAGATGTTTGTATGGTATTTGAAGTTTTGGGCAACAATCTACTCAAGTTCATAATCCGTTCCAACTACCAGGGAATACCTCTGCCTAATGTAAAAAATATAATGAAACAGGTAAGACTTTTTATATTTGAAAATTGATTTAACTCTAGAATGTGCCCATTAGACCCAGTGCATGTATGACATACCTTGGAAATAAAAAACAGACTAACATCCGAGTTTTAGCCCTTTATGTCAGAGTCAAAGTTAACCCAAGGTACCTTTTCTGTCAGCAAAGAAGAACCTGCAACAAGTAAATTATGCATTATGTTAACTTCATGAAATTCTGATTATGTAAAAAGGCAGGGGAGATGAATCACATGCAAAATTTAACCTCTGCTTTCATTACTAGTAGATATTTTACCCTTTTCACTTTGTTATATGTTCACTAAGGGCAACATGGATGCTGCAGTAATGGAGACTTCTGATGGAGCTACATTAAAGGGTTATCTGAAATGAATGTGTATGTAATTAGCACATGACTTTTATGTTGCTTGTTTCAGCAATGATGTAGGTTGTACTAACATTTCAGGTTTTTTAATGTAAAGGACCGTGTTACAGAAATGAAAGGAACATGCACATGGCCAGTCTCAAGTTGTTGAAATAAGAACAATATGTTTAAAATATATTTTACAGTTACAATACAGTTACAATATCTATTTTACTAGTATCAGAGGTACATCTTTTGAAGCTTATTAAAAAGAAAAGGCATGTCAATTTACCCATTTCCATGACTATGTATGTTTCAGGTTTTACAAGGTTTACACTACTTACACACAAAATGCAAGATAATTCATACAGATATAAAACCAGAGAATGTATTGATTTGTGTGGATGAACCATATATACGAAAGCTGGCAGCTGATGCTTATGAATGGCAGAAAATGGGGCTTAAGCTTCCAGGGTCGGCAGGTATATTGTAAAATACATATATTTTGAAGTGTTTATTGTTCTTCAATGATCTGTATGAGTGTTGTTAATCAGTTCAGAACAGTTAAAAAATGTAGACATCTATATATTTGATAGAAATTATGTCTCCTTCCACATACTGGGTGGAGAGACATTTTGATGTTATGTGTTCTGTCAGTCTGTCTGACTGTGTGGATGTCTTACAAATCCTTTCTTTGCTTTCTTCTTCTAAATACTCCCAGGAGTTTTGTTGATTTGGGTGTGAAAAGTTCAAAGCTCAAGGCCTGTAGACATTGATTTGAAATCTGTTAATGATTATTAACTGAAGAATGGTGTGACCATGTCGCCAAACTGGGTTTATATTAAATGACCCCTATTAATTTTGGGAATGAAAGTATAAAGTTCATTGTCATGTTTACATTCATTCAACTGAAAAGTTGTTTCTGATTAACAATTAGTATATATTTATCGGCAGTCACTGAACTTCGTTTGTAGATTGCTAATGATCATCAGATCACACCTTTTAACTTTGGGAATAAAATGGTCAAGTTCATTGTGACCTGTACTAGAAAATTGGTTTCTAATAAGTATTTCAACAATGGTATGACATACATTCACCAGACTTGGATCATTGATTGCTCATGGTCAATAGATGAATCCTTTTGATTTTGTGATCAGGTCATCAGACTTCCCAAAAGTTGAAAATATGTGTCAGACGTTTGGTTAGATGAGATGTGAAAATCTGCCTGACCGAAACAAATTCTGTCAGACGGAAATATGTTATAAGGCTATTTGCAAGTATAAGGAGTTCAAACTTTTATCTGACATTCGGTCTGATAACATCAGAAATCTAGTCTGACTGGCTCAAATTTTACCAGACAGGTCCTTCGGTCTGGCAACTTTCGGGATGTCTGAGGTCATAGGTTGAACATGGAACCAAGTAATTAAAATCTAACCTTTCACTAGTCTAACTTTTCACTGGTCAAGAACTAATGTTTAAATCACTGAAGACTGTTACTGAAAAATAATGACAGATAAAAGTGTCAAATCAGTGTCAGTCTAATAAAATTTTTTTTTAACTAAAAGTAACTGTTGAGTAAACTTGTTATGGATTGTTTGTAGTGAGTACTGCTCCCAAAGAGAAGCCGACAGACTCTGCAAAGATGTCCAAGAATAAAAAGAAGAAGCTTAAGAAGAAGGCCAAGAAGCAGCAGCAGCTGATGGATCTACAGATGCAGCAGATCACTGAAGTGGAACAAGAAAAGGTAACTCTTGGTTCAGGACTTTACAAGCTCTCCACCTGTAATTAACTAACATGAAACCAGCTAAGTAGCTCTGAAATGTGTAGCCTTGATATTCAGTAGTAATGAGAATGAGCTGTTGGTAATATTATAAATATGAGTCAATATGGGTGAACGCAAGAGTAGATAGATTTTCTAAATTCAGAATTAAGCAGTTATATTAAACATTTGCTGTCGAGAATTGTACATCAAGAGTCTAGCATTTCTATAGCGTAAATAGCAGAGGGTAAAAGCATTCATTACAAAAACCCACGAAAGCACAAGTTATGCCTTTGGCTGCATAGTCTAAAGGTGTTCTCAGATGAATAGTGACTGTTGAAAGAGCATTGAAATGGGCCATAAGCTTCTTTCATAATGCTTTCAAGTGTTGACCTATCAGAAAATGTATAAACATTTCAACTGTCCTCACACATTCAATTGGCAATGCATTGACTGCCTCCAAAAAAAACAATGCTAAGAAGATCCTCTGAAACTATTGCTATTGGATTTCTGTTGAAACCCATAAATCTGTCTGGAATTCTGATAAGGGTTTTTGCATGTTGTATAAGGCATTTTAGCTTTATAATAAAGTTTTATATATTCACTAAGCAATATAATTGGAACAAAAGTTAATATTAACATTCAAATACTTTTTGTTCATATTATTTTGAAAAACTTTCATTACCAAAAAAAAATAATCATGAAACAGAAACTGGTACATTTTAAAAATGTTTTTATGCCGTTTAGGATTTTAACATGGAAAAGGCTAATTCATAATAATTTCTTAAATGTTTGAAATTATTATAATTGTTTTTCATTTCCTGCTTTAATTGGTTATATTTAACTTTTATTTACTGTTTTTAAAAAGTTTTTTATGCCTGCCAAAGCTCTGAAATTTATCTAAAATCTCCAGTTTTAAATTTTCAGGATTCATAGACAAGAGAACAAATTCTAATTGAGCAATAAAAATAATAAAAGTTCATTTAAAGTTATAAGTTCATTACAAAGTTTGAGATAGGTTATAAGCTTTCATTAATGTTCTCTACTTCAAAGTCATTTATCCATTTGAACAGGCATAGCAAACTATTTACTTTAAATTCTTTGAAGAAATATATTCTAAGAAGTAATATAAATGAGCAAGTAATAAAATAACGTATCAGGGCACACGCTTGGCCATTTTTAGGGCCAAATATGGGCCCCATTCCCCTGTCAAAATAGTATGTTTTTTCCCCTATTTCAGAAAAAAAAATTCCCCTAAAACATCCCCCCCCCCCCCAAAAAAAATAAAATTGAAATAATTAATAAAAAAAGTAACTTAATTGTTTTATTTGTAACTTTACAGTCACAAAACAAGCTTGCTATTATAATCAGAGGTAGAAAACAATGTTACAAGTGTGTGTGACCCTTTAGTCAAAACGTGTATACATTGTATTATTTAAAATTCCCCTTTTTGACTTAAAATGATGCAAAATTCCCCTTCCTGCGGTATGGGTATCTGTCCCCAAAAGTGCTAGTGTCCTGCATATTTTCATCACAGTTTTGGACAGTTTTAATTTGACCTTACATGAATAGTATTTACATCATTATCATTGTTGTTAATCACTGCAAAAACAGCAAAAAAGGACAACAAGAAGATGATCATTAAAGAGTCTGTTTTTTAGCCATTTTTAGCTCGACTACTACTTATGCGTTAAGGAAAATATGCACTTTGGTCCATAACTTATAAACTACTTGAGATATCAACTTGAAACTTGGAATATATATTCACCATCAAATTCTACATCATTACCAACAAGACCCATAACTCTGCTGTCAATATATTTTAAGTTATGCCCCTTTTTTCTTATATTTTGTGTCAAGCAAAATATGCATTTTGCCTCTAACTTTAAAACTAATTGAGATATTGCCTTGAAACTTGAAATATATTTTCACCATCAAAATCTACATCATAACCAACAAGACCCATAACCCTTCTTCCAATATTTTTCAAATTATGCCCCTTTTTCGCTTACATTTTGTGTTAAGCAAAATATACAGTCGGCCCTTAACTTCGTTATGAATGGAGGGATTTCAAAATAACTTGGCACAAATGTTCACCATGACAAGGCGGTGTGTCGCGTACAATACCCATGCCTGTAGGTCCAAAGTCAAGGTCACTGTTACTAAAAATAGAATTTTCTTGCAAAATCGTGTCCGCTCTGTAACTTTGTTATTTCTTATTGGGTTTTTAAATAACTTGGTATAATTGTTCACCATATCAAGACGGTGTGTCACGTACATGCCCAAGCCTGTATGTCAATGGTCAAGGTCACTGTTGCTAAAAATAGAATTTTCTTGTCTAGGCTGTTACTTTGTTATGAATGGAGGGATTTCAAAATATCTTGGCACAAATGTTCACCATGACAAGGCGGTGTGTCCGCACAATACCCATGCCTGTAGATCCAAGGTCAAGGTCACTGTTACTAAAAATAGAATTTTCTTGTCCAGGCTGTAACTTTGTTATGAATGGAAGGATTTCAAAATAATTTGACACAAATGTTCACCATGACAGGGCGGTGTGTCACGTACCATGCCCATGCCTGTAGGTCAAAGGTCAAGGTCACTGTTACTAAAAATAGAATTATCTTGTCCTGGCTGTTACTTTGTTATAAATGGAGGGATTTTAAAATAACTTTGCACAAATGTTCATGAAAAGGCAGTGTGTCCGCACAATACCCAAGCCTGAAGGTCCAAGGTCAAGGTCACTGTTACCAAAAATAGAATTTTCTTGTCCAGGCTGTAACTTCATTATAAATGGAGGGATTTCAAAAAAACTTGACGCAAATGTTCACCATTAAAGGGCAGTGTATCGCGTATTATTCCCATCATTGCACTTGAGTGTCTGAAAATGATGCATAGCGGGGCATCCGTGTCCTATGGACACATTTCTAGTTTCACTTATATTTTCACTTAAGTGCACTTCATCGATAACTTTGCAAATACTTAAGGTATCAACTTCAAACTACCATTATATTTTCATTTCAGTTCTTTTTCTGTAACATTACTGAAGTGATTGATATTTGACTAAAAGTAAATGTCTCTAATAAAAAATTACTAACAAGTTTTCTAACAAATTCAGAAATATTTCATAGTTATTCCCCTATTCAGTTTAATATTTATGGTACATTTAGGAATTATTTCTGTTATTTGAAAAGAATTTCTCCCGTACCATTCACTTGTAAATATTTTTCCTGATAGCACATGAATGTATGGCCATAGTTGTTATTGTTTTAATCTTCAAATTGCATTTGTTTCAAATGATTCGAATAGTCAAGCATGCTGTCTCCTCTGACAGCTCTTGTTTACTTGAAAATTTGCATGTCAATTTATTGCTTGCACTTTTATCATAAAACAAATCATACAAATAAAATTAAACAATACCCCTTTCTTGCATGTCACAAAAAGCAACCAGGACTTGAACCCTTAAACCAGTTCCATAAACTTAACAGACCATTTGAACACTGCCTTTGCAGTCATAATGGCACAATTTAAAAATTATTTAGAATATGGAAAAAAATGAACTTTAAAAAATAAGAATTTCTTGAAAATTTTCCCCAAGTTTTTTTGTATTTCTAATTTTATTCAACAGTCTTACATTTTACAGTAACAGGAATCCCAAGGATTCTTGCATTATGAGTAGATGGTTGTATCACTAATCCTCAAAAGCTTTCTTTTGTTAGAATATGTTTACTGAAAATACTGAGCATTAAAGCACTTCTCACAATTTTTGTCATCCTAGATTGGAATTAAAAATGTTGCAAAAAATTACAATAAAAAGTAATCATTAGTTACTATTTTTTGAAAGTCAATACAGCTCAAACATTTGTTTTTAGCTTGGATCAAAAGTAATGAAGTAGTGAGAAAAAAATACCAGACTAAAAATTTATCTTAAGCTCTGAATGCTGTGAATGCAAAGTGCTTAGATTTCTGTGCTATTTAGTTGGTTGATTTGTTGTTTTTTATTAAGAAAACTTGTGTAGTGCAGTAACCTCTTACTTTGATCTTTTAGATTAGTTTCACTTCCTACATATGAACTGCACAACTTTTAAATGGTAATAGATTAATGGGTCTAAATATTATTGTGATTCTTAATTTAACCTCATTATTATGGCTTTTAGAATTATTATACCCCCACAAACGAAGTTTGAGGGGGTATATAGGAGTGAGCTCGTCGGTCGGTCGGTCGGTCGGTCGGTCGGATTCTTCGTTTCCAGATGATAACTCATGAAAGGCTTGACAGAATTAAATAATTTTTGGTACACAGGTATATCGTCATAAGATACAGGTCAAGTTCGATTTTGGGGCTGGTGGGATCAGTGTCAAGGTCACTGTTACTAAAAATAGAAAAATGGTTTCCGGATGATAACTCATGAAACACTTCACAGATTTAATCCTTGTTTGGTAAATAGATGTAACATCACAAGATACAGGTCAAGTTCGACTTTGGGGCTGGTGGGGTCAATGTCAAGGTCAGTATTACTAAAAATAGAAAAAGGGTTTCCAGATAATAACTCATGAAAAACTTCACAGATTAAATCCTTTTTTGGTACATATATGTAATATCAGAAGATACAGGTCGAGTTCGACTTTGGGGCCTGAGGGGTCAGTGTCAAGGTCACTGTAACTTAAAAAAGAAAAATTGTTTCTGGACTATAACCCATGAAATACTTCATAGATTTAATTATTTTTTGGGACACAGATGTAACATAACAAGATAAAGATTAGGTTTGACTTTGGGGCCTGTGGGTTCAAGGTCAAGGTCACTGTTATTTAAACTTCAAAACTTCGTTTCCACTCAGTAACTATAGCTTGGAATGAGATTCTTAAATGATATTTGGTGTATTGATGGTTTTTGTGAAGATGACTTTTGGGATTCAAGGCCTGTGGGGTCAAGGTCACTGTTACTAAAAATAGAAAATAAACTGTATGCTCAATAACTTTGGTTCAGAATGAGATATTGTGATGAAAATTGCTATATAGGTAGTGTCTGTGAAGACGAAACTTGGTATTGAAATTGGGCCTGATGGGGTCAAGGTCACTGTTACTAAAAATAGAAAAAATGGTTTCTGGATGATTTCTCATAAACAATCTTTGGCACACAGTTCTTAGATAAAAGTTAGATAAAGCCCACTGTTACTAACATATTTAAACCATTTCTGCTCAATAAATTTAGAAGGAATGAGATATTGTGATGAAACTTGCTGAATATGTGGCTACTGTGAAGACGACACTTTGGATTGAAAGTGGGGCACATTATGCCATTGATTCGAAGCATTCCCAGTTCAATTATCAAGCATACATGTGGGGGTATTTAATCACTTTCAGTGATAATTCTAGTTTTGTATGCCTAAAATCTATTCCTTGGCATGAGTGTCATTTTGTTGCTTTTCAAAGTATTGTGCTTTGTTGTGCTGATTTTCTTGGCGCTAGATATTGTGTTTTTCAAGCAGCCTTTTAGTGAAAGCATTCAAGTCAAACAAAATTAATTTGCTTACATTTAAAGGATTAATAAGACAGGTCTTTGTTATTTGTTAGTGGTGGAATGCTGTATATATTCCTAGTAGGTGTTGATGTTAATTACAAGTAACATTGTCACCTGTGACAGGCATGATACAACTTCTTATTTGTCCATTTTGAGGATGTATTATGGGTATTATGAGATCATCCATGATGCCCAGTACCCAAAAGTTATCAGCAGTAGTGATTTAATCTTCATTAAGCATCAGAATGTTTTGGCTGTGATATAATGGCCAAGATTGATACCAGCGCTTTGCTTCAGCTTTAGCTGACGGGGCTTTTTTTCCTTCTTAAGTAGGGGCCGTTTATTGGCGCTTTCCCCTAAGAAAATTTCTTTAAAATCATGCAGTTTTCCCCAAAAAGTAACTTTACATCAGGTTTTTTCATTCCCCTTTAGAGAAAAAATAACGCTATTTTCCCCAAAATTATAGGACGTGGGCCCCTTCCCCTGGCAGTGAAAAAAAGCCCTGGCTGATTTGGAGTCATAATCCTTGCCAATATTTGACTGGATTTTTAATTTGGAAAACTTTTATACAGTCTTTATAAAACTGTCTGAGAAAGTTTACAGAATAACATGTTGGCATAGTTCATTAATAGCCCGGTGACTGGGGTTATTGCTTTTTAATGGCAGTTATTTCATTAGACCTATCTAACTTGGAAAGACTTGTTCCTTTCTTCATCAGACTTGTCAATGTATATGGCTGAATTTAATTACAGCCAGATTCTATAGTCTATCTTGACTTCACCCATTAATTGTTGATATTTCTACTTAGAAAATCCTTTATGCAGGAATCTCCAAATACGGTCAAATGAAACCTACCAATCACAGGTGTTACTGCTCTGCCAAAACTTCACAAAATTACCAATGTCCGATCACATGTAAGCATTTTTGTAGCAGTGCCAAATTCATTCATAGCTTTCCTGATTTATTGATTGGACAGATTGGATTTTTCACCAAAAATAGAAAATTGTTATCATTCAGAATAAAAAGAAAATGTTATTTGATGGATGGTCAAATTCATGAATTTGCAGTGTATTAATGTATCATGCAGTTGCTGTAAAAAACAACACTTTTGAGGCTTTAATTCATTCACTATCAAAACTTACCATGTATGATCATTACCCTCAAGGATTGCATTATCTGCACATGAGAACTTTCTGAATTTTCTTTGTCAGTTGTCAAAAAATTACACTTGAGGTCTTGCAAAAGGCATGGCTTGTAGCAGTATGTTGATTTCCCTATTCCAGAAAGAAACCCAGCTTACTTATAATGTGACGCACCATGTCATAATGGGGATTCTTAACTTTGTGCCAGTGTACACCCAGATCAAATTGCACACTTACATATCCTTACATGTTCTGGTAAGGTTCTGAACTGTATATATGAAGAATGCTTCTGTGACAATGGCAAACAGTGTAGATCCTGATCAGACAGCATGGATGCACAGGCTGAACTGGGTCTCTGTCGCATAGGACATAAGCCCCATTTGTCAAGGAACGTCACATTATGTAGTTTAAACAGACAAACAGCCATTTAGAATCTTAATAATCATCCAAGTCGGTTTGTCAGACAGACAAATGTGGGGGCAATCAACTAAAGAGAGCTAGATAGCACAGCCAATGTATATATGTACAGTAGATCTGTGTGAGCAGATGTTTGCATCCCGTGTATGACACACTAGTTGTTTATATTACACAGCTTCCTGATGACCCTGAACATCAGGAGCAAGATGTAGCAGCTAGTGACTCCAGCCAATCACAGGTACCTTTCCTTGTTTAAGCCTCCACCAACTTGTCACACTTTTTATCTTCTATTACATTACTGAAATTAAACTTAAGTAAATATATATCCTACAGTTTTATCCTAATAATGATTGTTGATAAGTTTTCAAAATTACAAATACAATTTGTAACTCAATCATATTTAGTCAGTCTTTGATATTATCCAATTTGCAGAAATTTCATTTGGTGATTTAGTGCAGTTGATAACGGAGAGCAGAGCTTAGTTTGCTTAACACTGACGAAATAGAATTCTGCAATACCAGCTTGTTACTATTTTGTATTTTGTAATTTAAGTGAAGTAATTGCATAAATGAGCACATTTAATAGAAGAATTAAGATTACAAAACATTAGAAAGTTTTGTAAGAATATGATATCTTGTTTGTTCTTCAGCATGATGAAAGTTGCCATGAGATGCTTGATGTGTTCATCAGGGCTCTTTCCAAAAAAAAAAAAAACAACAACAAATTCAAGTGCAACAAAAATGTATTTTCGAATAAACATTTAATAAAAGTGGTTAAATCTAATTAATTTGATAAGTACGGTCCATGTGAGCAGTAATTATTTTCAGACAAGCATGATTGAATGAAAGCAACTTTAATGTAAGATACAATTAAATTTTCATGTAAGGTTTTCCTACTGTTCAAGATCATTCACTGGAAAGAGCTGGTGAGGATATACTGGTTCATGTTAAAAGCTGCAGATGTCAATTGCCAAGATGTGTCGTACACAAGTGATAGTTAATTTGTTTAACAAAGCAGTCGGTGCAGCTTTTTGTAGCTGTAATGGAAGTCAGTGAATCTGATTTTGTTATTTAGTAGGGTGTTTTTTTCTTCTCCAACTTGAGATCAGAAATCATATGTTTTAAAAGAATTGGGAATTTAATAAGTTTGGAAAAATCAGTTAGATTGTAATGAAATGCTTGTACTGTTTTAACCCTTTACTCCATATATACACTTTTCAGGAGTCTGTGACCAATGTAAATCCAGATTAAGTGGAAAATCCCTGCTATCTGATCAGGATATGCACTGTTTGCTTTTTGGTCAGAAATAACCTAATAAATTAGAAAGTGAACAGTGCAGATCCTGATTAGACATCACAAATGTGCCAGCTGATCTTGATCTACACTGGTCGTAAATGACATAAACGCATGTATATGGAGGAAATGGTACAAGAAGGTGTGTGCCAGTCTGTTTTAGTGACTGGTCTCAAATAATGTATATCTTAAATAAGTTTATTTTAAAAGCTTGAATAAGAAATTTTTTACTGAAGTTGGTGCTACTTCATTAACTAAGCTAATTTTATTACCTCAATCTCAGAATGTCTGGTACATAAAGTGATAGCCTTGTCCCTCCATCTTTCCATCACAAATCAAGGGTGAATCTTAACCTCTCATCCTTTATAAGGCAGTGCCCCATCAAAAAACCTTGGTCCTACCTGAAAGGTTGTCTCGGCAACTAATGAAGGTACTTGAGCTACTGCTAAAAATGTTCCCCTTAATGAGACGGAATGTTGTGTCCAAAAGCCATAGCTCTTCCTCAAAGTTAAAAATGTCTGTAAATTGTTTGTTTCCATAGCATAATCTTTAACTGACATAAAGATTTCACCCTAGTTTTTCAAAAGTGTTAACCTAAATGTAATGGAGTGTTTGGTGTAATAATCATGATCCTAGATCAACACTCAGTCATACATAGGGTTTCAAAGTCCAAATATTTGAAAAAAAATGTTTTCAGAACATTTATTACTGAATGATGTCCTTTTCTTCCTAATGACTTTTTTCTGAAGATTTTACTGTTTCAATTTTCTGTTTCATTCTTTAAACTAACACTTCAGACTTAATGTTACTTATTTAACTTGACACACCTCAAGTTTTTATGCAATATATAATTATATTGAACACACCCTAAATCTTTATACTGCAAGAGCATTTAAACTTAAGTCACTTGTCAACTCTTCTTAGGAACTTTGATGTTAATGTTGGCTTCCAAGTTTATGTGTATGCAAGAATTCCATACATGTTCTCTGAAAACAATCATTGGAAATTAATAGAAACATTTCTTAGTGTTTTGTCCATTCCCTGAATAGATATTTTATTGAATTTTGTGCTTATGGACAGGCCTACATCTAATAAAATCCATATTCTTCTTATGCCCTCCCAAGGGAAGCATATAGTTACAGTATCATCCATCTGTCTTAAAATTGTGTCTACTCCATAACTATTAAACCTCTTGAGCAATTTTTAAAATAATTTGTAGATATGTTTGGCATAATGACATGAAGGGCAAAACATTAGGTACACTAACATTTAAGTTGAAGGTCCCACTAGGTCTTCCAGTCAAAATTGTGTCCGTTCCAGAATTCTTGAACTCCTCTAACAATTAAAATTTCTATGTAGAAAGCTTAGGCTTAATAACTAGATACATACAGCTACGCTGACATTTTTTGAGGTAAAGGTCAGTTTGGTTTCCAATGCAGTAGGCCCCAAAATCATGTCTGTGGCATAACTCTTGAACCCCTACATTCTTTACAAATTGCTTTACATAGAAATGTTCATTATAATTCCAGGACAATTAACAATTATAGTTTATGTTTGTTTGAATTTAAGTTTAACTTTTTTCAATATATGCAGTGTTAGTCAAAGTGACCATGAATTGGTGCCATAAACTTTCAGAAGATTTTGATAAAGAAATCTAATTTGTATTTTGAGCTAACCACTTTTACAAATAATGAATACACTTCACTTGAATACACATATTTTGGGGCACATCTTATATATGCACTATATACTAGTCAGTAGAAGGTACTTGTAAGAAATGACATTGTTTTCAAATACAAACCATTTCTTTACAGGTTTAAAACTTTAAGATTAGTTGTTTTATTGACAAAAATCTGGAATATATTATCTGCACAAAAAGCTACATCCGACAAAAAGAATATGTTCATAAGACAGGTTTATTGTTATAGTCTTTTTCAGATCATTTTCAAAAGATTGAAGCACGAAAACTAATGTAGCTTATAATTGTCCAATTATATGATTCTGTCCTGAAGTTAGTTGAAGTTATCAGCTCTGTATGAAAGTAATTATTGTACTATTCTTATGAAAAAAAGGTAATTCCTGATAAATATTTTGTTTCTTTAAAGATTACTAGGGCTTATAAAAGAAATTGTAGTATTTCATTTCCACATAAATTACATGTTTTTATCATTTATTTTAACTTAGGCCCTCATTTCAAATTTGTTGAAAGCAAGCGACACATCTTTTGTTGAACAGCAAGTTCTAATTTTGAATAGCTGTGGGTGTTAATGAAGTTAATGATGCCTCTATAAATTAAAAATGTTTGTTAACTGCAAAATAAGCTAGAAACCACAGCTATAGGCTTGCCATTTGCCAGAGTAACTATTAATGTAAATGTTGACAGGAAAGATTTATTATCTGTGAATCCTAGCAAATATCATCACTATTGATACAATACTTTCAGAAATCTCTGATATCAGTAAACAAGAGCATCAAGCCAACCTGTGATAGTAACAACAGCAGCAACCGCAACAGTGTTGTCGTTGACAATGACAACGATGGTGAAGACGATGGTGAAGTACCGCCCTCTGTTAATGAGGATATGCCCATTTCAACAGCCAATGGAATGTCGGCACCAGACAACAACGTCAATATCACAATAAACAATGAAAATGATGCAAACATTCTTTGTCAACAGAACAACAATGCCAACCCAAACAAATCCAATGATACAAGTAATAAACATACTATTAATAATAGTTAGATCTGCTTTATTCAGGAAAACAATAATTTCTCTGAAGTACATTATGTAACTCTGGGTTATGATTTAGATATTGTGCAATAGCACATTTTGATCCTGGCCATTTACTGAAAATCAAAGTTTTGCAGAAAATTTAGCTGAAAAAAGTAGTGAATTATTGTTTACTATCCAAATTCGTGTGGTGGTTGAAGATAATTATAATGTCATTTAATACAATTGTTATTGAGCTGTAATTCTAAAAATTGTTAGCAAAACAAGTGTTCTTGAATGGATCAAGTTATTTTTCTTGAAGCATTCTAGTGATGCTCATTCATGAAGAGGAAAAAGCAATGCAATACAATACAATACAATGCAATGCAATGCAATGCAATGCAATGAATGAATGAATGAATGAATGAATTTACAGAGGGTAACCCGAACACATCTTGATATCACTGGTAATGTTTTTCATAATTATAGAAAATAACAATGAGTAATTTGATATTAATTATTTCAGATACCCATGATAAAGCAAGTAAGCGTGAACAGGAAGAAAACTTGAAGAATTCCTCAGAATCTCTACACAACAATAAAATAGTCAACCAGAAAGAAAACCTTACTTTGAAAAATCCAAATATCACAGATTGTGAATCTCCCACAGTTGAAACCAGTAAAGGCATATCTACATCCACCAGTGGTGATTCTATAAGTGTGTCAGTGTCTGTATCAGAGTGTAATGGACATGACTCTCCTATAAAAGAGGAATTGTCGGACATAAAAACTGACAAATCAGACAAAAAGTGTGTAAATGCTAACTGTGATGATTCTGTGATGGAACAAGTTGCAGATGAAGGTTTAGAGCTCGCAGATGGTCAGGAAGATGTAGACTTACTGGGGAAAGGAGCTGGAGATGCCACTCCAGGAAATAATGGTAATGGTAAAATCATTAAGTGTCTCTTTTGTAAATGCCAAAACTGACCTTCAAATAGTGGCTTCTTGGCTGTTAAGTACGAGTCCCAAATACTTAAAAATGCAATAATTAGAAGAACTTAGAGTATACTGAATAAAGACCAGAAACCTTGCATAAATCGCACTGTTAAACTCTTCGTTGTCAGTTATGAGTTGGTGAATGTTAGAAAAATTGTCCTTTTCATGTAAATTATGAGTAATGTGATGTAAACTTGCATGTCAGTTTAATCAAGCTATTGTGATCAAGTTTTTTTCCAGAGTCCTTTCAATTTTTATTATTTTTTTTGTTATGAGAAAACGATTGTTAAGTTTCAAAAAAGAATATTAACTCCTAAAACTTTTAGATTTTATAATAATAAAACCTTCCAGATGTTTATTTAAATACTTAATGATATCTTGTATTTTAGTTCAATTAGACCCAGTGAGAGACATATGTAATATCCCTTGTAAACTGGCAGACTTGGGTAATGCCTGTTGGACGGTAAGTTCACCCTCTCTTACAATTCTTTCATTTGAAAATTACTGAAAACAACTGCCATTTGTTCACTATTAAAAAAAAGTGTTTAGTTTAAGTTATTTTTTTTTGGAAGAGAAACAGCTTTGGTCAGATTTTAAGTGTGTATACATGTGTAGTCCTCCTTAACGCTTTTCATGTATATGCCTTTATGGCATGGGTGAAGAGTGAAGATCCAGATCAGCCAGGATGTCCGTGCCATCTGATCAGGATCTACTTTGTTCACTTTTTGGTTAATTTTGTTATTCTGACAGGATCTGCAAATAAGCATATATATGGAGCAAGAGCATGGATCCCTTGGTCTGTTGGACATACCATCAGCTAAATGAAGCTAGTATTTGAGAATTTTAACTAGTATGAAGCAACATATGCTTTAGTGACAAGAGGATTGTAATAAAACCAACATCTAAAAGTTGAGGTTTGATAGAATTTTGCCTATTTTGGAACAAACGTGATTTCACTGACTTCAAAGTTATCCTGCTGAACACTAGTTTTGTTTTTAACCACTTTCATAGACTGGAATAGGGATCATGCAAAAAGTCATCTGCCGGTCTGCTCACATAAAAGGCAACACAGGTCATTATTGCCAGTCTATTGTCATGAGGGATGGGGTTATCATGTGATGGGATAAAGCTGTCATTTGACCTTTGTTGTTTGAAATCAATAACTAAATGACATACCTGTTTCCAGTATCATCATTTCACAGAAGATATACAGACACGGCAATATAGATGTTTGGAGGTGCTGATTGGTGCTGGATATGGCGCTCCAGCAGATATCTGGAGCACGGCTTGTATGGTATGATATTCTTTGTCTTCTCTGGCAATATCCATCAGCCTGGAAATGTTAAATTATATGCCCAGCAGGAATATGATCTCTATTAACCCCCCCCCCCCCCCCCCTGAAGAAGCGAGAATATTGTTTTGCCTGTCTGTCGGTCTATAGACAACATCTTGTCTAATCAATAACAAGACATTGCTTTGACATACAGTCTTCATATTTGGTGTGGAAGTTGGTCATGATGAGTTGATGACTCCTATTGATTTTTTGGTCAGTAGGTCAAAATTCAAGGACATTGGGGCCTTAAATACAAAAAAGTTTGTCTAACCAATAACTGGACAACACTTTGACATACAGTCTTCATATATGGAATGGAGGTTGGTCATGACCAGTAGAAGACCCCTTTTGTTTTTCAGGTCAGTAAGTCAAATGTCACAGTGACCTTCAACGCAAAACCTTGTCTAGTCAACTACTAGACAATGCTTTTGCATATGGTATTTAAAGTTGGTAGAGAGGTTGATCATCACCTGTTCATGGCCCCTATTGATTTTCAGGTCAGTAGGTGAAAGGTCACAATGACCAACAACATAAAAACTTGTCCAATCAATAACTGGATAATGCTTTCACCTACAATCCTCAAACTTGGTAGGGAGGTTGGTCATCACCTGCAGATGACCCCTATTGATTTTCAGTTCATTAAGTCAAAGGTCAGAGTCACCAATCACACAAAAAATTCACTTACCAATAACTACATAAGGATTGAGCCTTTGATCCTCCAATTCAGTACTGAGGTTTTTAATCACATGTACTTGAATCCTATTCATTTTCAGGTCAGTAGGTCAAAGGTGAAGATCACAGTGACCTTCACTTCAAAAATCTTTCTAATAACTAGATCAGGGTTCATAAAAACTGGAAAAATCATGGATAATGAGATTTTTCTGGAAAAATCATGGAATTTTGATTTTAAGGAAAATATCATGGAAAAATCATGGAAAATTAGAAAACATCATGCAAAAAGTTGTATGTGTAATGGAAAATTTTTTTTTATGTATTTTGATTTCAACCAGTGCCATCAAATCACACATGAAGAGTGTGAAACATGTAGAACATCTTACAAGACTTAAGGATTCAAAGTCATGTAACTCATTGAAATCATTTTTCAAACCTGTCGAATCAAAAGTTAAGGTCAGTGAGGAGACTGTTAGATCGGACATGTCCATTTCCCCACCACATTTTTGACCCAGGCTAACTCATTAAGAAGGCCTGCTTAAGAAAATCAGCAGGATTTACAGGAATTAGAGATTAAACTTGACTCGCTCAAGCAAAAAAACTAAACAATAATAATCATTGGCTTCAGTATAAAGAAGAAATGTGAGTAATCAACAATATAATTGTACCTGTTTTGAGTTCTGTATGTGTTTCTTGTATCATGGAAAACTGAGAGGAATCATGGAAAAATAATGGAATTTTGGTAATCAAAATCTGTATGAACCCTGTAGACAATTGTTTGAGATATCAATAACAGCAGTTTACTATCCATTTGGCATATGGGGGCATACATGATTTACAAACATCTTGTTACAATCCGGTAATGAATGGATTGAAGACAGTCTTTTAACATTTTTGTTGTCTACCATAGTTTCAGGCTTATATATGAATGCTTGTTAACTTTAACTTTACCTAGGAAAGATTTTTTTTCCTCTGTAAATCTCGAGGAAATGCTAATGTAGTATGCAAGAAATGGTTTATTTTTAATCCTAATAAAGAAGCATGTCCAAAGCCTCTTGTACACCTCTTAATTTTTTGACAGTTTTCTGTGTGTTTTGCAGGCATTTGAGCTGGCAACAGGGGATTATTTATTTGAGCCTCACTCTGGTGGCGAGGAGTATTCCAGAGATGAAGATCATCTTGCACATATAATAGAACTGCTGGGACCGATACCAAGACATATAGCACTGTCTGGCAAATACTCAAGGGAATTCTTTAACAGAAAAGGTAATGCCAAATGGAGGTCATGAAAAGCTTTTTATGTAAGCAAATTACATAATGCAGCTGTTTCTGCTGTTGATCCAAAGAGATCAAGGGCGATTTAAATTCTTACACCTGCAATATGTTTTCACCACCACATAAAACTTTAATTTGTTACACTCTGATTAAAAACATCTCCTGAAAACCACTTCACTATCACTACGAGTCACTAAAACATGCTTTTATCAACAACCTTACTACTGTGGTATCATTTAATTTCGCTGGCACGAAATTTGGCGCTATCACCGAAAAAGACTGTTTAGTGCGGACGTAAATTCGCGCAAAAACCAATTTAAAAAAAATTATAATAGTTATTTGACTGATTATTGTTACCTTTTGGTTATTTGAAAATGGAAGCTAATCATGTGTCAGTTGTCCCCTCTCAATTACCACTTCCTTTGTTAGTCAATTATCGGATCGCTGTTTATTCGACGATGCTAATTGACACGGGGACCCATGATTCATCTATCTGGACCATTCGTAACATAATTGGCATGTTAGTTGCGTACCCAATTTATGTTCAAGAGTTTCAATTTATTGTAAAACAATTATTCAAACAAGGTTTTATAAATTTAAAAAAAAAGAGTTTTTTACGTGTCAAAATAAACTGAATGAGATGACTCTGTTTGGTAAAACGTGACCTGTCCTGACCTAAATGCACGGACGAAATTGTCGTTACGGTTTTGAAGAATTATTAAAAATATTTCAAAAGAAAGTTGACAGTAATAATATATAGTTATTTGGTTTCTTGACAGGGAATGTGAGGATATATTGCCGGTCTGGGTGTCATATTACCCGAACCTCAATAATTACATGTCTGACGTCATTAATTTACCTGTATGACGTCACTTCTATAGAAATTAAATGGACTATCGATTTGATAATTATTTACAAAATTTGAGAATAATCTGATCGTTTTCAACGTTAAATACATAACACAAATATTTTCTGTAACAATTTTAGTAATCCCTAAGCATACCGCTTTATAATTTACAAAATCGGCTTCAACTAATGCATTTTCACGGAAATTCAAAACAAAATGGCGGACGACAACAAAAGGTGGGAGGCCAGAGAGGGAAATTAAGGCAAGTGCGTTCATATCTCATACATGCCATATCCCCCGGCGGGGGGAAAAATCCCCCGGAATTTAGAGCCATCCCCTGGCCCCCCGGCGGGAGACGAAAATCCCCAGGAATTAACAAAAGTTAAGAAAAATGGTATAAAAATGCATTTTTGTCGCTCTCATATCAGACATTTGTCTATACGCCGAATACACCGTTACATATCTCGGACTCCTAACGGTTGTGTCAAAACGTTCCGAATTCGTCTAATTAGTGTCACCGAGAGGATTATCGATTATTTAGTGAGAATTGACACTTAACAGGATTGTTTATTGGATAATTGATTGTTTGCATAGGTGTGAATGAAATCACAAGTATACCGTCTGTTTTATGTACAATTAGCGGAGTTGTCAAAGGATTGAAGGTTTTTTTATGATGTCCAAAATATGTGTGTATCCGGATAATGGGACACTTTCGGATACAAATTATTCGTCTTTTGACCAACTAATTAACGTTTTGGCACGTTTGCAAATATTTTTTTTAATTACAAAGTAGGAAGAAATGACCAGTCAAGCTGATTCTTGCATCCTTGGAATAAAAATATAATAGCCATTGAAGCTGCAACATTTGATATATTCAAGGACAGATCCAGATGGACTTCAGTAGTGTTGCTCGAACACAATTTTTGGGCAGCAATATTTAATTTTCATGGGGATTTTGAACAGAAAATAGAAATTATAATGTAAATACACAAAGACTTTTCTAAACAAACCCCCTTAGCATACTTAGAAAGATCCAGACTGACTCCTGGTCTGGTTTGACTGCAGAGACCATATGTTGAGTGTTCGAACTCAGCATCTGCAGCAAGTTAATAACATCCAAGTCCATGTTAATTAACTTAAATAATTGTTCTAACTGATGTTAGTCTGTGCTATGCACATCAGAGTTTGTCGGACAGTTCATATAGTGTTTGTTTTATATAGTTTTATTATGTGCCGACACCCTGTTACAAAAAAACATAATAAAAATATTGTTTTAATAAATGAGAATAAAAATATTTAATATTGCATCTTAGTTTAGTTTCTAGTAAATTCCGCTTGTTTAGCCGCGTTAAAAAATCCCCTGGAATTATATCGGAATCCCCTGGAATTTTGAACCAAATCCCCTGGAATGCTTTCCAGAAATATGGCATGTCTGATATCTACGGCCGATCCGTAAATACGGATATACATCAACGGCAAACCATCCAATCAAATTCAAGCAAATTTCTTTGCAGTATAATAACTAAGTTTATTTCCTTTATAAATATAATTATTCAATACCTCAAATTTATATCAAAAAAGCGAGAGGGGTAACTAACCTACACAAGTCTATTGCTAACATATAAATGGCTCATCATTATTTATAGTATACTAAACTTGTATGTTGCAGACCCCTTATTTGCTTTCATTACTTTTCATTGCTTTGAACAATCCTGTGCAATAAACAGTGATTCCTTAGTCAAATTTAAAGGCTGAACAGTCATCATGCAATTGGTGTAAGGTATCATCTGTATATTCTTTTGATGCAGAAAAGTGACCATACTTCATCAGGCCACTGTTCGTTGATTTTTCGTTTCTCAGATCCCGCCGACTCTAATTTCTGCTAAAATGGAAAAAAACAAATTGAAAATGACCAAAGAAAGACAAATTTTCCCGAACCTTTTAGCGATTGACTGTTTCACTGCGCATGTCTGTACTTTCAGCAGACAGCGACACTCGTTTATTTTCTGATAACGACGGAGAAAGAGTCTATTTTAGCGATTGTCCTCAAAATTTAGTGCAGTTTAACCTCCGAAAATATCCTATTATCACGACTCGATATTTTTTCAAGCACAAAACCAAGATGGATGCGCCCATCAACTCCGTGTGGTTTGGGCTCAAAATTCTAAATTTCCATAAGGATTGTGTCTCATAATTTGCCAAGGGGGACAGAAATGAGTTGATCAAAGACCTTATCATAAATCACATCGGAGATTCACAGCGAGTTGTAAAAATATACGGCAGTGGGACTGTGAAAACAGTGAACAATTTAATGCCATTTTATTCAACATTTATTCCAAAAGAACATAATCGTTACTTTTTTTTTTTTTTTATTCCCTCCTCCGACCCTAACCTTCTCCTGAAAAAATCTGAGAAACAAAAAAATAAAAAAAACAGTGGCCTCAGTGTTGATACTGGTATTAGTTTAGTAATGTTATTTTCAAAGCTAAAAAATATGAGAGAAAAACTAGTCATCAAATTAAATTTTAAATTTCAACATAACTAGTTATTGTAATGCTGAAGTCAGTGGGTGGACGGGCATCAACTTTTGGTTTCCGCTCAATAACCCGAGTTTGCTATGGCCTATTGACACCAAACTTGGTATATGGGCAGCTTGGGATTGCTACCAGGTGTCTGTGATCAAGGTCAAGATCAATGTTGCTAAAAATAGAAGTTCAGTTTCCGCTCAATAACTTGAGTTTGCCCTGCCCTGGCCTATTGATGCCTAACTTGTTGTATGGGTAGCTTTTATCAACAGGCAGCTTTGGATTGCTGCTCAGGTGTCTGTGATCAAGGTCAAGGTCACTGTTGCTAAAAATAGAAATTCATTTTCTACTCAATAACTTGAATTTACTCTGGCCTGTTGATGCCAAACTTGGTGTGTTGGTAGCTTATATCAAGAGGCAGCTTGGTATTGCTACCCAGATGTCTGTGATCAAGGTCAAGGTCACTGTTGCTAAAAGTACAAATTCAGTTTTCGTGTAATAATTTGAGTTTGCTTTGACCTATTGACACCAAACTTAGTATGTGGGTAGCTTATAACAAGACGCTACTCGGGATTGCTACTCGGGGTTCTCACTATGGTCAAGGTCATGCTTGCTCAAAATAGAGATTCAGTTTGCTTTGACCTATTGACACCAAACTTGGTGTGGGGTTGCTTATATCATGTTGCAACACTAGATTCTACTTAGTTGTCAATACTAATTTTTTTCAATGTCAAACCGGGTTTCATCACATTGCAGCGCTTCTTGTAATCTGTTACTAAGGTCCTTCTTCCTTTCAGAAAAGTGTTATCCTTGGAAATGGATGCTTTTATGAAAGATGCTTATAAAACTGATGTGTAATGGAGAACTTGAACTTGAAATGTAAAGTAACAGTGATTTTGTTGCAGGTGAACTGAGGAATATAACCAAGTTGAAGCCTTGGGGATTGTTTGAGGTCCTGTCAGAGAAGTACGAGTGGGATCCGGAGGAGGCGCAAGCGTTCGCAGATTTCCTCATACCTATGATGCACTTTGAACCAGAGAAACGTGCCACTGCCTGGGAATGTCTACAACATCCTTGGCTTAACTCATAGTATCACACTGTTGTCTAGCTTCCAGCCAGAGCGGGAGCTAGACCAGTCACGCTGTTGTTTATAACCCCAATGACCTTTTAAATAAACAACAGTGACATTTTAACAAAACATTTCCATTAGTTGAGTAGATTTTTGTGTTGGTGTATTTTCTGTGTTAGTTACATCAAATGACGGTTATGTAAACTACTGACATCCAGTTTATAGATGTTTGAGCCAAAGCATTTAACATATTTAAAAAAACAAAAAAAACTTTTTACAACTATTTTAAAGTATGCTTGCTGACACTGTATATTTATTACCAAGGTTATGCCTACCTAGACACATTCTATTAACATACATGTATTATAGCTTAATATTTAGAACATATTCACATGCAGAATGGCACTTTATCAACATATATATTTGCTGCCTGAAGATGTTATTTATACCAACAATGCAATCTATAATATAGGGTAATTGTGAATCAACTGAAGAAAAGCTAGTTTAACTTGTGATATTAAATTACTTAGTCACAAATATTGGCACTTGTAAGTACTGCCAGGTAAGGGCAAAGTTTAACATTTTCTCAGAGGATTTTTTTTAGCTAACTTTCCAAGTACAATGTGTAAAATTCTGTAAACTTTGATGTGGCTCTTACCTGTGTATACCCTAACTCTAAATAAACTTCAGACATCTTTGTCAATAGATTTTCAAATATTATTTGATGCAGTTCACATTTGATTGGTATTCATGAAATGAATTGTTAAATTTCCTGAGCTCATTAATATTGAATTGTTGGGAATCCTCATCAAGCATGTGTTAATGAACAGTCTAAATTAAGTATTGGTGAAGAATTAGTTCTTGGTATGAATATATTAACATGGTGTAAATATGCATGTCATTGATGGTAGATTGCTAGGTGATAGAAATTCACAAGAAAGAAAATATTTAACAAAACCCTTGAATGGGACAGTTGCATCAATTGTTAATCAGTATTTAAACTTACAAGTATAGAGAGAACTTGTATGAGTACAGAGAGAGAGAGAGGAAGGTTCATTATACTTAGATCTGATCACCTTTACAGCATAGAAGTTTATCATCTAAGGTTATGAAATATACATGGATAATTGTTAATGTTTGAAGGAAAAATGAGTGATTGTTTGTGAATTCCAATTAAACCAAGTTGTGCTATTGTGTTATGTTCAAGTTGTTGTCATTGTTTATAAGTTTTGTTAGGCATATTATTTTATGACAGGTCTAAATAAAGAACATGTGCTTATTCACAGAAAAGAAATTAAATATTGCACATTGTCAATTATCTAAATATAAGCAATTTTCTCATGTTATATTTTTTTAATCTTTGTCAGCACATCATTTATTGGACCAGCTAGGATAATTATAGACAGTGCACCTCTGTTGAAATACTGAATTAGTTGTTTAATAAAGTTAAATTAAAAAGTAAATGTTAAACTCAATGAATAAAGCACATGAAGTTTGCAGTTAGTTTGAGAGCAAATTTTTAAAATAATAGTTTTGGGATCCTGCGATGTAGGAACTCAAGGAAAAATGAACTAGTGTTTGATTGCTTCACTAATTTTTGTCAAGAGCAATGCTGACCTATATTTTTATATAATAAAAACTTGGTCATCTTTAAAATAACCAGTATTTTAGCTGTTTTAATGGTAGTACTGATAAAATACAGCAGCCATGCTTGAATGCCCCTTATTTATTATTCTGTTGGTTGTGGATAAATTCTCATTCAGACTGCATGCCTACTATCTAATTTGTTTTTGATATTTGGTCATTCAGTGGTAATGATCCGAGAATGATTTTAACAAGTTTAGTTCTAAAGATGACCAAGAATAAAAAATTTGAAACAGATATGACGACAGACAAAATATAAGCAGATATGGGCATTGAACTCTTACAATAAGATTGATTTCTCATGGTATATGTATATAATAGTGATTTCATAGAAGACAAGATGAATGACTACATCTGTAATCTAGTCAGTTTATTAACCTGATCACACTACCTAGAATGTCACTGATCCCATGTGTGCGAGTCATCCTCCACCCAAGATCATTAAACTAATACTGGAGACCAGTCTCAAATCTAAAGCATCGGATTTTGACACCATTTTAGCCAATCAGACTGCTCTCCAATCTCAGTTTTATGGTCTTTGGCCCTTTTAGGAGATTATATTGCACTACTTATATGTTTATATTGGCTAACTGGGCAGTTACAATACAATGCACCAAAGACAAACTGAAAAAAAAATACCATGGTTTTCTTGCCTGATGCAGGAATCCACATGTTCTAAGTAATATCACATTGCAGCTTAATTGATTAAGACTGGAGTATTTCTTTTTATGAAGTACATTGTACCATGTATATATTTGATGGTTTTAAACTGTTGGACAACTTTCATGAAACTGCCAAAAGATATGTAATGCAATCTGTTTTATGTCACAATACAATCTGTATTACATTTTGTGAGAGAATTCAGAAAAAACAATGAGCAACAAGAATCTTATTTAATCTTTCTGTCTTTAAATTTAATCAAAATTTCAACAAAGAAAGCTTCTTTTTTTTTGGAAATTTAATATTTAAGGATTTCCTGCATTGGGACCAAAAACTGCAATTTTTAGTGTAGTACTGCATCAAATGATGTTTTGGTAGCATCTTGAAAGAAGCCCAGAGCATATTGTTTAAACTGGGGTATAATATTTCATAACATTGTCTCATACATCATCAACTTAAGTAATCTGTCCTCCTATTAACCTTTTTGGTGTCGAAATGCATTTTAAAGTTACTATTAATTTAACAAGACTGCGATTAAAAGTTTATGCAAAGACATGCACTTTGTTGTTTATTATTTTGTTTTTGAAAGGTTTGTTATAAAAATAAATAATAATTCTTCTGTAAAGCGAATTGAACTGTGATGTACATGGAATCCCAGATAGATAATGTCCTGTGTAAAACATCAAAGCAACCAAAATGGTAATGTCTCACTCAGTTTTTTTCAGCCCACATGCAGTTAGCTCGACAGTTGTCACATTGGCAATTTGGTGTATGTGTGTGAGTGCGTCTGTCCAGATTTTTACGGCCCATAACTTGAGCAATATTGTTTATATTTGGCATGAATGTTACACTCAATGTCACATGCAAACCCCATCTCGAAGGTTAAGACAGGGGACGAAGGTCGTGTGAAAGCTTGATATGTTGCCAACAGGCATCTAGTATTTCTAAGCTTCTGAGTGGCAAACTTATGTGGTCATCAAGACAGAGTAGCTGGATGTTGAGGGTTAAGATCAGATTTGTACCTATATTTTGAAAGAGATTCAAGTAATAGTAGGAATGTTTGAAATAATTATCCTTGGGAATATAGTTTTAAAAATGGACAAATGTCGTTTGAAAATTGTCATTTAATTTGTATGTTTCAGTCAGATTGCAAACTGATGAATGTCTATCTGTCTTGTCAACATTTCTTAAGCAATTTACATTTTTAAGTTACTTTAAAATACTATAGTCAGTGTTTTCAAACTTTACACAGATAGATGTTCCTCATCACTAATTATAAGATCGACTATTTGAAGAATAGGGGAGCTTTCAAACTAAGTCTCTCTCCAGTAAACAAAATATTCTGCAGTTAGTCCATGACTAAAACTACTTGACATAGCATCTTCAAATATGTGTTTGGCATCACAATCAACATCATTGCCAACATGACCCTCAACTTTCGAAGTTTTGTCCCTTTTTGACTTGGATTTTGTGTTGTACTTGGTCCGCTTAAAAAAACACTACTTTGAGATACCAACTCGACACTTCAAAATATAAACTTAAAGAAATGATTTCCTCCAACACGAAAATATATATTTCATGTTTGAGGAAGTTGCATATCTAATTTCTTTAAGTTTATATTCAACATCGAAATATACATCACAACCAACAATACCAATAACTCGACTACAATTTTTTATCACGTTCTGCCTCTTTAAAATTATGCCCCTTTTTCATGCGAGTAAGTTTTTATGCACTTGATCCTAACTGAAACTAAAACACATATCAAATTTTGCTTTAAAGTTTAATGTGCTGATCATAAGATGGTCATTATTATGCTACCCTAAAATTCAGGCGAGCATATAGTCACCACTTTCTCCATCGGTACATCCAGCTTTACTCCAGGTTATTTCTTAATGTAACTAATTACATCTTTTTATCATACATTATTAACACTTCAAATTCATCCCCTACGATGAAATCTTATTCACCCAACAAACAATTATTTCTGATGGTACACAGTGTAACAGCATGGCTACAGTAAAACCTGCTCATTTTATTGGAAAGTGCACAATGTTTTAACGTGTGACATCAATAAGCACACTTTTTGCCCCTAGTTGCTGTCAAAAAACAAGCTGTAATTGACTTTGTCATCAACGTGTCTGTTCTAACAGCCATTTGAAAAAGCTGATATATCACACATTCTTCCCATTATTTCTGTATTAATGAGAGCGTTTGTGTGTGTACATATTCCAAATGTTGTCATATGATGCTGAATTACATTAAGGGCTCGCCACACTCTCCTCCCAATCCTATTCATCGATAAAAAGAAAATTATCAAAATCTCAGTAAAGGCAAAATTCCTTTAAATGAAACTTTGCACAAATGTATGTTATTAATGAATCTTTATTTTGCAGATGGTAAGACACGTTAAAATAGTAAAGAAAAATAGCTTGATCTAAAAATTCCCTCAACTTCTATTTACATAAATTCACAAAAAATAAACAACACAAAACATCATTTTAAATGCCCACATGAGTAATATGTTACTGACAACAATTTATTGTGTCCTCGTGACTTACGTAAACTTCACGAGATATTGGTAAAAGTGTGTTTGACCTTCAATTTTCTGGTCGCTTCCTGGTCGCGTAAACGGATGACAATCACTGATTTCTCTTTTAGTAGTTGAAAGTTTTTAACAAAGTACAAAACCTTTTCATGTTAGTAACATTGCACTCACGTGGGAATTTAAAATTATGTTTTGTATCGCTTAGTTTTTGTGAATTTATGTAAATAGAATTTTAAGGAATTTTAAGGTCTAGCTTGTTTTCTTTACTATTCTAACGTGTCTTACTGTATGCAAAATCAAGATACATTAGTTACATTCATTTGTGCAAAGTTTCATTGAACGGCATTTTGCCTTTATTGAGATTTTGATAATTTTCTTTTTATCGATGAATAGGATTGGGAGGAATGTGGCGAGCCCTTAATGATTGATTCAATTCTTATATTTACCCTTCTAAACTATTCTCAATAAGGAAATTTCATGATGCTTTGTCACATCAACTTGTGGAAAAATGTGCATGCTTGTCAACATCAGAAGTCAAGAGCACATTCCAATAGATTTCAAGTGGTTTTAAATGTAACCACACTATGGAGCCAATGTTCTTCCTCAAGATAGAAAGTCTGAAGAAAAACAATCATATAGCAGCAATGTGTAAGTCTGGTGTAAATATTTAGAGGATAATACACGGCTGAGCGGGGCCGAGGCGTGATAATCGGCCCGAGAGGAGCATAACAGCCTGAGGGCCGTTTGCGACCGAGGGCTGATTATCAGGCCTCGGCCCCGCTCAGCCGTGTTTTAACGTCTATAATACATACCTTTATAGACATCTATTGGACATCTTTTTATAAAATGTTCACTCAGGTTCTTGAGTGAGCACTTGTTATTTGAACGAGCACTACGTCACGATTCAAGTATTACGTCATTTAAGTTAAATATGTGACGTAATTCGAAGAATGTTTACTTTTTCAAACAGTGCAAATCAATGTCGGTTGAATGTTTCTCTTTTTTTTTTTTGATTTTAAACCATAACTTCATTGCAAAATCATTGGACTGGACGGAATATGTTTTAATGATGAATGGTAGAAGTGTTTAACGTGGTATGAGTCTGTAAAGGCTATGATTTAAGAGTGTTTCATACTTATACCACTGCTGCGAGCTTCGATTATCTACACCAAATAGGCTTTATTCTAATGGAAGTGTGGAGAAAACGATAAGAAAAAAATATTGAAAGTAACGTGATTTTAAAATGGGATATTTCTCTGGTACGTATCGGGTACAATTCAGTTTAGTTAATCATTCCAAAGCTTGTGTTTAAATAGATGATTTCTTTGTCAGTTACTAAAATGTCATTACAAATCTATAGAGTGGAATGCAAAATGCTTCACTGCCGAGGATTACTTTATTTTAACCTTACGAAGAAGCCGCATTAGTTAAGATATAACGATTGAAAACGAAACGGAAATATTGTGAAGTCGCGTGCTCCTCACGCGATGCCCTGGTCTGGACAATAATAGCCAAATTTACTACATAAATTTGTTACTATAAATAGTAAGGTATGTATTATGAAATGTTAACAGATGCTTGCTGGAAGGTTCATCCTCACAGGCTGCTGGTCTTTGGCTCAGAACTGTCTAAGTCTCTAAGATATCATAAAATAATGGCAATTCTTTTAAGCCACAGCCTGTCAGGTCCTGATTCCCTCGCATATCTGGCTGCTGTAATATTTAATCTAATATCAAATTCAATGGTTGGAAAATATGTGATTTCATAAAAGGATTTAAACATCAAAAGAAACTTTAATGCTGTAAACTTTTATATAATAATTATAAACAGAATTAAACAAGAAGCATATCAACTTACATGTAGGCTGACCAATGTCCCCAATTACTTGTTCAAGTCTGGGACTTCATTTAACTCTCGAAACTTGCACAAAGAAACTATTTTCATAAAGAAACCATCAAAGAATGTTTGAAAATTTATAAATTTCTCTTAATGTATGTATGTATTGAAAAAATAAATAAATTGTTATCAAGTTTGGTCGAAATTCTATCTGGGGTTTCTAAGAAATCATTTGGTTATATTTCTAATTTTTGTTTACCTAAAATTTTTAGATCTTGGCCTTTAAGGTAGCCTTTGTTCATTAAGACATGTGGATGGCATTCAGTTACCAGTTAGACACTTGAAGCTAGAACATTGAATTATTTTGAACTTAAAACACTGCGACAATGACAATTTAAGATAGGCTGGTGGTTCTTGAATACCTTTCTATCTTAATTTCTTGCAGGGATGTTAAAAGATAATCTTGGGAAAACCGACAAGGCAATCACTTCATCATGTACGTGACCCTCTAGGATCATGTACGCAACAATATCACAATGAGATATGAATAAGAACAATTGCACAACAAACACAAATCTGCTAAACACACTACTATGTACACATGTACAGGAGGCACAGCTAGATATTGCTGATACTAATCTCATGTTTATTTGCAACCATTTACAACAGCCTGCCATTTTCATTCATCTAAAAAAAATTTACGTACATAGAGCTGATAAAAGAGTTTCATGACAAGTAAAGGTATACTTGGTCATTATCTTAACATTATTGTGAAAACCAATAGTACCTCGTATACCTAAATTTCGTAAAATGCACCTGATCTAGAGATTTATAAAATCCATTAGTTTGAAAAGTTATGGTCTGCCTTCTCATGGTCTGTGAAGTTTTAAATGATTGTATTGTTCAACTTTTATCATATTAAATTGAATTAAATTTATATATTTTAGTAATATCGTTGAGAACAAAAATGTGATTTAACCACCTTTAAGGATATTTCTGAAGCATCCAAGAACTTTGATTAGTTTGTTATTAAAAAAAAAAAATTACAAAAGATAAAATCTGTAAAAACAATGAGAACTAAAAATTTCATTTGCTTATCTTTGTTTTCTCAACAGGAAAACATCAAGAAAATAAAATTAGTTCCTTACTGTCTGAATGATAAATGAGTTCAATATGGACCTTAAAATAAATATTAATATTTTTTACAATTCATCAGCATTCTTTTTTGTTACCAATTAAGAATGCTGATGAATTGTAAACATTTTCTGATCTGTATTTTGCCATTACAAGGGAAAGCACTGGGGTACATCTTGTTTACATGAACAACATTGTTTACACTACAGCAATATGAACACACACATTAGCATAACAAAGCAGCCCTATTCTATCACATCTAATAACAGGGCACAAGATCATTAAACTAAGATTGGAGACCAATCTCAAATCTCAATCATCTGATTGGCTGAAATGGTGACCAGTTGCTATTTTCAGCCATTCAGATGCTTGAGATTTGAGACTGGTCTCCAGATTTAGTTTTATGACCTTGGGCCCAGATTTGAGTTCACACTGAAAGAAAAACATGTTGTGACACTTCATTAGCAGGTCTTTTGAAAGAATGTTTCAAAATCATTTGATTCATTCAATCAAGACCCTTAAAGCTTTCCTGTAAGTCTTCTAAAGGAAATGTATATTTCTATCTTTGATTTTGTTGATTTAATCAACTTTCCAACAATTATCACATGAAACAAATTTCATTAAATTATTGGCACATAGTTATCCTAAGTCGAAGAAATTACATATTAAACATGTAACTAACATAATATTATTTAACATGTTTGTTGGGAATATACTCCGAAAACAAACTGCAAAATACAGTTCTCCCAAGAAACAGTTAGTCTTTCAATCTAATTGTATGAGGATTTTCTCTGATTTTGAACTGTTCAAATAATTTTGAATTACATAAACCCTTTCCTCCATAGATACACCTTTTTTGCATGGGTGAACAGTTAAGATCCAGATCAGCGGGCACATCCACGCCGTCTGATCAGGATCTAAACTGTTTGCTTTTTGATTCTTTAGGTTATTTCTGACCAAAATGTGACCAGTGCAGATTCTGATCCGATGGCACAGATGTGCTGGATGATCTGGATCTACACTTGTGACATGCGTAAAAATGCGTATATATTATATGGAGGAAAGGGTTAAGGAGAGCTAAATGTCAAGCCAGTCAGTTAAGCATGTTTCCATCTCCGGACGTGTCCTGCAAACTTCTCCTTGCCTGTTCATCTAGTCACCTTGACTGAGAAAACTCTGTCCGTCCACTCATGTTCTTGCTGAGAAATATTCTCACGCATCCATAGGAGTACATGGGAACTGGCATTGTTCCAGCTTTCTGCCATATATTGACCTCTGGGTCATAACATTCAATGACCTCAGTGTACAAGTTATCTTTGGCTCCTCGACGTCGACCCCCTAAAGCAAACAGTCTCTCATCGAGCACAGCAAGACTGACAAAGTCACGTGCACAGCTCATGTCTGGAAGGATATCCCAGTGTTCTCGGTCGGGAGAAAAGCGAAACACACCTTCTAAACCCACCACATAGATGTCACTATTGAACACCACTGCACTAAGGCACATGTCATTAGCTGGCAAATCACATGATAGAGTTGTACAAGATTTTGTGATAGTATCATAACATTGTATACAGTTTGTGACAACCTCATCATTATTTTTGCCACCAAACAGATAAATATGTTTCCCGTAGGCAACATATCCCATATTTTCAACAGGTTGATTAAGGCTTCCCCCCTCTTCCCACCTGTTTGCTTCCATATCCCAATATTCCACTGTTGCTAATACATTATCTTCATCAAAACCTCCCAGTACAAATATCTGATCATCTACCGCAGACATTCCATGCCGCCGCCGTGCATGCACCAGATTCGGCCCTCTTAACCAAGTATCAAACACTGGATCATACTTCCAGAACTCGGCACTTCTTAACCCACCTGACACATAAATATCATTTCCAATTGTACACACGGAAAACTCATTTCTCTTCTTGAATGGCAGCTGTTTCAGTGGGAAGAATTCATTTGTATCGGCCATGTAGCATTCTACATCATTGCTTAATCCATCAGCGAGTCGTCCTCCAAGCAATATGGCAACTTCTGAAAATGGCATATTTAAACGTGGCGTGATCTGATATAGGGGTAACTGATGGCGGCGGGAAGGTATTGTGTGAAATAATATCCCATCATCTAACAGTTCTTTGCCCCTGTCATCACTAATAACATGTTGTGTCTTAGAAACAGTGTCAATTAGAAAGGTCTTGGTTAGCATTGGAAACTTGATCGTTTCAAGCACCTTATATCTATAGTTCTTCCTTGCAGGCAGATCGAATTCTAACCACTTAATAGCTGTCTCGTACACTAGCTCCTCATTCTCACAGTTGAGGTGCCGATCCTTTAACAGATCAGTGATACACTCACATGACAGTTTATACAAATCCTCATCATGCACAAGTCTCTGGAAGTGATTACAGCAAAAGTTCTTTGCATACAAATACAGCTGTCTGTGTGCATGTATGTCTGCCAATGTTAATGCAGATAAACAGTTATGTTCTTTCATGTTCTTTTGGAAGAAATCCACACATAATCCAACAAGGGTCTGAATCTGGAAGATGTGGGCCTGGCCGAAGAGATCTTCTACTATAATGGCTGTGATATTGACTTTGCCAGTGTAGATGAACTTGAGAACTTGCTCGAACACATCACTGCCCAGCTGCTGCATGCGAATAACATTTGTGTGACATTCCTCCATACCAGAGAGGAACATTGACCTGAAATGCAAATTACCTACAAAATAATCATGGTAAACAACCTACTGCTTATAATGCTGATTTAATTGTTTATCTTGACAAATGCAGTGCTTAGCACTGGAAGTGCTATTACCTGATTATTTTTCTTGACTAAAAATCTAACTAGAAAGTGCATACCCCCTCTATCATCAGACATTGGATCCTACCAAAAAATAGAAAACAGAAAATCATTATGCTGGTAAAAATCCATAGTACCAGTATAAAATAAGAAGCTCTTGTTCTGCTTTAATTAGTAATTTATATGTTGGTGAAAGTTTAAAACAGATAAAGAAATACCAGACAGTTATGTTTCATTAAAAATAATATCAGGGTGACGGTTGCATTCATATTACTAAAGGTTAATACAGCACAAGTGGTTCAACAAAGTAACAATGAAAGTGTCTCTGTATACAAATCAAACGAACCGAAAGTACGGGGATCCTGCAGCCAGGATCACCTTGTGACAGGCAAACTTTTGGTTCTCCACTTCAATGGTGATGTCCGTGAAGCCGCTGTCTACTCGGAACTGTTCCATGTTGTTGATGAGGTAACCAGACTGTTCCGTGCTGTTGTAAACCTGCGCCTCCGCTTCCACGTCATCATCAGCTGTCACAGATGCCATCTGAAACACACCATTAACCATCAATACAGTGCATAAACAATCAATACAGAATAAAATTGTGAAGGCTAAAAATAATTTGGTTAAACATGCATTGCTACTGTTTATCATGCCTTCCACGTACAAGTTCAGTGAATGCAAAGAATCATCATCATCATCATTATCATCATCATCATCATTATTATCATATCAGAGGCATGCTGAGTAAACATTAATTGTTAAAGTTTTGATTGTAATTTCATACAATTGTATTACATTAATTTTATCATCAGATCTGAACTGTTCATTCATAAATGAAATGTTGCTGACCACTTTTTCTACAAGTTGAAATTGTCTTATTTACCATAAATTTTTAGGAACAAAAGTAGTTCATGTGTTAGTGCTTCTTCCAATACATGTACATTTGTATCCACAAAAAAATTCAAACTTCAAAGTCTTTAATTTTATTGGATACAAATGATCACATGGCTGTATAGTTCTTCATAAATTAAGAAGCAGAGAGCATCACAGTTACTTTCAACTTTAAGATAGATTGCTCTAGCAGCAGCAGCAGCTATGCCATGATGCAATTTAATGTAAGCTTATTTAACTTTTTAACCCTTTCCTCCATATATATGCTTTTTTACGCATGTGCTACCAGTGTAGATCCAAATCAGCCGGCACATCCGTGCCTTCTGATCATGATCTGCACTGGTCGAATTTTGGTCAGAGATAACCTAATAAATCAAATAGCGAACAGTTTAGACCCTGATCAGATGGCACGGATGTGCCGGCTGATCTGGATCTAAACTGTTTGCCCACACAATAAAGCTGTGTCTATGGAGGAAAGGGTTAAGTGAAACAAACTCCCCACAGGCTGGCTGCAAACATGCACTTTGAATTTGTATGAAACAATAACAACAAAATAAGAAAAAATAACTCACAGAACTGTTAATCTTTTAACAGCAAAACTCTATGAAAGTAAATATATCCTGCATTGCCCCATCATATGAATGGTTTATTGTATTATGTATACATTTGTTTACATTATAAGTCAGACTCTATCTAACACTAACAGATATGACACTTCCTTGTTCCGTTTGTAACATTGAAATGAAAATGTAAGGAATTTTAATAAAATTTTACCTTTACAAGTAGTTGCTTTTAAGTATGTATACAAAATAGAGTAAATGCACAACTCAGATTCTTGCAGCATATCATACAGCTATTAAGTGTATAATGAATTCATATGTTTAGAAACTGTGATTCAAGTGGCTTCAAATACAAACCAAAGCAAGGTCTCAGCACAGGGAACCTACAAACCAAGTTTGATGAGGACAGCTCATACAGGTCTAAAGTTATTATCTGGACAATAAATTTCTATAATATTATTGAGTAACAATGGCATGATTTTCTCGACCCATTTGACCCTAAATACTATCAAAACAGACTACTTGATGAAATAATTGAGTAAAGTTGATGCAATGACATAGTGGGCAGTAACTGAGCGAAACATTATAGAGCATAGCTCATCAAGATCTCACATAATGTTGATTCTCAGATGTTATCCCCCTCACCCCTCTGTGCACCTATTCAAACAAAATCCAGGGGTTTTTTTTCCGGCTGTACAGCTGATATTGGGTTAAGTTCCTAATGGAAAAACATTTTCTTTGTTCCCAATCAGAGAAGAAAATTCCGGATTGAATCAATACAAAAATTTTCTGACAAAAACCTGCATTAACTGTGTCATTTCATTCATAAAATATTACAGCTTGTTAGTTAATCAGGCATCATTTGTTTCTTTTATCCATAAATTATTGATAATGTGAAACTTTTTATTCCCCCGATGATGTATAAACATCCCCATTTCTTGCCAAACTGTGCAAAAAATTTCCCAATTCCAGGACTATGAGTCATATTCCCAAACTGGTAAAAAAAATCCCTGAAATCCCAAATACTGTAATATATTCAGGTTAGGTAATCAATTATCAAAATGCCATTTTGGAACTAAAATAACACAAATTTAAACTGATGTTTTAGTTCAATTTTGAGAAATCTGGTCATCAGTAAACTGCTGATAATTATTCATTCGAAGGGATAGCTGTAGGATCATGATGAAAGTAGCATATCGGTTGCATTAAACCTTACAGCTTAGTATTCTACATTGTTTCTTTTTTGTCTGATTTATGGACCAAAATTGGTCCTCATTCCTACATTGTGCGTTTTTTATTTCACAATTTGGTAAACAATTCCCTGTGAGTATAAATAAAAAAAATTGACATATGCCCCCGAAATGCAGCTTTGAAATCGAATTTGTATACATATGTAGTAAAAATATGCCTGTGGAAGTAGAAAATAAGGGCCTATAACCCTTGCAACAAGAGGGTCCATAGGGTGGCTCACCTGTCAACAACTGCTCAATGGTTGTAAGAGTTGTGTGCAAGTTTGGTAAAATCAAGGGAAACAAGAGGGCCATGATGGCCCTTTATCGCTCACCTGAATACAACAAAGTTGTGTTGTATGTGACCCATCGTCTTGATATGGTGAACATTTACACCAAGTTCTTTTAAAATCCAATAAGAAACAACAAATTTACAGCTTGGAAAAGAAAATGCTATTTTAAGTAACAGTTACCTTGACCTTGGACCTACCGGCATGGGTATTGTACGCAACACAACCCCTTGTCATGGTAAACATTTATGTAAAGTTATTTTGAAATCAACTTAACAGCCCAGACAAGAAAATTTTATTTTTAGTAACAGTGACCATGACCTTGGACAAACAGCCATGGGTATTGTACGCGAAACAACATCTTGTCATGGTAAACATTTGAGCCAAGTTATTTTAAAATCCAATGAGAAATAACAAATTTACAGCCTGGACAAGATTTTTCTATTTTTAGTAATAGTGACCTAGTTTTTGACCCCAGATGACCCATATTCAAACTCGTCCAATTAATAACTGGGACTAATGTCCTGACCATGTTTCTTTGCAATCCGACAATCTGAGCAAAAATGCGACCACTAAAGTGTTAACAAGAAAATTCCATTGTTAGGAACAGTGACATTGACCTTGGACCAACCAACATGGTTTTGTACTCAACACACCGCCTTGTCATGGTGAACATTTGTGCCAAGCTATTTTGAAATCCAATGAGAAATAACAAATTTACAGCCAAGACAAGATAATTCTATTTTTAGTAACAGTGACCTAGTTTTTGATTCCAGATGACCCATATTCGAACTGTTCCAAGTAATTACTGGGACTAATGTCCTGAGTCAGACCATGTTTCGTGACAATCGGAGCAAAAATGTGACCGCTAGAGTGTTAACAAGAAAATTCTATTTTTAGTAACAGTGACCTAGTTTTTGGACCCAGATGACCCATATTAGAACTTGTCCAAGAAATCATTGGGACAAACATCCTGACCAAGTTCCATGACAATCGGAGCAAAAATGTGATCGCTAGAGTGTTAACAAGAAAATTCTATTTTTAGTAACAGTGACCTAATTTTTGGACCCAGATGACCCATATTTTAACTCATCTGAGAAATCATTGGGACAAACATCCTGACCAAGTTTCAAAACAATTGAGGCAAAAATGTGACCGCTAGAGTGTTAAAGAATGCAGGACATACTGTCGGACTGACCGACAACTTGGTGACTTTATGCTCCCCTGAATTTCTTCGGGGAGCAGAAGAAAGTGTGACCTTAACTTGCCAGTTTGTGTACATACACTGTATACATCTAAGACTTTCTTAAATTTAGTCTTAACATTTTGAGAATGTGCTTCAAATTTGTTGTTGTTGTTCTTTTTGTTGTTTTACTTACAAACAGTGAATAACATATTCAGAAAATCCTGATTTTCAAAGTGCTATAGCTGTTATGTTTCTTTCTTTTTACGAATAAAATAATTTTTATTTGAGAATTTCCCGTATTCCATAAAACATAATCATCTAATGAACAAAATCAAATGAAAATTCTCGATGCTGGGAAACCCCGTTATGTGAAGTCATTGCTATAAATGTACACCGTAAACACGCGTGCCAGTGAACGGAAGTCATTATTTAAAATAGGTGATAAACAATGACAATAAATTTATCGAGTTTACCGGATAATGAACATTGCCTTGGGGCAGAAACGTGTGAATTTCAAGTAGGATTAGCGTTGTAAGGCGTTGTAAGGTGGGAAAGTGCTATCTTAATAAACGAAATGCATGCGGTGACCTATTCAAATAAAGAGATTTTTTAGCATAGAAATAGATAGAAATGGTTTTGTGTTTTAATATTCTACTATATTAAGCGAAATATTCAAATAACCGCTATTCAATTAAGTGGAATGTACTGTATCTATAATTATTTTATCTTTTCTACATTATCTGTGGGCTACTTAAAGCTTAGAAATTGTACAGTTTCATTTTTATAGTTTTTGGAAAAGAACACTGTTTTTGTTTAGACCCCTAACATTTTTTAACCAACTGGAAAACATCTTTTTAATTTTAAATACACTGATTAAAGGCTAGATCACGAAAACACTATGCAAGTTTGGGAAAACACAATGCCAGAACGCAAAACGATGCAAGGTTGCAAAGTACAACACCAGGGCACTATATTAATTTTGCACCCTTGCATTGTACTTTAATAATCTCACATCATGTTTCACGTTTACATGGTCTTGCTGTCCTTAGGGTAAGACCATGGATAGTGATAGAAACATGAAAACATGTTTCGAGTATGCGAAACAACTATGCGAGGGTGCAAAAATAGTAGTCAATGCAACTGTAAGGGGGCAATATTAATATTGCATTCCCACATCATACCGTAACCTTTGCAACGTCACATCATGATGATCATGTTTTACGTTTAGCATTTTTGTGGTCTCACCCAATGTGCATGTACATAGTCACAAGAGACCTAATGCTGCCGGCACTACACTCTCTCCTCCTTTATCTTTTCGGAACCTAGGCATCAACCACACAGACATGCGGACCACAGTTTCTAGCCTACAGTACTCCTGCTAGTATGGGAATATTGGATCTACTTTTGCATTGTTCAGTGCAATGTAGATCTTACAAGGGAAAACACTTGCAACAAAAAATTACGCTGTACAAATTATATTATACTCGTGTGAAACTTTAGGTTTAAAATAAACTCGAACATTGTCAGTTACCTCTGGAAGTCGGAATACCAGGTGAAATTAATTTATGTTTTCACGGAAGTGCTATTTAACAATATTATAATTTGATCGAACATATTGAAAACATGTTCCAATGTTTGACCGCATCATAACACTAGAAAAGCGCAGACAGCTCTACCATGCGTTTTTCATAATTAGAAGCCATATAGCCATCAGCTGTTGGTCTCAGAAGTCTGATTTAGCAAACAGAGATCTATATATTAGAAGTGTCTCCTCGACCGGCTGTCGGTCGAGGAGACTATACGGGTACTATTTTGTCCTCGACCAGTTCCAGAATTGATGCTTGATGCTATATTCGCCTGTCCAAGTCATAAATTGTGTTTAAACTTGAACTTTGGGCGCAATCGGGATTTCAATTAAATTTTTTTGTAAAAATGTTTGTTTGTTTCTTTTATGTGAAGTTGTTTTCACATGCACATGTGAAATAATAATAGACCCAATCGCATGTCTTCTGATTTTCGAATTAAAACTTGTTAAAACTATCAATACTTATTGATCTACTCAGTTTGCAGTTGCGAAATATTTGATATGTCGGAGCAGCTTTGTTAAATTTTCCAGATGATGACAGTTTGAAATTTTTGAAGTACCAAAAAAACACACACAAAAAACAAACAGACAAGAAAATGTGTAGTTTTACAAAAGAGACTTGTAACAGATGGTTGAAAAAGAGTTTGAGCGTATATTTAGTGCAAGCAAACGAACGCTATAGAATAATTATTCTAAAATTGAAATGACTGAATATTTTTACGATGTCGCTAACAATCATTTTGATAGTGTCACTTATTAGTAAGGCTGTAGTTAGTTGTAAGATCTTTGGAGATGAGTTTTGACATGATTAAGGTTCCGCAAACATTGCAAATGGCGAAAAGTGGCTAAATTTTCAAAATTGAATTTTGGGGGAATCACTTATTGCCACCTAGATTTTAGTAACGAAATGTATTTAGCTAAGGATGTAGTTAATGTTTGCATGCTCAATTTAGTCTAATTCATGTTCTAATTACCAGGCACATACTAAAACAAAAGAATAACCGTTTGCATGAGAACTCTGAAATCCATGGACAATATACCAAAGCAACTCATACCTGAAATAAGTATGTGCTGGTCTACAATGTTTAGTGCCAATTTGTCAAAATAATGTTAGGGTTTTCAAGAAATTCAAGGAAAACTTACTTCCGGGTTTCTACTTTCAGTTTCGGTTTGAAGTCAAAATGTACTTCTTAAAATTTCTGACATTATTTTAACAGATGACCACAAAGTATTGTAAATAAGTGTTTACTTGATACCTATATCATTTTTCTAGACGTTTTAAACAGCCATTTCAGACTTCTTGTGCAAACGGTATTTCGTTTTTGTGTGTGTCTGTTCTATGTAAATAAAGCATTTTTTTCAAACAACTTGAGCATCCAAACTTTAATACAGCCATGTGACACTATATTTCTTCACTTTTATTGGTCTGCCAGTGGGAATTTATGTCGAGTTTTGAAAAGGTACATCAAAATGTTAGAATTCAAACCGAAAGTAGAAACCCGGAAGTAAGTTTTCCTTGCACTTCTTGAAAACCCAAACATTATTTTGACAAATTGGCACTAAACATCGTAGACCAGCAAATACTTATTTCAGTTACGAGTTGCTTTGTTATATTGTCCATGAATTTCAGAGTTCTCATGCAAACGGTTTTTCTTTTGTTTTAATATGTGCCTGGTAATTAGAACATGAATTAGACTAAATTGAGCATGCAAACATTAACTACATCCTTAGCTAAATACATTTCGTTACTAAAATCTAGGTGGCAATTAATATATTCCCCAAAATTCAATTTTGAAAATTTAGCCACTTTTCGCCAGTTGCTTTGTTTGCGGAACCTTAAACAACGTGTCATTCTATAGTTCCTTCCTGCCGGTATGTGTGAAATCATCCCGGGTAATCGTGAATAAACATGTCGCTGTCAAAAAATTACGCGTTGATTACAGCAAACATAATAAATTCAAAAGTATGAAAGTTGCTACCACAAATTTTATTAAATTTCTGCGTTGCTTAGACACTAATTTCGAAATAGTCAATATCAAACAGCGATGTTTATTATAAGGAATCTAATTATAATCCTATCCGGAGCCGGTCGAGGAGAAAATAGTACCCGTATAGTCTCCTTGACCGGGGCCGGTCGAGGAGACAGTCCTACCCGTAAAGTCTCCTCGACCGGCAGCCGGTCGTACATGTCTAACAATGTTTTTTTGATAATTCTAGTAAAATCGTTCTACTGTCAGTGTTAAAATTACTCGAAACATGACGCTTTGTCAACTGACAATGAGAAAAAAAATAAACAGAGAGTTTCAACAATAGTGCCATTTCTTTTATTCAAAACCTTACGCTCGTCATACACTTGTAACACTTAGTTTGATAGACCCCCCAAAAGTGGAAATAGCTATAATTCACTTCACAAAAGACACTCGTGAACAATCTAACAGCGATGCTATTTACAAAACTTCAAACTAAACTGATTACAACAACCATTACTGGCCCCGAGGTTATAAAACTGAGAATGGAAACCAGTCTCAAATCTCAAGCATCTGATTTGACGAAATGGCGCCATTTCAGCAAATCAGATGCTTGAGATTTGAAACTGGTTTCCATTCTCAGTTTTATAACCTTCAGGCCTGGTGAAGATTCTGGAGCTCTAGTACTGAGCATTGAAATAGGAAGTGACAAGGTAGGAGGCGAAATATAGCCGGAAGGCAAACACTGCGGGCTGCCTTGAGAAGAAACTTAATCGAAGAAGTGCGACTGTAATAAGTTACTGTTAAACGTAAGTCCCCTTCGTTTATGACCAGTGTTTAATAAAACGTCCCATCGTACATTCAATCAGTGCTGTTATCGGTAATGTCCTTGCTCTCAACCTGGGGCTAGGCGGCTTGGTTTCCATTACTGCCAATGTATTAGGGACTCAAATAAACTGAACCCGAATGTTTTCATATTTGTCGTATTCGATGGCTTTCAAACTTCCCTCACATCTATTACTACATCACAGTACTTAGTGTGGCGCCATGTGGCGGCTGTAAAACGTATCCCCGTACATTCAATCAGTGCTGTTATCAGTAACGTCTTTCAGGGTCGTTGACCACGATATTTTTGTTTGTATATAGTACTTCTAATATTTCATTTGTTTTAATATTTCGGCAAGTTTTAGGAGGAATGGTTTCAATATCTGTGACAATAAAGATTTAGATATTGTTGAATCATAGCTTCTTTTTTTATATTTTTGCCTTGGAATTCACTATGATATGCAGAATTTGTATTCTCAGATCGCCAGTCAAAATTCTATGATATTCAGTTCCGCCCATTGTTAGGTCGTTATGGTTTAACACATTCTTTTTTCTTGGGACCAAGCGCCGTAGATTATGGAATGGTGTTAATCTGAAAATACAGCATTGAAGGTTCCATTGAAGGTTCCATGTCCATCTCTATATGCAAACTATCGTTTGGTATCATGGAACAAAATTGTAAGGTTTTACTGGTTTTAATTTTGAGTTGCCCTCAACCCGGGGCTAGGCGGCGAGGGCAGTAATACGCATTTCCATTACTGTCCATGAACAGGCTCAATCATATTTTGTTGTGTTCATGGCTTTCAAAGTTCTACCGCTTGGAGCAGTACTGGTCTAACTCATACAAGCCCTCGATATAGTATATCTATATTATATAGCTAGGATATTACAATGGCGATGAGTATGTCAAAAAAGAGCAAATGGACATAAGGAATTAACTGTGCAAAGGGGACTTAAATTTGACATCAAATACACCCATAAATTAGAAAGGATAAGCTTAGCAGAAGATGAACATAAATGTAAATAATACGGAAAATGGGTACCAGCCGATATTGGACGGATGGATGGGTATGTGGATGGGATGGGATAGGATGGGATGGGATGATCTCATGGGATGGGATGGGTTGGGATGGGATGGGATGGATGGATGGATGGATGGATGGATTTCGGCATACGAAACATATACTTAAAACACCGTACAAAGCAAGATTTATTGCTAACTCTAGCAAGATTTATTGCTAACTTTAGTTCTTGCACTACTACTAAATTATCCGTGCTCTTAACATCTTGTCTTACAGCTATTAAAGAACATGTTATTAGGTATTGCGATAAGGTTTTTGAAACTTCTGGCAAAAAATTATTTTGGCCAATTAAAAATTCAAATGACGTTTTGAAAAACCTTAAACCAAATAATTTTCAGGCGTTCTGTTTGTCCACTTATGATTTCTCAACTTTATACACTTCGCTCCCTCATAATTTAATAAGAGGCAAGCTTACCAGTCTCACTGAAAAAAAACGTTTGCTAGAGAAAATAAAACCTTCATCGCTTGTAATGAACATAGGGCATTTTTTAGAGATAGTTCTTATGATAATTATACTTTATGGACTTGTCAAGACCTAATAGAGTCGCTAACTTTCTTACTGGATAATATATATGTTAGATTCGGTACCTCTATTTATAAACAAGTAATAGGCACCCCAATGGGTACTAATTGTGCACCCCTTGTTGCTGATCTGTTTTTATACTGTTATGAAAGAGACTTTATGTTATCTCTTTCTACTGAACATCAAGATGATATTATTACAGCTTTTAAGAACACCTCGAGGTACCTTGATGATTTATTAAATATAGATAATAACCATTTTCCATTACTTGTTAATAAGATTTACCCTAAAGAACTACAACTTAATAAAGCGAACACTTCAGAAAAGCAAGCAAACTTTCTCGATCTAAATCTGTCAATTGAAAATGGTTACGTCACTACTAAAATTTATGATAAAAGAGATGATTTTAATTTTAATATAGTAAATTTTCCGTTTTTAGACGGCGATGTTCCCCCTGCAACATCTTACGGGGTTTATATTTCACAACTTGTTCGCTTTTCTAGAGCTTGCAACGATGTTAATGATTTCAATGAATGTAATCTTTGCATTAAAGAAAAACTTTTAAAACAAGGTTATCGGTATCACAAATTAATCTCATTTTATCGTCGATACCCAGATCTAATTCATAAATACAGGTGCAGTTTAAAATCACTATTGCAACAAGGTATTTCACAGCCAGTTTTTATGGAGATTTAATTTACAAACTTAAGAAGATAAAGGGCAATGTTAATTTATCCCGGTTATTCGTAAAAACCATCTGTAAATTTAAAAAGAAAGGTTACCAACATGATATTTTACAGCGCTCTTCATGCCTGGTGATTAACCCTTCTACAGTTGATCATTATGCTTACCTCTTTGGTTGCACGACAGTGGCAGGGGTTTAAGAGTTTATGAAGGTTTATGGGGAAATCTTTTCTTAAAAGAACCTAAAAGCTCGATTTGTTTCTTTTATACCTGTCATCATGTTCATGCTGATTTTACTCCAGGAGCTCTGGTCTCGGTAAGATCATCGAGTACCCGCCCTTTGGCTTTGCAATGCTATTAGATTCTTATGTTTTATAGGTTTGTTTGCTTTTGCATGCTATATTGTTGAGCCGATAAGTGGGTTGGAGTGGTTTCACCAAGACAACTTGTATTTGTTTTGTGATATGAGAACCTGTTGGGGCAAGTGTGAGGTTGGTGCACCCTAGAACCTGGTTTAAACCCCCAGTGGCAATTTGATTTGCCACTGACCGTTCCAAGGCGGTAACCCCTCGGGTTCTCATTTTTGTTAATTGTTAGTGGTTTCTCTTTTGAAACTGATCATTTTATTAACCATGCGCTTTCTCCCTCTCTTCTTCTTGACTGTGTGGGGAGGCAGTTTTTTTCTGAATGTGGCGATTCCTGATATGCATATTTCACCTTTTTGTTTACATATAAATGTGAACAATATAAAATTGATATTACCAGAAATAACAATTATTAAAATGTTTAGAAGCAGAGATAACCAAATAATTCTTCAAATACCAAGGATAACGCAAGCAAGTGCAAGCAATTATTTCAATTGCGGTCCTTAGTATTACTTTGGTATTATCAAACTATCAAAGGGAGTATGGTATACAGTATAAAGGAAAAATAAATATTCCCTTTAAATTTAAAAAGAAATAAAGGTGAACCTTTTTGTTTTCTCAACGGGTAACCCAGAAAGTAGCCCAACTAATTGTGCGCAACAAGGGCTTTTCTATATATACGATGTCCGCCTTTCGCGCACAACCCAGTTAGCATTCAAATCAATGCGGAAAATTTTCCTAGAGCTATGTCTATATGCCAGCGACAAGAATCCGTGTCGCAACTTTTGATGGCTTCAAATAGTTTTCAAACCTTATATATCTTCAAAAAAATTACATACCTGAAAAGCTAATTCCAATTAGAATCAATATATGTGATACTTTTTAAGAAACGTGTTCATTTATTATGGAAAAGAAACAACTTATAAACCTCTATACATTTACCTCTATACAACAGTTTTTATGTTACACCGTTAAAAGTCTACCTGACTGTAGTTTATTGATTTTAAAAGGGACGCTTTCACTGGTTATTACATTAATTCAACATGTACACGGCATAAACAATAGTAAGTTTAAATGTTTTATTTATGGAATTGTTTTTATTTTATTGATACTTCATAGACTGTTTATGTTTTATAACAACAAATGAACATAGCAGTGCTGAAATTTTCAAGTGGCAGTGAAAAAAATGGGAATTTAAATCCGTTCGTTTTCCACCACAGATTTGATCCTAACTGCTTGAGACGTATAGGGCAGACATCTATAAAAGGTCAGTTTGTAAAATGGGTCTGTACTTGGAGTCGAATTATTGAGACTACCAAGAAAGATGACTAAAATGTTCTTTACCTATGCGGGTTGGAGCATCCAGAATAAGTACAAATCTTATCGTTTTATTCTGAGTGGTTTGTAGCTTGTTTTTTTAATCTTTGAGATAAGCCATTATACCGAACTGAGCAGGCATCATAAGCAACTTTTTCGTATATTCTGATTGAAACTTGTTTTTAACGGTAAAGGAATTTAAGACGTGCATTTGCTTTCTTAAGAGCAGCATCAGACCTAGGCCATGATAAATGCTAATCTAGAGTGACAAAAAGGTATTAAACTGCATTGTAGGTTGAATGGAGGTGCCATTACAATTAATACCAAGAATGGACTTAGACTTAAGTTTATGCTTTGACCCGAAAACAATGGACTCGGTTTTACCGAGATGTAATGATAACTTATCTTAAATTAGCCATTGACTTACTAAGTGTAAATCTTCGCTCAGAGCTGGTTCCATTTTGGACAAACATTTGTGTTACACTAAAATAGCTGAATCATCAGCATAAAGTAACACTTTGTTTTTTATCACTGCTGACATATCATTAACGTATATTTAGTACGGTCACATTATGAAAAAAAATACGTCAAACCTAGACAAAATTGCAACAGAAATGAAATGTTCACCACTAATCACATTTAATATAAACTGAATCATATAAAAAAATGGACAAAATCGGACCACCGGAAATCCATAAATTCGTATGTTGAAAATAGGATAAGTTGAAAACAAAACAAAATCATTAATAGCTGGCTATGTGCATTATTCGACACTTGTTCTATACATTCTTTCAAATTCTAGTCTTAAAACTAACTTCTATAAAAAATTATATGTAAATGAACATCAAGTCTCTTAAAAATTAAATCTTATCGGTCATATTAATAAACCAACAATTCTTAATGTTGAATTACCCCACACACTCAAAATTGCTTGTTCACAAACGGTCGATTTTTATATGCTGTAAAACTTTTTTAGACACAAGAATGGTCAAATAACTACTTAACGCTTTGTAGCCATCGGCTTTAGACAGTTTTGTTAAAAAAGTAAAATTGCCAGAAGTTTTACCTTAACTTGATAATAATTGCAAACGCAAAAGTTATTGTACACAAGAAGGCTATGGTATATTGCTGCTTCTGTTGTTGGCGGAAGATTCTCGGGAGAAATATATTTGTCGCTCGATACTACTTTTTGGAAGAATTTACTCAGCCGCAAATTATTAAGCGAGTCTTCAGCTTTACCATTGCATAATAACACTAAAGCTTTTTCTCAAGCAACAATTATATCTTCTGTTGTGGCTTCTTGATCATAAAATACAGAAGAACATTCGCGAAATGTTTTATTTGTTTCCAAAATGGTGTAACCAGTTTTAATAACCAAGACATTTGCCACAAATGGTCAATATTTTCTGACGAGTCTTCCGAAGTAAATTGTGGAAGCGGGGATCCGTATTCATGTTAAGAATCAATAAGAAACAGGGAAACAGGGAACCAAACTGTCTATGCATCTGAACGCCTATCCCTAATTGTAAAGGTGAAAGTATTGACATTGGTCTCACATTTTGCATAACTGCTTGACCTATGCACGCAACATTTTTGTCTTTGTCCTTAACGGTTATTAAAATACTAACTTAAAGAAAATATTTCAGGGATTCCGAAATAAATTCTAAATTTTTGTTTAATGAAGCCAGTTCTTCAGGATAAATACACTTTTCAAGGTCAATGGATTTGATATCACTTTTTATTAATCAAGCTGCTGTTTGAATGAGTCTGCGCTTTTCGACTTAATGATCTGTCTGTTTGGGCATGCTGTAAAATTGATGAAGAAGAGAAGAGGCTGTTTCAAGAAATGTAACAATGTTCAGCTTACCATTTATACTTGAAATTATAATTTGATCGACAAAATGTTCCATAAGTCGAGGAATTCTCCCATCTTAGAAATTAAGTCATTTATAGATATCAAGTCTTCCTCATTTTCACATAGAAATTCTGCAACACGATAAAATGCGATATCCGTGGCTGAAAAAGTTGGCCTACCTACTTTCTTAGACCTCTTAGGTTGAGAATTAGGTTCACCTATCTCGATACCATACATACTTGGCATAGATTTAAATGTTCTAAGTATAACACTGCAATGAAGGTCATTTACTGACTGAATTCTACCCAGAACTTGATCAGCCCAAGAATCTTGTCGCTTTAAACAAGTTTGATGAATAGTGTCCTGAAAATTGTAATGTTCTTACAGGATACGCTCGATTTAGATCTGCTTTTAATGTAGTGCCGCAAATAAGCAACCAGTCCCGAAAGATAGAGAACAACCTGGACGCAAAAGACTGAACAAAATCGTTGAAATTTTACACGCTAATCTTCACTTTATCGTTCCAATTTTAGTAGACAATTGTTAAAATATTAGAAAATTGAGACGCATAGTAACTATTAAGATTTGCTTTGAGTGTATTGACCTCCCACATAAACTAAAACAAAATTACTGACGATTTCTTCAAATTTTAGAAGACTTTTATGTAGCTGTATTTGGTGAGTGCCAAACAATTACACACCTGTGCGATGGGAGTGCCGTTTTGAAACCACTGACCATCTTTAAAAACGAGTCATTCATTAAATAAAACAGATCAAGGCTTAGAATTTTAACTGGTTGATGTATGAAGACGGGACTATAAGATATCGTATCAAAAATGAATAAATTTGCAGTATGTACTGAGTATTTTACGTTTTATTTTGACATTTTATATTTTGAGTAAAACTTTCGCGTTAAGCTCGCCGTAATTCGTTTATTTCAAGATGAAATATTGTGACACTTGCAGAACATAGTCATTATTTATTCACCAGAGCGCTGATATGTTTCACTTTTTAGAAGGTTTCGAATTTTCGGAGAAACAAACGAATTACTTACACCACCTCTCCTCTAAAATTATTAACCGTGAGTTGTATGTGGGAGTGCCACCTGTACTTGGGAGAGCTGTCCAATTTTGTTTTTAAAAATATGTTTTTACTATTCTTACATAAAACACATCAAAAATTTTCTGTTGCAATTTTGTTGACCCCTTTCCATAGGCCTACCGTACTAAAGCAGTGGCCCAAGAAAAGAGCCTTGTAGCACATCACAGGTTACAGTGGCTGTAGATGAACAAATCCCAGAGATATCAACAAGCTGCTGTCTATCTGAAAAGATATGAGCTAAACCACATAACAATGCCGTTACCAAGACCAGAAGCTGACAACTTCATAATTAGGATTAAGTAGTCCACTGTATCAAAGGCCTTCTGTAAATCCAGTAGTGTCATACCAACATAGTAACATTGGTCAGTTTCTTTTCTAATGAAGTCTGCCAGGTAAATAAGACAAGTGTCAGTGGAAAAGCCACCTCTAAAGCCAGATTGAAATTTATACAACATATATTTTTTTCGGAAAATAACATGGTATTTCTCAGCCAGCATTCTATGGTGACTTGATTCATAAACTAAAAAAAATTAGGGCAACGCTTATTTCTCCACATTATTTGTAAAAACCATCTGTAAATTCAAGAAGAAAGGTTACTTCTACATTTACAATGGTGGCAGGGGTTTATAGGAAAACCCAATCGTATCAACTCGGCGATCTCCGGCAAGCTTCGGATAAACACGTAGAATCACCGAAGCGTGATCCGAGTGAGGAAAACCTTGTAAAAGAACCTAGAATCTAAATCTATTTCTTTATTCCTGTCATTGTGTTTTGCTGAATTCACTCAAGGGGATGTTGTCCCAGTCAATCCTACTTACCTTTTTGCTTGACAATGCTTCTTATGTTATACATGTTTGTTTGCTTTTGCGTTCAACATCCGTGGAAAATTCACTTTCACATCTAACACAAGCAAGGACAATAGTACAAACCTGTTAACAAGTGTTTTGACACGCATATATCAAAATAAGCATAAATAAATGCATAAAAGTGTATAATATATAATATATACTGTACACAATTTATAAAATCGCGTCAGTATTAAATTTTGATTTATTGTAAGCTGTCCAATAATGTTGGCTTAAATCGTGGCCTAATCCATTTGCTTAAGTATATTATTAAAATTTAAAATTAAAATTTGTCTATATTCTATTCTGTTTCAGGCAATATAACATGTTCACACCGATGTGGATACCATCAAGCTTCGATCTGTTGAGGATTGTGATGTAGTAACTGTTAAAAGAGAGAAGAAAGTTAAGTCAGTGACTGGGATCCTCTGTGCTTGGTGCCACCAGTACTCGTACTGCGTAGTCCAGCTTGGCCATGGAAGTAAGGTCTGATATGTTCATTGTGACCCTAAGACATTTATAGAATGCCTCTGGGGCTCGAAGCCACATTGTAGCCAACATTGCAACCTCTTTCCCTCCCATCTTGTCAAGATCGCAGCTGAAAAATACCAGACCAAACTAAATTACCTTTAGTTTTGCATGAAGTAGGCTTATCAGTAAGCAAAGATTTTATTTGTTTGTGTTAAAACTTAAGGTCTTACCACACTCCTCCCCAGCACGTTCATCGATAAAAAGAAAATTGTCAAAATCTCAATGACGGCAAAATGCCGTTCAATGAAACGCTGCAAAAATCAGTCTTGTGACTCTTGTCACAGTTTTAACCAAATTTCGAAAGAAAAGAAATGCAGATTTTTTCCACACACTGGTCGTACATTCTGTCCTACATCATTTCAAGTTAGACTATGGTACAATGTTGAATGCTGCCAACTTCCGTTCGGATATCTATGTGATTCATAAATACATTGGTATTGTAAACATTTGAAATGCGCACCCGTTTAAGTCGTGTTTATTGATCCAGTCTTTATATTGTGCCTGGGACCACTTAGATATATTGTCTATGATAGATTGAGAGTTGACTGGTGGTATCACTATACCAGAAAACAACTCTGGTTGCCTAGCAACGACTGGAGGCACCGCACGAGTCTGAAATAAAACATGAAACAATCAAACACGATATATAAATCCAAGTTGACTTAATCAACAGTTTATAGAAATTTTACACATATGCTGCAAAGAATTTGCTAAAACCGTATTAAATCACGCGGAGTTGAGGCTTGAATGCAAATTTCCTCCAATTGGAAAAGGCAACCCTTCCAGATTGACTATAATTATTTACATTAATTTTTGCTGGTAAGCCTTTCGAAAGGGTAACTCGAATCTTTAGCCACTTCAGTAATACGATTTCCGGCATACCTGTTGTTGCAGTACAGGTACAATGAGTCCGTCTATATTATCCCCTTTAGCATTTGGTTCCGTCGCAGACTGCTTCAGTACACTTGCGATCTCCTTCAGCAGTGAGTTCATCTTCTCCTCGAACGGGTACTTGTCGGTAAACTCGAAGAACAACTTGGTGCCACAGATGAAGCCAAGCCAACCATCGGGCTCGTAACCTCTCTCCAATTTTAGAGGGATAATCGTTTTCTTTTTTTGAAACGCGTATTCCGCCTCTATCAAACACAAAACGCTTTACATAGAACAAATGATCGAAGTGTAAACTGTTTTGACTGCAAAATTTCATGTTCCGAGATGTTATGTTTGTTTTTTTTTAACATTTAACATTACATACTTAAACAAGAGTGCCAAACTGACACAAAATACGCCCGTCAAAATGCTGATCATCAAAATTGCGTAACGATCCGATGAAAATTATTCGACTTGGAGAGCAGATACCGCTAATTCAGTTTTTGGACAATTCAAGGGCCATAATTCAGGAGTGCCTGGGGGATTTGGCAGGTTATAGAACTTGGTCGAGATACTATGCCCACCAACATATTCACCAAGTTTGATAAAGACCGGATGAAAACTCTTTGACTTAGAGAGCGGAAACAGTAATTTTGGACAATTCAAGGGCCATAATTCAGGAGTGCCTGGGGGGATTTGGCTGGTTATAGAACTTGGTCGAGATATTATGCCCACCAACATATTCACCAAGTTTGATAAAGACCGGATGAAAACTCTTTGACTTAGAGAGAGTAAACCCTTATTTTGGACAATTCAAGGGCCATAATTCAGGAGTGCATTGGGGGATTTGGCTGGTTATAGAACTTGGTCGAGATATTATGCCCACCAACATATTCACCAAGTTTGATAAAGACAGGACAAAAACTCTTTGACCGAGAGAGCGGAAACGCAAATTTTGGACAATTCAAGGGCCATAATTCAGGAGTGCCTGGGGGGATTTGGCTGGTTATAGAACTTCGTCGAGATATTATGCCCACCAACATATTCACCAAGTTTGATAAAGACCGGATGAAAACTCTTTGACTTAGAGAGCGGAAACAGTAATTTTGAACAATTCAAGGGCCATAATTCAGGAGTGCCTGGGGGATTTGGCTGGTTATAAAACTTGGTCGAGATATTATGCCCACCAACATATTCACCAAGTTTGATAAAGACCGGATGAAAACTCTTTGACTTAGAGAGCGGAAACAGTAATTTTGGACAATTCAAGGACCATAATTCAGGAGTGCCTGGGGGATTTGGCTGGTTATAGAACTTAATCGAGATATTATGCCCACCAACATATTCACCAAGTTTGATAAAGATCGCATGAAATTCCCTTAATACGTCCCGTTTTTCAAACGGGCTTATAAAAATACTACAATTATAGTAATAGTTTTAATGGTTTGAAACGAATCTTACCACGATTCAGGTGAAATGCCTTAATTCCTTTTTTATAATTAAATCTTAAACCTTAAATCTTAAGGGTAGCGCATCTTTGATCTTTAATTATTTACCTGCTCTACAGTTGGAACTGTTTTTGTATTTCTGTGACATACATATCAGGATGATGGCTGCGTTCTCCACCGCTTCCGCCATTGCCTGCAGAGTTGACCCTCCCATCTCATCAATGTCCATCCACACCTACATACAGCACATAAACATACCATATGTTTACTGCACATAACACAATCAGATTTTGAAGAGCGAGCTACTCGAAAATGCGGCTTTGGTTTAGAAGTATATCCATGAAAAGTGTGACTGTAACAAACCGTGTTATAGGTACCTTGAATCCATTTGCCTTGACTCTGTCTCGGACGACCTTTAGAATTTGCTGGTTAGCCCACTGGTATGATATCATGATATGCCCGCCTTTATGTTGACCTTCTGATTCTTTCTTCTTATTTTTTCTTCTTCGCTTCTTGTTTTCTTTCTCGAACTTTGCACCTAGAATCCGTTTACTTGTATTTCAGAATTTAGAAGACTAAGTATATGTCTAACCAAGGATATTATCTTTGTCATCAGTAAATTCAAAAAGACAGGTTACCAACATGATATTCTACAGCGCTCTGCAGGCCTGGTGATTAACCCATCTAAAGTTGATCATTATGATGACCTCTTTGGTTGCACGACGGTGGCAGGGGTTTAAGAGTTTATTGCTTTTTAAAAAAAAAAAGAAGAACCTAGAAGCTCGGTTTGTTTCATTAATCCCTGTCATCGTGTTCTTGCTGATTTGACTCCAGGTATTCTGGTATCAGTAAGATCATTGAAGTTATTTCACCAAGAAAACTTACAAGTACTTGTTTGTTGATATGAGTGCGTGTTGGGGCAAGTGTGAGGTTGGTGCACCCTAGAACCTGGTTAAAAACCCCAGTGGCAAATTGTTTCACCACTGACTGTTCCAAGGCGGTAACCTCAAGGGTTCTCTTTTTCGTTTATTGTCTGTGGCGTCTTATTTAATATTTAAAATACTTATACGTAATACAAGATTGCAAACTAGAAGTAGTACAAGTGAAGCTACAGCTAAATTTAAACGAAACGCAAAAATGGTGTTAAATAAATAATATGACCATAAACCCAATCAAAACAACTTGTATGATCATTGATTCAAAGCAAAGGTTCAATAATAACCCTGAACTCAAATTATCTGTTGGAAATAAATTGCTTCTGAATGTTAAATCACAAAAATTACTAGGCGTCCATATTGACAACTGTCTTAACTGGAGTACACATATAAACCAAACTTGTAAGAAACTTGCATCAAATTATGTTTACTTAAACGAATATCATTCTTTCTGACAATGGAAATGAAACAACTCTTCTATAATGCATATATTGCATCTACTTTTGAATATGGCTGTATTGTTTGGGGTAACGGTAACCGTCATGACTTAAACAGAATTTACAAAATTCAAAAAAGAGCAGCAAGAATTATTCTTAAAAAACCTGTTCGCACACCTACGAAAGATCTTTTTCATACATGCTCTCTTTTCCGATCTTCTTTTTCGCTGCATGGGATGGCTGTGTTTTGAGTGTGATTCCTGATATGCATATTTCACTTTTTTTACATAAAAACCTAAAGAATAGTTTGGAAATTTAAATAAAACAGTCTGCAAATTACAAAGTTTGTTTATAGTTTGTAGACATGAACGTCATGTTACATATATGTTTATTTCACAGGCCTTGCTACAAACTTCGCACCTACAAACACTAATGGAAACAAATTATTAGACAATCCCGCTTAACAGACTTGCATATCAGTACCTATCACAGAGTTACATATCCGTACCTACCTACTTCTCGGTAAAAGTCAACCTTGGAGCTAATTAGTGCATCTTGAAGAGTCCAGAGGGCACCATTACACGCTTTCCTAATCCCATCGTCTTCGGTGTTCTTCAGCTTCAACAGCAATTCCACCACGCCAAGTTCCTGGTTGTTTGAAACCAGTTTTGCATTTTCTTTGTCAAAACACAGAGCCCATATACCATGAACAACCTCTGAAAATAATTGATATACCTGCATTAAAGTTAAAAATACACACAATTATTTGTATCTAATAAAATACAACATATTAATATGTTTAATCAGGTGCGATTGTACGGAATTCGTTTCGAAACTAAGTAAGCGAAGTTTAAAAAAAAGCTGGTATATCCGTCCGTCATATCTGAAGAACTCGCTAACATATATAGGCCTATGCTGTTAATGTTCTCGTGAATGATTGATTGGTTTGTTTCCACATCGTAATGTTAATGACTTAATTTTTATGCTAAAATTTAAATATGAATCATGATACTTTGTCGTGTTGGATTTTCGTTTATGTACAGTTCCAATTATTATTAATGTAGTATGTTAACAAATTGACTATAGATATTGTTTTGTACCGTATTTTTCTAATTTGTCTTCTTCCGCAGTGTCACATATCCTCACTAGGACCGGAAGTGCTCCAAGCTGAACGAGAATCCGTTTGTTCTCATCATTTCTCGCCAGTTGTCGAATAACTGAAAAAAGACAATCCGAATATGGGTGAGAGAATATGGTTTGGAAAATTAAGTAACTTCTACTGTTTCGACAAAAACAACTGCTGTTAATATAACTATAGGTTCTACCTATAACGGGGAAAGCTTGTTTTAAATACTTAGAAAAAATAAATATAACTAACATGTGTTGCACTGTACTGAATTACTGTATTATGCATGTTATGACTAATCAACAATACGGCCCACGCGATGCAGCCCAGGATTTTCTGATGTTTAGGTCTAGGACAGCCTAGTTTTTTTTATAATGTGTGTTGTATTGTCTTAACACTGGGCAGTATTGTCCGCCATTCTGGGCGGAAACTTTCGCCCATCCAGGTCTTAAGTCTGCCAATCTAGGCGGTTGTCTGGGGCATATCGACAATGAGACATATTCCACAAACCACTGTACCTAGGTTTTCACATTGTAGATTTTGGAAAATAAAACATGTTAAGTGCAAAACTAATGTAGTTGAAAAAAACAACAACTGCCATCTCCAGGGACATGCAAAGATTTGCAGAGATTTTATATCAACATTGCTGAAACTGCTGTAAATTTATCCAGGTTTTAAAAACATTACCTGATTAGCTACAATATTTGTTTTGTTTTGTTATTTTGTTTGAGATTTGTTTACATGATTGTGTTGTGTTTGTTAGTGTGTGTCTCTAGGTTAATAGTTTATGTATATTTTGTTGCAGATTGGAATGTATTAACACATTCTAGAGTGTTTGTATTTAATTCAGTTTCTCACATTTTTTCATTATAATTTTTTTGTGTGTGGTTCGCATATACTGGAATAGTTCTTGTGTAACTATGGTCAGTTTCATTACATTTTTGTTGACTTGTTGAAGAAACAGTTCCACATTTAATGCTTCCTGTACAATGATGATTTTTATTAACAATCTTTGAATGTAAATGGTAAGTAATGTGGTCAAAATAACAAATGCTATCTGTGTTTTTCTCTGTTTTCGAATGTTTATTATTTGAACCTAACTGAAGTTTTGGGTTCAGACTGTCACAGCGTTCATTTAGCAAAGCACATGATATTTTGAAATGTTTAAACATATGAAGTGCTTTAATAATCTGTTGACAGTAAAAATATCATTAATGATTTACACAATACTTTAAATGCACACTTTTGAAAACAGGCTATTTCTTGTTATCTATTTAATATTGAAAATTGAAAAGTGAAAAAAAAACAACAAAAAAAAAAACAACAAAAAAACATGTGTTACATTTAAGGCTTAAAATGTCCCTTATAACATATAACATTCAATTGTAAATAAGTATTCATTTGATTTATATTTTGTTGGAAAACAGGATATTTACATTTCATTTTATTAAAAAATATCTAATTACACATGAAAATGACTGTGAGTAACGCTTTTGAGAATTCTCTATTAAGTGCAAATTATTTTTGTATTGCCAACACAGCAAGTGGTTCTATCTTCCAACAGACTACCGCGATAGTGCGGATACCGCTTTTCAGACTGTAATCAATTGAGTAATCTCCCCTTTAATTGTGACGGGTAGGATGCAGTAAAGAGTTCGTAGCCGTAGATGCGCATTGGCCGCGGTCAAATTTGAAGATAAGAGGTAAGTGGGCAAACTGTAAGCTTCATGGCACTTTAAAATATTTTTGGATGCTATATTTGCAGTTTCACATCTGTAGCTAGGATCCCCAAAAATTGCCTGACATGCTCTTTTTGACCTTGACACTTTCAGTGTGAGGCAGGTGCTTTGAAATGCGAAACTAATACATTTCTGGCGCTGCCTTCAGTTTAACTTGCAATTCTCAAGGGGCATACAAACAAGTGTGAGTAGTGCAAAATCTAGGTGGTTATGGTATATTTTAAGTATGATTTAATGAATCGGTAGTGATTTTACCATGTGTGAGTGGCAAGCATTTATTTTGGTTGTTGGCAAAAAGAAAGCTGTGAACTGATGAATGTTTGAAATTTTGCCTCGTCGGCCGACCAGTTTTAGCGACCAGAATTTGAAAGTTAATGGTGCTTAAAAATCAACTGATATGTTTTGAATATAATTTTGCTTTGTTTTCATAAACTGAATGTCATTGTGATGTCAGTTATGTGCCCTTTCTGTTTCAGGTATGTGCTAGTAGGGAGCAAGTGGACTTGTTGTGTCGGCTGTGATTCTTTGGTTTGCGATATATCAGAATAACCGTTTACTGCCGCCGTAATTGGTTTTCTGTTTTAGGTTGAATCAAGGGAAATCCAATTTCCATAGACCTCAATGTTAAATTCTCAATATTCAATGTACATTTAACATGATTTCTGTAATCTTTATTTCTAGACAACCATATATTGCCGTGAAGATCTACATTTCATCTATTTAAAAACACACAGGAAATAGGGGGTTAACTTACTTGTAAGAAAATTACTGATGTCTAACCGGACAGACCCTATTTTAAACGCGGTATCGCAAATACGGTGCCAAAAATATACATCCGCTGATCCGGAACTAGTTCGCCTCTACCAAACGAGATATAGGCATGAAATTGCTTTCATTTATTTTCCTGATATGTTATTTCTGCAAACAAGCTACAAACAGGCCGATTTCTAACAGTTAAGAGGCCCCCAGATGATGAGAAAAAATAGCATATTATTAACACGGACTTCATTCGAATGGACCACGGAGGGATACAGCGTGATTTGGTGTAATTCAACCTTTAAACCAGACAACAACAACAACAATGGCGGCCCACATATGGCGCCAAGAATTTACATCGAAACAATATTTATGGGCTATAGAGTAAGACATCAGAAATCTATGGAATTTTTGACAGATTTTGTTTGATTTTGTTATTTTAAACAAGTACACATTGTCTCCGCGGGTCGCCTTCGGCGGCGTTACCCGTATCAGTTTCAATTACCTCTCATTGATGGTTTTATGCAGGCCATGTTGAATGTCAATGAATGTGTGTGAACTATTGTTTATGGAGGGAAAAGGATGGTATGTACTTGGTCTGTCTCTTGCGATGTTGGCTAGGCCCTGTCGCCGTATTTGAATGGCATTGGGGTTACGTTTAATATATCACAACAGCAGGTAGTAAAGTGCTGTGTGGTGGCTGTAAAAAGTCTCCGCTTACTTAACTTCAGTGTAGTTATCAGTTTCAATTAACTTTTACCACAAAACAATATATCTTACTTGATCTATTTTGTATAAAATGAGTCAAATAAGAGCGGTTTACGCCATACCAAAGGCACACTCGTAGCACGAGAAGTCGCCGCTTTCTTTCCTGTTGGCAGCAAGCCGCACCTTGGCGTCGTTTATGAGATAGTTGATTATGTCAGGCTGGGTATTCAGGATCTCGCATTCGTCTTCGTTGATAATTACCGCAATCACCATCAGAGTCATTAGACGCTGCTTATTGATCGCACTGCCCAGGTAAGGTGTTAGGGTTGTGAGAAGGTCAAGGTCATTGAGGCGCGCAACCTGGTCCTTCATCGCCACATAGTCCAGAATGCCAAGACATGACTCGGCCATCTGAGCCAAAATGCTTACCTAAATGAAACAAAAGATAGATATTTGTGTTCTGAATGAAGAAGGACCTCGATAGACTAACTAACTGCTACCCGGTAACGTTTTATAGATTTGATCAACAGTTTCAAAAAGCAAATTTCATGTTTTTCTGAGTACTCTTCTATAAGTTACCTTGTATTCCTCTTCTAAGAATTCCTGTTTGTGATCAATAAGGATCTGCTTCACTGTTTCAAGAAATCCAGGTGCTCGAACCACGCCCTCGACAAATTCAACGGAATTATAGCTCTGACAGTATGTGAAAAACAAACAGTAAAACATTTCTATAGTTAACTCCGATCCTCGTTTGTAAAGCGTCTGAGTGAGATCGGCGACGGCGTGAAAAAACTTAGTGTCCATAGACACTTGAGCAATGTTCCCTCTCAACTTTTCCAAATCGTCTTTAGTTGCACCCTTGTCATAATTTAATAGAAAGAATGCTTCGTGGTACATATCAAATGCACGTGATGTTTCTATATAAAATTCACCGTTTTCGTTCACTAATCCTTCATTCGTTAGTGCCGTTGTTGATATTGCTTTCAGGATTTGAAGAATTTCATCTTTACTTTTATTATGGAATACACCCGTATCGTCACTTTCTGATTCCGATTCCTCGTCAACGAGCTCGTCTTTAAAAATATGTCCATTACTCGGTTTACCCTCATTGTCCATACCTTCAATAGATCTATTATCTGCTGAATCACCTAAATTGTCAGAATTAACTTGTTCGACTTTTCTTTGTTTTATGTCTGATGGAGTGGGCTTTTGTACTGAAGGTGCACAACCCATCGTAAAATTATGAACTCAGCATGTATGTCTCTGTATATAGAATTTACTTTAGTTAGATCCGAACAAATTTTTTCCCTAGATAAAAAAATATTCCATGGTTATCGCGTTAAGTAGTTCGTTCAAATTTCATATTTAAATTAATATTTTAAGGAAGAACCTTTCGATAAACTTCAAATATTTATACAGGTATATAGACGCACTATCGATGATGTGTTCTCATCGATTGCGAAGTGTAGTTAGGACAAATAAAAGGCATTCTATTTAAAACTCCGTTGTACATTCGTCAAGGACGAATCGATCATTTGAATTGAGATATCTTAAAATCAATTCTTATATTTTACATAAAATATTGTTGCGCGTCAGTGACTGTTCAACCGCTCGCTGCACTAGCGCCGCTTGGTAATCTGGTTGCTGTCGGGTTGCTCCCAAGGCTCTGATAACTTGCTATCGGGGCTGATTAATGAGCTGTGACTTCAGAGGCTCTGAGGCTTGAAACGACTGGCTACTGGTGACTGGAAATCTGGCTGCACGGCGACTTAGGACCGCAAACTTGACGACAAAACTTGACGGACGGAAAACTGATACAGATGTTGAATTTCGGGGAAAATGTGTTGGAAAAGGGGAAAGGGGGACTGGGCTGGACTCCAACTTAAACTAAGCTTAAGGATAAACTAAATAACTAATTAAAAACTAAAGACCTGCCTCAATTCAACTTGTTTTATTCAGCGAACAAAATACGTTCAATAGTTATAACAATATTATGCTACTTTAATTCGTTACCATATAACATCTAAAATTTACTAAGTACCTATAGCTAAAATGTGCACTACTCGAAATGCCGCCAGTTACTCTGGCACTAGTTTCGTAAATTACAAAAATTTACAAACGTTAATAAATTAATAGATAATGATACTAATTCAAACAAATTGTCTTTTTGATTTTAAATATCGTTTTTACTATCAGTCAAATGCCAACTGTGAAAAATAATCAAAGATTAAGAACCTAGATCAAAATAAATGCATGCAGGTTTTTGGAAGTGTTGGAGTCCCCGAATGACTGAAAACTCGGCTTATATACTCCAGAGGCACTCTCCACAACCACAGATGTGGAATACGCAAAAATTGTGGTTTTACCACGAAATTGGTGGAGCGTCCACGACCGACGCAGTGGAGCGCGTCACCACAATTTTTGTGGCGCCTCCACAGCGTCCGCCATTGAGCGTCCCACCACAAATTCTGTGGAGTTTACATTAAAATAAACCGTTTTACTTCCCTTACAATGTAAAAAGACTATAATTGAACCATTTTTATAACAATTTCAACAATAAATACCCTGTAGGCACTGCTCAAAGAGGTAATACGGTACATGTTAAATATTTCTTGAATAGTCATTGACACAACACAACAATCTTACTTCCGTTGTCCTTAACAACCCACAGTAGAAACAAAAATGGCTGACAAATGTGCTTATGGAGTAAATTGGATTAACACAAGTTTTACAAGGAACAATAAATAATTACCTGGCATAAATATTCGTAAACAATGGATGGATAATCATGGCTGGTAATCACTCGATAAAACCGCGAATAAATTACAGCAAGACTGTCAAAGACAAAACTCGCGGAAACAGGTGACAGAGCTCGTCATGGAAAACACAGGCGGAAACCTAAACTTTATATGAGTATAACACTGGCTACAAAACATGAGGGGGACTAGTTGCTCTGTAATTTTAAACTAGAGCACTGGTCTAATTTGTATTTTACTGCCAGTAGTAAGCATCTGAAAAAAATGGAAATATAAAAGTATAGACCCAGGTAAGACATTAATGAAATACTGGGGCATTACAATATATACTAGTAATACCAATGTACGACCGTCGCATTCCTTTGATTTCAAAGAAAGGAGAAATACAACCGTGAACCAAAGTACAGGATGTGCATTGATCTAAAATACTAAGTCATATAACACACAATTAAAACATGTTTTTCTTCACAAAGTTCGTCATCTCTTTAATTACCAAGCACATAATAAAACAAAAAAAATCCGTTTGCATTAGAACTCTGAAATTAGTGGACAATAGACCTGAAAAACCCTGACCTTTAAGTATATGCTTATCTAAAGAAAGTGTTTTTTCGATTTGTCAAAATGTTTTGTTAATGTGTTGTTTTTAAGAAATTAGAGAAAAACTCCCCTCATATTTCGGGTTTAGTGTCAAAACATTTTCATCACTGTATTATTTAAAAACCTGTCATTAATTTGACAGATTGACCATAACATACAAGTGTTCACGCGATGTTTTGTTTTACTAAAAGTTTCAAACAACAATTCTTAAGTTCTAAAGCAATAAAATGAAAAGGGAACTTTGAAAGCTAATGATCTCTACATCTGAAAATATTTCAGGCTCGGTTTGATTGAGCCTTTTCCTAGTAAGTAGAAAGTTCCCACGCCCGCCTAACTGCGGTTTGAGCCCAACTCGACATCACCGAGTCCGTTATTAACTTTTCTAACATGTTAATATGCATTCTTTAAAATGTGTTTCCCTTATCTTTAATGTTTTGGATAATGATTGTTTGGTTTCAAAAGTTGCAGGAATACACAATTTTTGTTGGGGTTTTTTTTGCCAATAAGCGAAAGTTTCTATTTAGTATTACAGTGTACCCATAGCTTTTTACCAGCCGTAAAGCATCTTTTTAAGCCCTTTCCGATCTGAAGGTGAAATCATGAAAGCGCGAGAATCTGATGCGAGGCCGCGAAAACACGATAGGAGATCACGGAACCACGATGCGAGGTCGCGAAAAGATCAAGCGAGGCCCCTGAAAATGTTCAACCCATCGGTTGTTAGTTTTCTAGAAAATACGACGCAAGGATGCGATATTGATGTTTGAAAAAAACAACAACAAACGATACACGATTCTAATCGTAAATCGTAAAAGACAGCTTTAAATTAACAACTTATTCATTGACCTTCAAGGTAGCGACCCAAATGTTGCACGCTACACGTCGTCACATTATGGTGATCATTTCTGGGAAATAATTTTAAAGTCTGATTTGAAATAAAAAGGTTATGGGCCGGACACGAATGCGGGACGTACTGACGGACGGACTGACGGACTTGACCTTCAAGGTAGCGACCCAAATGTTGTACACGACACGTCCTCTCAATATGGTGATCATTTCTGTGAAATAGTATTCAAATCCAACTTCAAATAAAAAAGTTATGGGCCGGACACGAATGCGGGACGTACTGACGGACGGACTGACGGACTTGACCTTCGAGGTAGCGACCCAAATGTTGCGTGCGACATGTCGTCTCAATATGATAATCATTTCTGTGAAATAGTTTTAAAATCCGACTTCAAATAAAGAAGTTATGGGCAGGACACGATTTTGCTTCAAGGTCATACTGTGACCTTGACCTTCAAGGTAGCGACCCAAATGTTGAGCGCGACACGTCGTCTCAATATGGTGATCATTTCTGTGAAATAGTTTTTAAATCCGACTTCAAATAAAGAAGTTATGGGCCGGACACGATTTTGCTGCAAGGTCATGCTGTGACCTTGACCTTTAAGGTAGCGACCCAAATGTTGCGCGCGACACGTCGTCTCAATATGGTGATCATTTCTGTGAAATAGTTTTAAAATCCGCCTTCAAATAAAGAAGTTATGGGCCGGACACGATTTTGCTGCAAGGTCATGCTGTGACCTTGACCTTCAAGGTAGTGACCCAAATGTTGCGCGCGATATGTCGTCTCAATATGATGATCATTTCTTTGAAATAATTTTTAAATACGACTTCAAATAAAAAAGTAATGGGCCGGACACGATTTTGCTTTAAGGTCATACTGTGACCTTGACCTTCAAGGTAGCGACCCAAATGTTGCGCGCGACATGTCGTCTCAATATGATAATCATTTCTGTGAAATAGTTTTAAAATCCGACTTCAAATAAAGAAGTTATGGGCCGGACACGATTTTGCTTTAAGGTCATACTGTGACCTTGACCTTCAAGGTAGCGACCCAAATTTGGGCGGGACACTCCGTCTCAATATGATGATCATTACTGTGAAATAGTTTTAAAATCCAACTTCAAATAAAGAAGTTATGGGCCGGACACGATTTTGCTGCAAGGTCATGCTGTGACCTTGACCTTCAAGGTAGCGACCCAAATGTTGCGCTCGACACGTCGTCTCAATATGGTTATCATTTCTGTGAAATAGTTTTAAAATCCAACTTCAAATAACAAAGTTATGGGCCGGACACGAATGCGGGACGTACTGACGGACGGACGGACAACCCGGCGACTACATGCTCCCCCGAATTTCTTCGGGCAGCATAAAAAGACTAAACGTGAACTTCATCTTTATCAATATATTAGATATATGTAAACTTCAACAGTCAAACCGCTGAGTTATGTGTCTGGTACGGGTTTGAAGTACTGCCTGATCTGCGCAAGTCGACCTAACCGAAAGCATAACCGTAGTTTAAACAAAATCTTACCTTGCGCGTTTAATTCACTCACTAAACATTATGAACAACACTGTACAATATCATCGTCGAAACCGGATTTCAGGAGGAAATGACCCAGCTGTTTATGGTCTCACTTGTTTTCCACTGCAATCAATATTATATAAGTGTTGATTTGTTGTTTCTAAAATTGTGAAACACTGCATGTTCTGAATGTTGTTGATAGTTTTTGGTGTTTCTAGCGATATAACCATTCACTTTACGCAACGGATCTGTGCTTATACGGCAATATCGCCGAACAGAGCGCTGCAGTATAAATCCCCGTCCCTGAGAACTACCTGGTCTGCCCAAGATCATACAATTTAATCTGGAGACCGGTCTCAAATCTTAAGCATCAGGATTGCTGAAATGGCGACTGGTCGCCATTTCAGTCAATCAGTTGCTTGAGATTTGAGACTGGTCTCCCAATCTTATTATCTTGGGCCCTGGTGTAATGACATAACCACAAACTCCACAAGCTCAGGAATTTTAAAGATTAGACGATGCTAGAAGAGTTTTCGGTGAAAAAAAACAACAACGTTTCAATAACAATTAGAAGCTGAAAACTGTCTTATAACTAAAGCCGTAGATAGTGGTAAAATTAAAATGCCTCTGGAAAAGCTTATAATAACAATAAAAGAGTACATGCAACTCTTTGCAGACACTGATTAAAGTCAACTGTCAGGTTATTGAAGAGACTGAAAATGTAATTATTTCTTTGAATGACCATGTTATCGATTGTATTAATTTCAATGAAAGGAATCATGAAATGTTCGAGCCTTTTAAAGCCTACTTAGATTAAACATTACATTGTAATAATAAGTCGACATTAACTTTATCACTCTGGTTGAAATCAGTTAAATAATTGAACAAGAGCCAGTCGGAAACGTGTCCATCTGTTCGAAGAGTAAGTCGAAAATGTAGCAAGTATATATATTAAACACGTTCTGAATTGGGCAACATCATTTCAACTGAGGAACAGAGAAAGCACACCTATAATCATGATTCTATCATTTTACTGAAAAAGTGAAAATCACATCAGGAATTGCCAATTCAGAAGACACGACCTCCCCACACAGCCAAAAAGAAAAGACAGAGAGAGCATGGTTAATAAAATGATCAGCTTTAAAACAGACACTACAAACAATTAACAAAAAAAGAACCCAAGGGGTTATCGACTTGAAACGGTCAGTGGCAAAACAAATTGCCACTGGGGGGTTTAAACCAGGTTCTAGGGTGCACTTACCTCACACTTGCCCCAACAGAATTTCTTATTCACAAACAGTTGTCTTGGTAAAACAACTCCAATCCACCCATTAGCTCAAGAATGTTGCATGCAAAAGCACACAACACTGTAAAACATAAGAAGCTAATAGCACTGAAAAGCCAAAGATGCGGGTACTCAATGATCAGAGCAGACGACTTCTTTAAGTCTTATCTTTGTAACAAATTAAAATTTGGTGGTCTCTTTCTGTGTGCCACAAGTCTTCAAATAAGGACCTTTGTTGATCATGTGTGAATGATTGCCTATCGCATAAGTAACAGACGATAACAAGTATGCTGGTGATACCATAGCACATGCTTTTTATTTAGCCATTTCTGATCTGAAGGTGAAATCATGAAAGCGTTTACGAGGATTTTAAGTTGGTTTTCAACTCTATGCCATTGTTCATCATTATGTTTCAAATATCACTATGCTCCAGCTATCACTGTGCTCCAGCTATCACTGTGCTCAAGCTACCACTGTGCTCCAGCTATCACTGTGCTCCAGCTATCACTGTGCTCCAGCTATCACTGTGCTCCAGCTATAACTATGCTCCAGCTATCACTGTGCTCCAGCTATCACTGTGCTCCAGCTATCACTATCCTCAAGCTATCACTGTGCTTCAGCTATCACTGTGCTCGAGCTATCACTATGCTCCAGCAATCACTGTGCTCCAGCTTTCACTGGGCTCCAGCTATTACAGTGCTCGAGCTATCACTATGCTCTAGCTATCACTGTGCTCAAGCTATCACTGTGCTCCAGCTATCACTGTGCTCCAGCTATCACTGTGCTCCAGCTATCACTATGCTCAAGCTATCACTGTGCTCGAGCTATCACTGTGCTCTAGCTATCTGTGCTCCAGCTATCACTGTGCTCCAGCTATCACTATGCTCCAGCTATAACTATGCTCTAGCTATCACTGTGCTTCAGCTATCATTGTGCTCTAGCTATCACTGTGCTCCAGCTATCACTGTGCTCCAGCTATCACTGTGCTCCTGCTATCACTGTGCTCCAGCTATCACTGTGCTCTAGCTATCACTATGCTCGAGCTATCACTATGCTCCAGCTATCTGTGCTCCAGCTATCACTGTGCTTCAGCTATCACTGTGCTCCAGCTATCACTGTGCTTCAGCTATCACTGTGCTCCAGCTATCACTGTGCTCTAGCTATCACTGTGCTCCAGCTATCACTGTGCTCGAGCTTTCACTGTGCTCCAGCTATCACTGTGCTCCAGCTATCACTGTGCTCCAGCTATCACTGTGGTCGAGCTATCACTGTGCTCCAGCTATCACTGTGCTCCAGCTATCACTGTGCTCCAGCTATAACTATGCTCCAGCTATCACTGTGGTCGAGCTATCACTGTGCGCCAGCTATCACTGTGCTCCAGCTATCACTGTGCTCCAGCTATCACTGTGCTCCAGCTATCACTGTGCTCCAGCTATCACTGTGCTCCAGCTATCACATAGCTCCAGCTATCACTATCCTCAAGCTATCACTGTGCTTCAGCTATCACTGTGCTCGAGCTATCACTATGCTCCAGCAATCACTGTTCTCCAGCTTTCACTGGGCTCCAGCTATTACAGTGCTCTAGCTATCACTATGCTCTAGCTATCACTGTGCTCCAGCAATCACTGTGCTCCAGCTATTACTGTGCTCCAGTTATCACTATGCTCCAGCTATCACTATCTTCAGTAATCACTATGCTCCCCATCTATCACTATGCTTCAGATATCATTGTGTTTCAGCTATCACTGTGCTCTAGCTATCACTGTGCTCCAGCTATCACTATGCTCCAGTTATCACTATGCTCCAGCTATCACTATGCCCCAGCTATTACTATTTTCCAGCTATCACTATGCTCAAGGAATCACTATGCTCCTGCTATCACTATGCTCCAGCTATCACTTTGCTCCAGTTATCACTATGCTCCAGCTATCATTATGCTCCTGTTATCACTGTGCTACAAATGATACTATGTAACAAATATTATACGTTACACTTATCAATATTCTATGACTATTACAAGATTATATCTTTATTTTCTTACAACTGATACTATTTTACAACAAACAAGTTTTAAAAATCTTTTCACTATGTTACATCTTCACTAGGTTAAACCATACAAATATCACCCTGTTACAAGTATCTCTCAGTTGCAACTATCACTATTCACATATATCACTGTTTAAGATGTATTTATTAAAGAAGATTGTTTGTAAACGAAACTATCATAGGGTTGTTGCGACTGTTTGAAAACTTTTTCTTAAAGACCTGTACGTATGTTCAAAATGATTGTTCGGTAAAGTTATGTTTTAGTTTAATTTACTAATTATTTGAAATTTTCTTCTTGTAAGATGTAAAATCACGACTATGTCTTTTCAGTTTATAGATGCACTTGTTTAACAAGACATTTCCCGGTAAGCAGAGTTAAAATGGTTCCTTTTAACCCGTTTTCGTATGTCAATTTTGGGATAGTAGTATCATGTTAATTAGACGTCAATGTTCCTTTTAATCACGTGACATTCATTTGTCCGGTTTGTCTTTTTATTAAGTGAATGTCATATGAAAGTTGTTTGTCCGGTTTGTAAAGATTCCTGTTGAGCAGATGTCTCGTGCCATTAGTTCTTCCGGTTTCTTGCAGTTTCTGATAAAGAGATGTCACGTGCCATTAGTTCGTCTGGTGTTTTGAGGTTCCTGTTAAGCAGATGTCACTTGCCATCAGTTCGTCTTGCTTGTTGAGGTTCATTACTAGTCTGGTCCGTTGTGAAGATTGTAATGCGCTGTTTTTAAAGACGTCAACTCCAATGAAAAACGAAACAAAGGTTGGCGGGAAAGCGTGCGTTCTTATGTTCTACACATCTACTATAGTCATTGAGTATCCAATCTAAATGTCGAAAGTGATTTGTAGACCTGTATGGTTTATGGAGGATTTAATTTATTTGATGTCACATGTTATCAGTATGTCCAGTTTGGCGCGTTTTAAGTCAGATGTCATTAGTAGCGTTCTAATGGTTAAATGTTTATCGGTTTAGCAGAAGTTTTTATGAAGTATATGTATGAAGGTGTTTGTTAACTAGACATCGATGGTCATCAATTTATCCGGTTTGTAGAGGTTTTTGTTGAGTAGTGATGCAGCAGATATGTTTATAGGTAGTGACCGCCCCTCTCTAACTGTCACTGTTTTCGGTGGTTCGTCCTTTTTCTTCATCATCTTGGTTCGAACTCGCCGACCGACAATTTTGGCCCATCCTGCATAGAAAGGATCCTTTGACAAGCAGTCCTTAGGCTCAGACTTCCCCTTTGGAACTTTACAAGTAACATTATCTAAGTTAAGTGGTTTGTACATAGGTCGGACAAACCCTGTCGACTTCTGTGCCATAACGTCATTACCCGGGTCGTTATTGTTTGTTACCCCCTCTGTCGCTGAATCAGAAATTTCCATTTCACCATCGGATGAGTTGTCCATGTAGGATCTCGAACCGGAACTGTTCTTATCTCGACGCTTCTTTATGCTGATACGACGAATCTGATCCTTATGTTCCGGCTTGGCATTCGCCTTGTTTGGATCGTTGGTGTCATTTTTTGGTGATATGTCCAGACTTATACTTTCCACGCTATCCTTTTTGTTCTGTGTAGTACCAATTGCCTCTTTGCGTATTTTCTGAAGTGTACTTGGTCGCTTTAGTTCTTCCATTGAGTAATCCACCCCCTTTCTTCTCTTTCTGGTTGAACCTGTCTTAGTCTCGAATTCTTTTTTTGCGCTCTCGTCCGTTGAATTGAAAACATTGTCCACATCCTCTGACGCACTATTTGTCGGGGTATGATCGACATTCATTTCCCAGATGGTAGTGGTACTAAACCGCGTTCTGCTCGTCTTTCTCTTCACTGCAGGGCGTTTAAAAGTGCTAAATTTAGCATTGCGTTCATCTTCGTTAAAGTCTCGCTTCATCACGCTCTCTCGCTGCTCTATAGCTCTCTTCAAAATGTCGTCTGTGACGTGAATCTTGTCGCCAGTTTGTGTGTTATACAGATACTTCCCACCGGCTGAAACACAGATACCGCAAACAATAAACGGTAGAAAACACAAATTAAACATACCGGGTATTTTGGTCATGCATTAACTTTATTCAAGGTATTCAATTTAAAATTTATTTTTAGTTAAAATCAGAAACTTAGAAATTATAGTTTTTCTGATACGATGTTTATTGTAAAGATATATAAAAACATAGAAAATCTGTGTACACTTTTCGTCTTTTCCTACTCCGTCGTATTCTTTTCCGCCGATGATGATTGGCCTATTTCCCTTACTTAGCGAAGAAGGGCCGAGTGTATCTGTAAGTGTTTGTTGACTGCCAGTGTTAGCAACAGGCTCAGCAGTGTCAAGTTCGATACTTGATACGCTCTCATTATCATTACAACTACTAGACGGAAACATCGGTGCTACTGTTGTGATAACCTGAAAGGAAATAATCAATCGGAATCATGCATAATACCCTTTAAGACTGTGGAGGAGGTGGGGCACCTTACAACTAAAACATTTTTTGCCAACCTAAAACTTGTCAGAGTCTGAAATGTTCAATTTCAATTCTGCTATCAGTATTTTTCCCAATTTGATGAAGTATCATTAATTCTAACGTAAGAGACAGAAACCACTTACACCCTTTCTTTACTTAGTGCGACCTTTATTTTTCTCGTAAATGTGTTTGGTCGAAGACTGGTTTAACATGGCAACATTTGTCAGCAACTAGCTAATTAGCCAATGTTTCGTTTTATAAATTGAACCCAACAGTTTACATCAACGGGAATTTTAAATATTGTCCTTGTTTTCTTAGTATAAGTATCTTAGAAGAACCAATATTTTGTGTCGCTAATCTTGTTGGTTTCTTTTTATGATATTGCGGTATATTCTCAAAACGTATCAAAATATTAAAATAAAACATACGCATAATTCAGAGTCTTTGTCGCCGCTATCGGTAGGCTGCTCTAGATCTGGTGTCGACTCAAACGGATGAATCGGTGCCGACACAACAGGTGATTTCTGTTTCGCTCTTGTTTTGATGTCTTCTTCTGCCGCTTCGTTGGAAATCTTTCGCGTGTGGCAAACTTCATCAATGTGGGAGACATTTATCAGTGGCAATGTTCGCATCTTGTTGAGAAATTTAGCGGTGGTCTTGACATTGTTGTTTTCTTTTGCTGTATCAGTAATTTAAGTGTTTACGCTATATATTGAATTAAAATTTTAAAAGCGACGTAAATATGTATCACTGTACAGAACACTTATTCAGTTTAGTGTTCGCTTCATCTTCCCTTAGGTCAAGCTAATGTTTCCGAATAGAAAGCAAATAGTCAGAATACAGATGTTCTCCCGTTTCACTGAAGTCCGAAAAATAACATCATATTTTTATAAAAAACAATCTGTTGACAAATGCTTAATTTCTTTTAACAGAAACAATTATACGAGTTTGAACTGTACCTGCATGTGTTTTATTGGCACTTAAAGTTAATTCCACCAGTTTGTTTCTCTCTTTCTCGTCCATACCACATAGAACTTTCAGTGCGTTCATCAACGGTATAAGATCCGCGGTGGAGGACTACAACAAAAATATACCACTTAAAATTTGATAAGGATCACTTTTGAGATTGCGTTTATTTCTCACATAAGTTGGAAAAGTTAAAATTTTTGCTGTTAAAAGTGTCTTTATTTGACATCAGTTTTGCGCCAGGTTTGTCATAAGAATAATCTAAATGTATTAAATGATAGTGCCTCTAGCTGGGAGCGAACCGGCACCGTCACGGCGACAGCGCCTATTCCTGCAATTCCTGCGATGCAACCAATTGAGCTAACCGAGACAACCCCAATAAAGGTTGATCGGATAGCCCTGATATATACGAAACAATCACTGCATGACATCGGTAACGGGTTATTTTAATGATAGCAGTACTGACTATATGTACGGGGAGACTTTTTACTGCCGTCACACTGCACAAATAGCGCTACTGTGAATTTCAAATGATAGTGCCTCTAGCTGGGAGCGAACCCGCACCGTCACGGCGACAGCGCCTACCCCTGCAATTCCTGCGACGCAATCAATTGAGCTAACCGGGACAACTCCAATAAAGGTTGATCGGATAGCCCTGATATACGTAATAATCACTGCATGACATCGGTAACGGATTATTTTACGGATTATTTTACTGATAACAGTACTGACTATATGTACGGGGAGACGTTTTGCGGCCGCCACTTATCTTGGGTTTAACATTAAGGATATATTTAGAAATAATAAGCGATCCCTATCAAATTTTGAGTAGTATGCTAAAATTACAGTGCTAGCAATACAATAAACAAGGTTGCTGCCAGCTACTACTGTTAAATCATTTTATTTCGCGCGGGTTTAATTTCGCGTGTTTCGCGGTACGACAAGAGCGCGAAATTCAATCCCAGCGAAATTAAGCCATCTAACAGGGTTTCTTTACAGGAATATACAGTTGCGCGCATTCATTCCCCCGCGAATATGTTATTTACGGGTTTTGCGCGAAATTCGTCTTCGCAAAATTAAATGATTTTACAGTAATTGGTAATTATATTTGAAGGAATGGAATAAAATTAGAACACAAAATTTAATGTCATCTTTGTAAACGTATTGCTAGATATCATCAAATAAATAGAACATGTTTCCAGCTCTTTGCAGGTCTCATGTTGTGTAATGTGTGCTTTAAAAGACAAACTCACCGAAAAAGATTCATAAAAAACTGTCGTAGTATCGATTTCTCAGAACTTCTACTTACTGATCGCCTAAGGTTGTTGTATTTCGGATCAACCTGATTTGTATTTGGAGCTGAAAGATACAGAGATTATAAAGTAAGGTTATAAGAAAGTGACCGAAACTATAAATCCGTATATGTTGTTTCCAATAATTAATTTTTTTTTATATTTAAATAAAAAATATACTTAAGCTACAATAAAATCCAAATTGAAATACTTACGAACGCACAAACTTGGCTTTGCAGTTTGTAGTTTTGAGCATTTTCTGAAACGATACGAAGTTAAACTATGGATGCACTTATATATTCGTCGGCGATATAAATTTCGCATTGTTTATAGGTTTTCAATTTTCTAATAGGCCTATATTTTTAAGTTATAATTCTATATTAAATTGTATTTTTTTGAATTTGTGTATCGACTTTTCCGTAAATTCCGCAAAACGTAGAACCCTACGAATATTAATGAATTAAAAGTAATGAATTAAAAGTATAAGTTTACAAATATATAAAATTAACAGACGTTTAAGTAAATCCAAAGAAATACATGACTTACGAATTTTCCTTCAGTTTTCTATGGAGCAGGCAAGTCAAGATTATTATGGCTACAACAGCTACTGTAATTGAAGCGCCAAGTATCCACTTTCCCGCCGTAGTCCGCGTCCATACTTGCTCTTGTTTTTCAGCGATACTGTACTTCTCTACTGATGCTACAGGAAATGTGTCGAATTCTTCTGATGTCAGTTCTTGTGATACGCCGTAGTCCGGTCCAACAAGAACGTTCAATATGTCTTCTTGAAGGACAAACCTTTTCCTGGTTTGGACACCGGTAAGGCTTGTCGTCGAGTTATCTTGTATGACGTAGATATATGACTGAGAACTGCAGAAAAAACACTAATTTAATTAGAATGCCCCACGGCCGCAAAATATTTTTTTTTTATTTATAAATGGGCATGATCACTGAAGGTAATTTAATAGCACTCAACAGTTGTGAACAAGGTGCCCGATGATGGAAATCATGACAGTACTGATATTATTCATTGTAACTATCAAGTGGTGATTCCATTAACTGCGACATGAACTATGAAGTATGTAATGGTATAATTCTGGTAAAACAAAGCTGAGAGACAAATTTTTTATGATGTGCATTTTGTTTTGATGGTACATATACATGTATGTGCATGGAGGTTATATAATTAAAAATAAGGATGATAAAATACTGTCTAACTTCATATTTATAGCGGAGTATTGCAATAATGTCCGCTTCGAGGTGAATGGAGATGAAAAATGGTTGCACACCGTTTCTAACTAATGCTATATGGTTTGTGTAACATGTATTTTTAAAACAAGGGGCATGATAATCTGAAGTAGAAATTAGAGGCATGGTTTCTTTTGCGGATGATACTGATAAATTGCTGTGAAATGGCATATATGGTATAGCCACATTCAAAAAAACACAGTCTCGTCACAAAGATAAAAAGTAGATTAATTTTAGCGCTACGTTAAAGCGCGTATTTTCTTACACAGGTTTTTTTTACAACTAAAGCATGAGTTAGAATTTATATAATGTAGTTTCAATTTATTCCAGAAGTAATGTTACAGGCAGTTCAAAATGCTGGTGAGGGCACGTAACTACATGGTGACTATACTGAAGTAATTCTTCTTGGTCTTAATGAAGTTAATACACTGTGGTAATTACCATTCATATAAATAGAGGGCATAAGGCATATAGATAGACATGGACTCACCTTTTATTTGTAACAGCCTAGTCAAACTTCACACAACAAAAAATAAATTATGCTTTCAATTTTTACAAGAATGGAAAATCTTATAAATATAGCTGGTGATTAATGAACAATATCGATTCAAACATTATTCCAAATTTTGTAAAGTTTTATTTCTTGCGACCACAAAATAGTGGTATTATGAATGTTGAGCTTCATTAGTTTTGCTAAGAACCAAAGAAGATACATGTATCTAAACAAATATGTAGATTCAACGTAGATTTTATTAGACCACCTCCGAAAGCTTTGGACTGTTAATAGTGGTTTGAACAGCGGGATTGCCTTAACTTGCAATGTGACTTAAGAAGAGGATTCACTGTGCTTAGCAATAAATTTTCGCAAATTGCCGTAGCTATGTAACAAAAATACCTTTGGGTGAAGAGCAGTCTCCTCCTAGCCGTTGTTATCAAAGCTTCCGTCTTCCAAATCCTCGGATAGTTATTTGGAAACAAACTCTGAAGTCTCTGAAGTAGTAGCTCTCTGGAAAACAAATAATACATCTTAACTTTGTATCTTGTGAGAAAACGTTGAAACCATAAACATTTCAATAAACGACAATACCGTATAATGGGTTTTTTTCGCGAGCATAATATTTTCGCTATTTTCGCGACCGTCGTGAATACGCGAAAATAACACACGCCAAAAATTCCCTACTTTATTTTCGCGAAGTGCACTATATTGCAAGACTGCACGGTAGGCTTGATTAAAACTGAAGTTGCTTTTTCTTTATGTTCTGGGTTAATCGAGTATATCTCATAGTGCACAAATTAACTAAACGCTTTGGGCAGAGTAGATAGTTACCGATACAGCTAAATGTTCGGGAGTCGAAAACATTGGTATTGATGACAAGCGTGGGGATAATTTCATACTTTCAAAATTTGCTGCGTATGCTATGCTTTACAAACAATGCAATGCCATATTAGCGTTACTTAATAAGTTGTTTGAGAATGCTTTATATTCGTCCCAGCGGGCTAAAGGTTAATTAGCGCTTCATTAGGTCTATATTTGCGGTGGTAACGGATATTATTCCGTCGATAAAAACATTAACACCATTGTTATTAAAACGGATGTCAATTATGCTACAGGCAATTTGGTTTATAACAGTTTGATAAAATACCACTGTTAAATGCACATTTTTCACATAATAGCAAACACTTCTCCTAATAATACTTAGTTTTTACAAGCACATTTGCTGGTACCGGATTACAAGAAATATAGCAATATGAATGCACTGCAACAGTAAAAACGCGAAAATTAATTTCTGCGGGCGCAAATTCGCTAAAATTAAAACCGCGAAAATTAAAATTATGGCAAAATCGCGAAAATTTTCGATCGCGAAAATAACCCATTATACGGTATATGAAACATTACCTTCATAATTTCTGGAACGTTTCTTTACTGGTTAAAAGGCCTGAGTAAGAGTTCAATCTATTATTGTGTAAAAAGCAAAAACAGTGAATATGAAATATATATAATATTGAATACGCTTACCTATTTATTTCTAGCACTTCAAGAGACACGCTGTGTGTTAGAACCGCTATATGCTTGTTCGGTGAAAATGTGTCAATGCGTACTAGACCGAGGTTTCCCCAACCTTTGCCCGACACTGTTACCACAGCCACTACCCACAACAAGAAACACTCTCCTTCATCAAAATAATCACTATTTCTAGTGGATATACACCCAGTTTCTTTTGCCAAGTAGAACACTTCCTGATGGCTTTGTGTAAGGTATTGGACGTTAGCCGACGTAATATTAAGTCCAAACACGAGAGGGGACAAGCATCCAACTATATAACCTTCCTCAGTACCTGTAGGCATTTCAAATTCAGCAATTGCCTGATTAACAGCTTTGGCACTCACAATGTTCTCGTCAATGTTAACAATCCGGACGTATATTTGAGCAGAAGCTGTTCGCGAAAATACTCCATTGTCCTGAGCGACAACGCTGAAGTTCACATGGTCTACCACGTCAAAGATAATAGGGGATTTTACAATTATTGTACCGTTCCCATTAATGGTGAATATGTTTCTTGCATCAGCCCCTCCACCATTCACGATACTGTAAGAAATCTTCCCATTGTTTCCAATATCCGCATCCGACGCTGTAATCGTCGCAACGCTGAATCCAATCGGTGAATGTTCCAGCACGATTAATGAGTAAATGGCCTTTTCAAACTTGGGAGCGTTGTCGTTTTCATCGATGACTTGAATGTGAACGTTGAAATCGGTCCGTATAGTTTCACTCATTTTAAATGTAGACCTCACACGAATAAAGTAATCGGAATACGATTCCCTGTCTAAAACATTAGTGAGAAATATATTTCCTTCATCTTCCGAAATTCTGAAATGGCGCTTGTAGTTTCCGCTTATAATTTCATACCTAAGCGACTGAGAAGAACCAACTGCTCCAACAAAAGTATTAGGAGCTGAATATTCTGACACAGTAAAAGTAAAGTCTACTTTTTCTACAAAAAGTGGAGGATTAATGTCAATCAACACCAGAGCAGACGCAGAAAGTCTGGGTATTCCACGATCTTTTGCAATTACAGTAATTTGCAGATCATCTGCAACTGTTGAGAGATCAGTAAATGTAAAAATACGACCAGAATTTGAGTCAATTTGAAAAAAGACCTCGTGTTCTTCAGAAATTTGATACTCAATCAGCGCATTATTACCTTCGTCTGTATCATTAGCTGTTACACTTAAAACATACGACTCCATAGCAGAGAATCTATCTAAAGATACGGTGTATGACTTCTGGGAGAAGAACGGCGCATTATCATTTATGTCTGTAACAATAACCGTCACAGTGGCAGTTCCAGTAAGTGACGGTGTTCCCTTGTCTTCAGCTTCGATCACTAGGCGATGTGTGGCTATAGACTCCCGATCTAACACTTTGGCGACTGTCAGTTCTCCACTCTCGGAATCTAATTCAAAAGTTTCATTTTCATTACCGGATACAATCCTGTAAAATATCTCACCACCAACTCCAGTATCGTCATCGTGTGCTTTAATCTGGTATATATTTCTCCCAACAGCATAATTTTCACTGACTCGGATGACTGAACTCACTTCTTCAAAAGTTGGTGGTTTGTCGTTAACATCGATTACATTGATTCGTACGTAAGTCGTGCCGGTCAGTTGCGGCGATCCTTGGTCAACAGCTAAAAGCAACAACTGATATCCAGTGCTATACATGTAATTAAGCTGTCTCTGAAGGCTTAACGTACCTGTGAACGGATCAACGCTAAATGTTTCCGAATCATCACTGGGGACAAGTTTATATTTTACAATAGCATTCTGTTCTCGATCCAGGTCGGTAGCTGAAAGAGTGGCTATACTTGAGCCGGTCTTTAAGTTTTCTTTAATACTAAATATGTACCATTCACTTTCGAATACAGGCGTGTGGTCATTTATGTCATCCTTTTCTATCCTCAATGTCATTTTATCCCAATGCGATTGACTATAAATATTTCTGGCAACCAACAGCAGCATGAAAACACTTTTATCAGTATCTGTATCCAATCTTCTCGATACTGTAACTTTCCCTGTTTCTCGTTCAATAGAAAAAATGCCATCATTGTTTCCACTTTCTATAGAGTACATCAAATCTTTACCATGACCTTCTCTTGCTCCTTTAAGTGTTCCATCGGCGTCGTAAACAGAGTAACCTAAATGTACGTTTTCTGGAACGTGAACTACTTCCAGGTCAGTTGGAAACTTTGGAATTCTATACTCAGGCAAAATTTGAATCATTGCAGAGGCCAGGGATGTCATTTGAGGAAAACCGCTATCTCTTGCTTCTAATTCCAGAATGTACTCATTGATATCGTCATAATCAAGATTTCCGTTAACATAAAGCTTATTCTGTTTCAGATAAAATGCATTGCCAATGTTTCCTTTCACTATAGATACAGTTACAATCGCGTTTTCTCCTAAATCTTTATCTGAAACGTAGATTTCCCCAACAAGACTTCCTGGCTTTGATGTCTCATTCACAGTAAAGTGATAGATATTCGTGTTAAAAACAGGCTCGTTGTCATTAACATCTGTAACAGCTAATGTTATCGTTCCCGTGATTCTTTTCTCTTGGCCGTCGACAGTAACAACTAATGTGTGAAGATCTATAGCTTCCCGGTCCAGATATCTCGCCAAGAAAATATTTCCTGTGTTATGGTCGATTATGAAATGACTTTGAGACATGTTATCAAGGTCATATAATAGTTTTCCATGAATATCGAGGTCTCTTGCTTCCATAGCAAACACTTTAGCAGCCAGAGGTGTATCTTCTGGCAGGCTTGTCTCTAGATTGGATCCAGCATTTATAAACTCAGGATCATACTCATCGTCGTCTAAAACAGTTATCATGACCGTAGTTGTTCCTGTGTGTCTCAAATCTTGTCCTCTATCGGAAGCTGTGACAACAAGGTTAAACCTTTCAAACTTTTCCCGATCTACGTTCCCTCGGATACTTATCATTCCACTTTTATCGATTGTAAACGAGTTATCGTTGTTACCTTTGACAATGTCATAGTCTAGTTCGGCGTTCTGTAGTACGTCTCTATCGGTCGCTTTGACTCTTATCACTTCAGTTTGGATTGGAATGTTTTCTATCACTGAAATATTATACAGTGATCTTTCAAACCTCGGTACGTTATCGTTAATGTCAGTTACAATCAAATCAAGTCTGCTTTTAGTTTGTATTCCACTTATTGTTTCTGTTACTTCGACAGTGACAAACCATTTATCATCTTTTTCTCTATCTAAGTTATTCCATGTAAATATTTTCCCAGAAGTCTTGTCGATTCTAACCAGCGGAGGATCATCAGATATTACACCGTTTCCAGAATTTATGTTTGTTATCCGATACTCCAGCTGCTGTGATAGGCTCTGAACTCTGACTTCAAATATAGGAGAACCAATTGTTACGTTTTCTGGTACCAATACGGTATCTGGTAAGTTATTCACCACAGGTGCACCACCAACTTGAACAAGAATTAGAACAAGGGTGTCAAGTTGCGGACTGCCGTTATCGCTCACTCTGATTTCTAGCCTGTATTCTGGCAATGTTGGTTTTCGCATAATAATTAAACTTCCATCAGTTGACATTGCAAAATCAGAGTTAGCGTTTCCTGAAATCATGTTAAATGTCAGTTTGCTGTTCGCTGCATCATCTGCGTCGGTACATGTCAGTTTTTGAATTATGGCACCACTAGATGTCGGAGCAAACATTTTGATAGCTATGAAGCTTTTTTCGCAAATTGGTGGATTATCATTTCTGTCTACAACATTTACATGTACTGTAATTGTTCCTGACTTTCTTGTTGTTTCTGACATATCTGTAGCTATGCCTTGCACCTTCAACTGCTGCTCTGATTCTCGATCAAGTGTCTTCAGTAATCTTACAATACCAGTGCGAGATTCCACGGTAAATCGATCCTCTGCTGGTTCGAGCTTGTAAATAATAGCTCCGTCAAGCCCAGCATCTCCGTCCGTCGCCGATATTTTGAAGACCGATGAACCTAAAATAATAGTAAAAACCTCGATGAGTGAAGAAACATTGATTTGTAAAGAAACAATGATTTGCCATACGGTTTTTATTTATTTCAACGAACACGCGCAAACGAAAATTAAGTTTACCTATTGATGTATCTTCTGGAATAAAAACCGTTTCTGTTTCTTTAAACATCGGTTCAAACTCATTCACCGGAAGTACCGAGACTATGACAGTGCATGTTGACGATCTCGACGGACGCCCCCTGTCGGATGCCTGCAGAAACACAATATGGGTAGCCACAGTTTCGTAGTCAAGTTTTCCTGACAAAGAAATCTCACCAGTTCTGGATTCAATATCAAACAGGGAGTCTTGATTTCCACCTGAAAAACAATCAGTTCTAACATCTTATCAATTTTACTAAATCCATTATATTAAAAAATACTGCCGTCACCTGATCCAAACTGTCTAAACTGTTGTGTTTTGTTTTATATAAAATAGACCATGAGGGAAAACATGTCAGTTGTGTTGACGTTTTTATTAAGCTGTTGCTATTTTTTCACCTTTAAAGTATATTTAAATATACTTTAAACTTTAATATAAAGTATATATTTATATTTGAAGTACTTGTTTATTCTTACCAATGATTTTATAATAAACTTCTGCATTTGCACCGGCATCCAGGTCAGTTGCTGTAACTATGGCTACCAATGATTTGACTGACGCGGATTCCGACAAGAAGAACTGACTGATATCCTGAAAAAAACAATAGATGGAAAGAACTTTGAAAGACACCGAACACAACCAATATCAAAATATTGCTAGCTAGGTTCGATAGTGCCTTGTCATGGGCAGTAATGGTAATGTATATTACTGTCCACTCCAAACAGCCCTGGGTTGAGCGCTACTCAATATTTACACAAATATATGTATTTTGTTCAACAGCCTTAAAGATAGTACCTGATAACAGTACTGATTGAATGTTAGGTGCGACTTTTTACATACAGCACAAAAACACGACTGTGAAGAAATAAGATATGGCAATAATTGTTAGTTTGAGTTAACCACGTTAAGGTGATTAACCAAAAAAAAAAAAAACAGTCAACCGGGCGTATTTTCTCATTTCCCTAGAAAACTTTGGAGGTATTTCTCTCATTTTCAAAATTTGTTTCATAGATAAGCGGAGAAAACGTACCTTATTATGGCGGATTAAAACAGCAACTGTCGGTTAAAAAAATAGATAAACAGCTTATGTGATTATTTTTGACATTATTTTTTAATGATAAACGTGTTCTTTTTGGTGCCATTTTCTGTAATCATGAATAATTAATTAAGTTTTGCCGAACAGGGCCCAAAATCATAAAACTAAGATTTGGAGCCCAATTTCAGCCAATCAAATGCTTGAGAATTGAGATTGGTCTCCTGCTTTTTGTGAAGATCTTGGGCTCTGGTTTTCATTTAGTGTTACTTTACTTTCTTTTAGGCTTTCAAACATACTCTATAAACGTTTACGTTGACTTCTGGTGGTCTGGTGGTTCTGCTTCGAACATATAATGTAAATCAGACAAAAGACTGTTTAATATGTAGGTATGGTCACGGCTATAACAGGGCACAAGATCATAAAACCAAGATTGGAGATCAGTATCAAATCTCAAGCATCTGATTGGCTGAAATGGCGACCAGACTGGTCCCCAGATTTAGTTTTATGATCTTGAGCCAAGATATCTTTATTCTGACCTTGTCAAAAGTAGGTGTGTTGTCGTTAACGTCAATGACGTTGACGATGACATTAGTGCTTATCTTGTCTGCTGGATTGTTGTGGGATACTGCTGACACCGGAAGTGTGTACATTGCCCGCTTCTCGCGATCAATCACTTGAGTCAGAAATATGTCTCCTAAACAAAGTGAAATAACGAGCTGAAACATTAGTTATTCATGATGTTTTTGTTTGTTTTGATATACTTTAGAGTAGTAGTAGTAGTAGTTGTTGATGATGATTGTTCTTTTGTTGTCTTGGTCGTCCGTTATTATATTCTTCATTTGTCACTTTCATGCTTTTGTTGTTCTGGTTTGTATAAATAAACTGTTTAGGTTCCACACGAGTAAATATAATAATTATAATATAATATCTATATATATAAAATTCTTATCGATTAATTTGTAAAAAATAGTACACCAGTGTACCTGTTGTTGGTTTAATAGCGAACACACTGTTGTAGTCGTCAATATAGTAGATCACGACGTCTTTGTCCAAATCTTCAGCTGACGTCCGTGTGACCAGGGTGCCGACATTGGAGTTCTCTTCCAAATCTAGGAAAACATGTAATGAAAGAGTTTTTGTGCCAATGGTGTGCATCAGTAATACTCAGCAAAAAAATTCCACTTGTATGTGAACGTTTTGAATGAATGTCTTTGACGGAAAACCATTTACCGCTTTGTTTGGATTTTTTTGCATCGGCGCTATTCATCGGTGTCAGGGATGTAGAAATAACACACATGTTGTTTACCTGGGAGTGAGGAATAAGCATCTAGCAGTAGAACATTAAGATATTTAGAAATTAAGAAATTTCCAGCACGGCCTGTTGTATGGGAAATTCTGTACAGTCGTGAAAATATATCGCTCTTTCCCAGTGCTGAAATTTTGCTCAAGGGTAACTGAGGCTTATTTATTCCCGGCTTATAACAGAAACCAGTTCGATGTTTTTATCAACAACCTGTACTTGGATTAAGGAATGCTTAAGTTCATATTAATAATGAAATATATGGGACCGGGACAAGACTTTGATTGGATCTACTGTAAGCAAAACTTATCCCAGTGGATGAGTTTGTCTGCAGAGAGATCGAAATTCTAGCTATCCAGTTCAGTTGCTTGCCAAACAAACAACGGAACTGACACAAGTTGTTTTTTTTTCAACAGAGCCGATGGGAAACGGAAAACTGCCATAGCCACATACATGCCCTGAATAGGTTTTTTCTGAACAATTAATGACTGATATTCATTACCTTAGATATTTTGGAACAGAGTGTGACCTTATACACAAAATCTGTAATATGGTCGGCTAACAGACAGGGCTCATCCGTATCAGACAAGATGTTTAGGATATATTCATGTTGTTTTTTTTTCCTTTAACTTACTTATCACGTAGTTTCCATTTTGAGGCGGTGACCATTTGGGGGCGTTGTCGTCAACACCTTCCACAAAAATGATTATGTCAACGAGCGCGGACAGTTTGGGCTCCCCTCTGTCGCTCACCACCACAGAAATGCTCCAGACATTTGGCTCTCTGTCTACATCTATCGCCCGTGACAGAACCAAGTAAGGACCTTGCAGTCTGAACTTTGTATAGTCACCTGCAAGACGACATTATACGCAAGTAAATGAATGTTTAAGTTATTAGGTCAACAAGAAAACTCTATTAATGTATTCCTCAGTGCAGGTTTGGTGAAAATGAAAATAAACATAAGAAATATACAATGTAAATATGAAAAGTATACATAAGATATTAACGTATGAACGAAATGTACGAAAAATAAACGCAAGAGTACGAGAAATTGCCCCGCGATCATAAAACTTGTTTCATGTTCAACTCTGTGCTCAAATTAAAAATTTCTATAACGTTAATAAGCTTTATTGATTTGAAATAACTGTCTGTCTACAGTTGGCATTAAGATATTAAGATCAATTATGTCATATTTTCAGGTTTAAACGTTTTATTTTGGATAATAAAGGGAAAATAGTTCATCAAATTTTATAACATTTCGGTACCACTGTTTCCTGATTTCTCGTACCTTGTGTGATGGTATAAGAGAGTCTGCCGTTATTTCCCGGGTCTGCGTCAGTACACTTAATGTACTTGATCACGGTACCAGGCGCCTTCATCTCGTCAAACGTCTCCGTGATATAGGGCTCCTCACAAACCTGCAGTCAAACAGCCATAAATAGATACACAAAAAAAACAATCATAAGACTCTGGCCTCATATTTATTTCTTTATTAAATTTATTTAAAAGATAAACCCTTTTATCATCGTCGGAGACCCACTAAGACCTAATTTTAAAATGCCGTAATCTGATTTGCTGGCAAGGATGAAGTTGCGAATCTGCAATCAGATCGTCTTTCCGCTCAGCCGTTGTCAACTTTCTAACTAAATATCGCGAAAAATATTGCCATATTATTTTAATTCAGGTGCATTAAATTCTTCCAGATGAAATTGAAGACATAAGTAGAATGATCACGGATCGCATACAGGTAGAGTCGGAAGCTTTCATGTGAGGAAGCTATCCAGCTAGCTTAAAGAAGGTCGTTGCCTCTACCAAGGTTTCCGCGCGTGCCTGAAACAATACCCGGAGGGGCACCTTGGTCACCAGAAAAAGCTCGAAGGACACACCCAAATACGAACAGGAAGGAGCCGTGAAAGTAATCAAATCAAGAATAACGAAATAATATAAAAAAAAAACTGGAGAGCTCAGCAGTCCTGTTAGAATGGAGAGCAGAGCAATAGAATCAACAGTGGATTTCCGACGATGCTCTTTTATTAATTTCATGTGCTGTTTTCATAAACAAATGTTGCAAGGAGCCATATTTCTGTGCAAACAGTGGTATTTGATTTACTGGATGAGAGAGAACTGCTATACCGGTGGGTTATCATTGACGTCTTTGACGTGGACGTTAAGCATTGTGGTTGAAGAGCGCCGGAGAGGGCGTCCGTTATCCGTCACTTGAATCACAAGGGCGTAGTCTGCTTTGCGCTCATAGTCAAGGTAGGATCGTAAATAAACTCGGGCTGTCCTTGGATCCATGTAGAACAACTCGTCGTCGCCATCTGGATCAATTTCACTTTTTTAAATATTTGGTATCAATATTGAGATTAGATCATAGATAGTTTCACTATAAAATTTAAATTTTAAAATCTCAGTATGGGTACCAAATATATGGACTTTAAGCAGTAAATGAAAAATCACCGAAAACACACAATTTCTTTTTAAATATAAAAGTTTATTATTCTTAGTGTTTCAAATAACTTTGCTTTACATATTTCAAAATTTGCGGCACCACATTAAATTGCAAAAATGTCGCAAAATAAAAAAAGTTTTAATATTAATCCCGTTATGAGATGAAAAATGCACAAAAAATATAGATTACAAAACATTAAACACTTAAAAAGAGCGAATTTGCAACTTATAATCAGGGTTCTGCCTATAAGGTTATCAAGCTTAGTAACGAAACCAATCACAGATCTAAAGATTTTGATTGGTCAGTTAGGAGACTGTGCTCATTTTCACCCAATCAGATTAATGACATCAGAGTCTGGTAGACTATCAACGATCCTCCGTTTTATAACCTTAGACAATTTTTCTTACCTAGAATAACTGACGTTGTGATACCATCGTCTCCTTTATCGAAGTCGTAGGGTATAGGCGTTGAGATGATGGAGCCGGGTCGCATATTCTCATTCACATAAACGCTGTAAGGGGAGAACAGGAAAAGAGGGGCGTAGTCGTTTACCCCCGTGATCTGTATATCAAGGACGTATATTACACTGGAACGAACCGGTCCGTTCTCCGATATTTCTATCGTCAGCTTAAAACAAACATACAAAAACATATATGAGTAAACCCTGGATTAAGGTTTATACAAACTGATTTATGACCAAAAACTCTACATAAGTTTGTTATGAGCTCTGAGATTTTATGTAAATATTTTAAACATGCGTTTGATCAATATGCTTGAGTAACGATGATGATACTCATTGTAGTGATGTGATTGTGGTGATAATGCAATGGTACAAATATTGTCCAGTTAGGTTAAGCGACCCGGATACTCGGACAGCTCAGTCGGCAGTGGCTGTCATAGGTCACAGGGTGAGGAAAATGTGCAATCACGAATCGGACCTGGGACCTCTCTATTAGACTCAGTCACTATACGCGCTTTCAATGCTTTGGCACGGCGATGTTAAAGTTTCCTAAGCGCCGTGAGATCGCAATAAAAAAAGAAATTTTTCGTGAAGATGGAGATGTCATAATGCCCTTATGCGACCAAGGCATAGCCATGGAGCTCCTACGGCATTCATTCGATAGCATTCCTACGAAGTTCTTGTTGGCGATTGTCTGCGCTTTCACTGCGCTGCTACTGCGTGCACTGCGCTTTCACGGCACTCATACTGCGCAGGCGGCCTGTTGCAAACAATCGTTTGCACGTCTTATAAAAACGAAGTTTATAAACACATCTTCATCAATTATTTGTTTCTTTTCAAAACGTTGAAACTATGCCTCTTGCCCTCTGGCGTTGTCCCAGATTGATATGCCCAATGGATCTGCTGGACCGGTATATGGGCAACCAGTAGCCCGGCTTGCTGGCGTACTTGAGCCATAATACTATGAATGTTTATTAGCATATCTTATAAATTTATACCACTTAGTTCGTCTTTGACATGTAAACGACGACAGAAACGGAAGAAGCGCAGTGGCACTCTCTTACACTATCGGCTCATTACATTCACCTCTGTTATAGGCTGGGACTACTTTAAACTACTTTTACTTTAACTCAAAGAAATAGTTCACCAATTACATTTACAATAGTTTGGGTTTCTTCTGTTTTAATGAAAGATAGTGAAGATTTCTGTCATTTGTTTTACCTCAAAGTTTCAAATTTATAATTATGACTGTATAAAATAAGGCTGTCGAGTTTGGTAAAAAATCTGGACATTGAGCCTTTCGCAGAGATGTAAAGTGAGTGTAAGGAACGACAACTCTGCGAAGGAGATTGGCGCAGTGGGAGTGCAATGATCGACGTGGACAGCTCCGTACAGTTGTTAAAGCGCATTAAGTTAAATAACATATTAGCGCCGTGGACGCGCCAAATAAGCGCGATGGAGACGCGGCGATCGTAATTCTGCGGACCTCGGCGTTCTTGGACGCCCGTGGAAGATCAAATTGAGAACGTGGCACTAGAGTTACCGTGGTTAAGGTCCTTCACGCTATAGCGCGTTTCCACTGCGTTGCCACGGCGTTGTTTAATTTTCCGGAACGCCGTGAGATCGCAAGAAAAATATAGTTTTTCGTAAAGATGGAGATGTCAAGGCGTCCTCACTGCGACCAAGGCGTTGCTATGGAGCTCACATGGCGTTCTATCGCGTTCCTACGGAGTACTTGTTGGCGATTGCCTGTACTCTTAAGGCGTTTCCACTGCGTGCATTGCGTTTTCACGGCGCTCTTAGGGCGCCTCCTGTGCCTGCACTGCGCTTTCATCTGAGCAGTGACCTACAAACGTTCAACAGAACATATCTGTGTGGGGTTCGCAGATTTCTACCTTTGAAAGTGCCGTCGCAACACTAGATGAGTGAAGGAATCCGGTCCTTTTACTAGTTAGTTTTAATCCTGGTTCGAGCCCTTTCCTTAAACTTGTGTCCTTTTTTTTGGTGTTTCGAGGACGCAGCCTCTCTAGGAGCTCATCAAACACTGCGGGTGGCACTCAGATAGTTGAAGTAAGGCCCTGTCACACTACAGCGCGTTTCCACTGCGTTGCCACGGCGTTGTTTAATTTTCCAGAACGCCGTGTGATCGCAAGAAAAATCTGACTTGTATCGTTAAGATGGAGACTGCACGGCGCCTTCACTGCGTGCACTGCGATTTCAGAGCGTTCTTATGGTGCTTCCACTGCGTGCACTGCGCTTTCACGGCGCTCACGTTGCGCTGACGGCGTGTTGATGACGTTCTACCTATAAAACGAAGTGTGCATGCATGGGGCACGTTCCATCTGCGTTCAAATTTAACTGAAATTGCTCTCCATTCTGCTTCGGTGGTAGGACACTGACTGCACTCGTTTTGTAATCATCAATAATAGCCTGGAATACTTCACGTACACACAATGACATTGTATTGTGAGGCACTCTAAAATCGAATTTTATGCTTGCATATCTGTCCCCAGATGCAAGATGACGCATTGTCATAGCTAGTTTTATTCCTGGTTCGAATGCTTTCCTATACCGGGTGTCTTGTTTAGTGATTCGAGGACGCAGTCTCTCTAGAAGCTCATCAAATAAGGCGGGCGGCACTCGGAGATAGTTGAAGTAACTAGCAGGGTCCTCATATCGCAGCTCAGGCATGAGCCGATGATAATGGCCATGCTGAAACCGTCTGCCTTCGTCCAGGTATGGTCGAACCCAGACCCTCCTACGCACTTGAGCTCTCCTACGTCGTATTTGCTTGACATGCTTGTAGGTTAGCTAAAGCCCGACTTGCTGCTGTACTTCAGTCATGGTGAAATGAATGTTTATTTGCCAATCTGTACATTTATACAATTTTTTGTTTGTCATACAAACGTCAATCAACGCAGTAGAAGCGCATTGGGAGCGCAATGAGCGCTGTGACAACGCGGTAGAAGCGCATTGGGAGCGCACTGATCGCCGTGATAGCTCCGTACAGACGTTGAAAGAGCGCATTGAAACAATTAACACTCCGAATAAACGCCGTAGACGCATTATAAAGCGCTGTAAAGACGCAGTGATATCTCCGACAACGCCGTGCAATCTCCGTGCAAGCGCCACCGATTACCACAGCGTTTGCACTGCGACCTCTGTGCGCGCCCGCGGAACTCCTGCGGCGTTGTAGGAGACCTTACTGCGCTGCTACGGGGACCATACGGCTATCCCTGTGCGCTCTTATCAGAACGCCGAGCGACGGCGTTTGTTTTGTGCATTCTCAAAGTGAGCGCCGTGGCTAGGCGTTCTATGCGATCCCACTGCGTTTACTGGCGATGCCACTGCGTTGCTGCGGAGATGCTTGCGATCGTACTGCGCGCACCTCGGCGTTCTTGAACGCCGTGAGAACGCGATCCTGGTGTGACAGGTGTTTTAGCAGGATCCTCATATCGCAGCTCAGGCGAGAGCCGATGATAATGGCCTTGCTGCAACCTTCTGCGTTCGTCCAGCCATGATCGAACCAAAAAACTCATACGCCCTTGGACCCTCCTCCTTCGTGTTAGAATGACATGCATTACGTCTGCATCTTGATGTATCTGCTTGACCTGGATATGGGCCAGCAGTAGGCCGTTTTCAGTCATAGTGAAATGCGTTCATTTGTATATCTCGTACATTTTTACCTTTTCGCTCTTGTTTGTCATGTGCAAACGCCAATGGACGCAGTAGAAGCGCACTAGAAGCGCAATGATCGCCGTGACAACGCAGTAGCGCATTGGAAGCGCAATTATCGCCGTGACAGCTCCGTACAGTCGTTGCAAGAGCGCAGTAAAAATAATTAAGGCCGCTATTCCATGGTTCCGTGATGCGTGATCCGTGTCCGCGATTTTTCATTCACCAAATATATCGTTGGGTATATTCCATACCTCCGTGTCCGTTCCGCGTCCGCGTCCGTGTCCGCGATTTTTCACTCACAAAAGATATCGTTGGGTTTAGGCCGCTATTCCATACCTCCGTGTACGCGTCCGTTCCGCGTCCGTGTTCGTGTCCGCGACGTGGAACGGACACGGAGGTATAGAATAAACCCAACGTTATCTTTGGTGAGTGAAAAATCGCGCACACGGACGCGGAACGGACACGGAGGTATGGAATATACCCAACGATATCTTTGGTGAGTGAAAAATCGCGGACACGGACGTGGACGCGGACACGGATCACGCATCACCGAACCATGGAATAGCGGCCTTATTCCATACCTCCGTGTCCGTTCCACGTCGCGGACACGAACACGGACGCGGAACAGACACGGAGGCATGGAATAGCGGCCTAACACTCCGTATCAGCACCGTAGACGCGCCATTAAGCGCAGTAGAATCGCAGTGATATCGAAGACAGCGCCGTGCAATCTCCGTGCAAGCGCCACCGATTACCACGGCGTTCGCACTGCGACCTCTGTGCGCGCCCGCGGAGCTCGTCTGGCGTTGTAGGAGATCTTACTGCGCTGCTACGGCGACACCACTGCGCTCTTCTCAGAACGCCGAGCGACGGCGTTTGTTTTGTGCATGCTCAAAGTGAGCGCCATGGCTAGGCGTTCTATGCATCACACTGCGTCTACTGGTGATGCCACTTCGTTGCTGCGGCGATGCTTGCGATCGCACTGCGCACACCTCGGCGTTCCTCGACGCCGTGGGATCGACGTGAGAACGCAACCCTAGTGTGACAGGGGTTTAACAGAGCAAGTGCTCTCCCTTGGGCTGAGTTATCTTGGCCGCTTGGCTTTTGATGGAAGTTTGTTTTATATCTGTAGCCAGACCGGGATTCGAACTTGGGCATCTCAAAATCATATCAAATATTGGACACTTATTTTTAGCAAATATGTCTCGAATATTGAGATATCCTCCGCTCTAGCAGACCCTGGGTTTTTATTTTTGTTTGTTACAGTCAGTTAAACCATGGCAGTTCAATGCTAGCGAAAGATTACTAGTAATTAAATTAATTACATGTTGATAACAAGGAAAAATCAGTTTTTGGAGGTAGCTGGTAATTTCTTTTATTGGAATTAATCTTTGTCATTGCATCGAGATGCGCCGTCGGGGCTGGCGGTGCTAAAGCGGTGGCGGCACTGGCGGCTAAAAGTAGAAAACAGTGCATAAATACCTGAAAAGAGATCGTCCTGGATTCAAAGCTAATAGTCTGGTAGACATACACTTTCCCGACATCATTGGTCGTGTTTACACCAAACTTCCCGTACATGTTCCCGCTTTTAATGGCGTAATTGAGCGGATCGGACGTTCCTCGCGTGCACCGAATCTCCTTGATAACGGTGCCGACGGCGGTGCTCTCTTCCACCTCCACGTACCCATAAGATTCATTACATATCGGTGTTGCTCCTTTAAATAGAATATCAAACGACTTTAAAAATAATAACATAAAAGGGTGTATACCTAATAATAATAATAATAATAATAATAATAATAATGTCTTTCTAAGATTGTTCTACGATCACACAGATTTCTTTATAAATATAAAAACTATATTAATAAATAATGCTCTTGCAGGACGAATGCAAAGAAGTCTCGACATGCTGCGGTCTTAGAGACTTTCAAGATATATTGTAATTTATTTATTGCATAATTTTCTTGCAATTGACAACTGAACATCGATAGAAAATGTCAGTTGTAAGCTTGCAAATACTTTCACAACAAATTCTGTTGTAGAGTCTGAAATTAAAATAAAATGGAAAAAAGAAAATAAATTTTATTTTTTTTTAATAATTTATTATTATTACTACTACTATGATGATGATGATGACGACGACGATGATGACGACGACGGCGACGATGATGATGATGATGATGCATAACGACATATACAGTAATGTAATCACGATGCATGTACCTGTTTCGGTGATTGAAAGAAACATAAACAACAGTACAAATTCCATTTCAAAAATATTACCACATCTAAATTCAACTAAAACAACTCTGAAGAAGTTTTCATCAAGATTCAGAACCCAGGAACTGTAGGCGTCAAAAATCTGTTGTCGGGCATCAACAATGTTCGGTTAATGTCGCTCAACAATAACAACGGCAATAAAAATCCGCGGGTGATGACCATTTACTATTTATTTGTTCGAGTATATTATGTACTAGTTCAGATTTACAAGCCCCGATTTCTAATTTACTGGTATTTAATTGATATAGCGCTGGGTGTTCTTTTGATTCTGAATGCCATATAAAATGGATCATGTATTAATAAACGATGTTTTCAGCTCTCTTTCCCACACAATAAGTTCAGATGTACTTACTCTTCAGAATCCAGTATCTTGTACTGACTGCAGATCCTTGGTTTCCATATAAACAGGGTGTCATTCAACTAGGAGCGATGTCAGATAGTTCGCAGACTATATTTAAAATTTTGCTAATTCTGTTGAAAGAAACACAACTAGTTGCATTTTTATAAAGAGAATTTTTTTTTAAACTTTAAAACGAAAACGTATAAGGAAAGCTTTTATTTCTAAAAAGTTTCAAAACAACACAATAATAAGACTCGACCTTAGTTTTTTAATTAAATAAATCCGAATGGGTTCATCATTATCTCATGCAGAGTTGATATATTGTCTGTCTGTTAGACTGTTTGAGCATTTTATTATGCAGTGCCTAATTTTCGCGCTGACAATTTCGCTAAGTTGTATCATTCTCATATAATAAGATATGTGGTTAAAATTCACAGGGAGTTTGATTTCGAGCACCTTGCCAAGTGAGAAATAGGCAAAAATTAAAACCGTATGAAACGTAATGAATAGTATATGAAGATGTTAAAACTTACAAAGTATTTTTGTACGACCCGCTTTCTGTAACTGAATTAAGTTAAACCCAGTGTGATTTTGTTGTTCGTTACTCCGCATTTGAAACTTGAAGCAGGAAGCGGAACAGTAAGCAGTGATATAACGTCAACGTCGCTCATCATGAGTAACGAAATAATTTATTAACTATTGATTTAGCGTCATAGTTATGGAAGGCGAAACGGTCTTTCCGAGGCTATCTGGACGGGGTCATTCTGAAGTTTCAAAACAAAGCTTTAACTGTAGGTTTGTTTTTTATGCAAATGTTGACAACTGAATTTTAAAGCCAGTGTGAACTTCGCCTTTTCGGAAAAAAGCTTGGCCTTAAAATGTTGCAGTCATGCTCCAAATGAAAAAATGTTCAAAGTCGAAGAATGTCCTTCACTTTGATATAGGTTATCGTGTGCTACACCGTATTTGGGTTAATCAAGGCTGATATGCACAGTTATATTAATATATTTGTTCAAAATTTAAGTCCACGTGCGACCGTGATGTTGGATTCGACACTGCCTCATTTAACTGAACATATTTTGAATCAATTAAAATATCTTCATTCCACGGGATGTGATTGTAATCCAAGGGCAATCAGTGTGGATCCCGATCAGCCGGTGCGTCTATTCAGTCCGATCGGGATCAACAGCGTTCTTTTTTGTTTGTTTTTACCAACAAGCGAACAGTGGCATGGATGCCTATGCCAACGCCGGGGTGAGCGGGATAGCTCCCATATTCTTCTTACAGTAAAGCTAAACATGCTTGAATAAACCCTTTCCTCCGTATATACGTTTTTAATCACATGTGCTGAAGGGTACATCCAGATTTGCTGGCTTATCTGTGCTGTCTGATCAGGATCTGCACTGTTCCCTTCTTGGTCAGACATAATGTAATGAATTAAAAAAAACAACAGTAAACAGTTAATCCTGACCAGATTGCACGGATATGCCAGCTGATCTGGATCTATTTTGTTTGTCAACAGATAACAGCCAAATTCCAAGGAGTAAAGTGTTAAAAACTAATAAGTCACAAAATTTTACTGTATTTTTTAGCAAAATCATTGTCCACAAAGACAAATGCATATGTAAAATGCTGAAAAGTTTTCTAAAAGTTTCTCCTCAGCATTAAATGTACAAATACTGATATGACCTTAAAAATTCAATTTAACTGTATACTTTCCTACAATGAATACAATATAAAGTTAAATGGTACTGATCTTGTACTTGTCTAAAAACAACATCTTCAACACACATATCCATAGCAATATTTGTTCATATATATCATGTTAGGAATCAATTTTATCTGGAAGTTACAGAATTTATTGTTACCAGTCAGGAGAAACAAATCAAAGTTAACACATCAATACTGAGGTGATTGAAATACTGTGCATTGTATACATAAACACTATATTCTGCTTATTTTGATATAAGTTGAACACCTAAAAACATGTTGTCCTTGCTTGTGTTAGATGTCAAAATGATTTTTTCACAATTCCCCATGATTTTGCATTAAATGATTAACAAATCATATTTCTAACATTGTTCCCCATGCACAGTTTTTAAATCTGTCTGTACATAATCTTGAAGGCAGGAAATATACATAGTTTTACAATATAACACTGAACACAGATGTGGTTCTCTTGACAAACATTTCAAAAAAGAATTAAAAGTACAAGTTGCTTCATTCTAAAATTATCAAACATGAACAGTTCATGTACACACATATCGATTAACCCTTTCCTCCATAGATACACCTTTATTGTGTGGGCGAGCAGTGTAGAACCAGGTCAGTCAGCTCATCTGATCAGGATCTGCACTGTTCGCTTTTAATTTGTTAGGTTATTTCTGACCAAAATGCGACCAGTGCAGATGCTGATCAGACGGCACAGATGTGCTAGATGATCTGGATTACACAGGTCGCACATGCATAAACATGTGTACATATGGAAGAAAGGGTTAAACTGCTGTAATACTACTGGAATATATCCAGTTGTTACATCATGGAATATATCCAGTTGTTACATCATGATCCCCAGTATCTGTAGAGTCACAATTGACTGTCCTGACAATCACAGATCCTAGAATTGGTCAGATAGTCTAAAAATGTCTCTTGCAATCTGTATTCCATGCCACTATAACTCTACTTCTCTTGAAATGTAACACTCTAATAAATCTGGGCTGAAGGTTATAAAACTGAGATTGGGAACCAGTTTCAAATCTCAAACATCTGATGCTTGCGATTTGAGACTGGTTTCCATGCTCAGTTTTATAACCTTGGGCACAGTATCATGTTTGCAGTGTGTTTTCCATGTCATATGTGAACACAATTTCATTAATTATGTCTTTTATTTCATTTAGTGAGATATCCTCTTTGAAAACCTGAAAATAATAAAAAGAACATGTAGTGCAAAGCTTATTTAATAAATGGCTATTATTGGAATTTGTCAGTCCCTGGCTAAGGTATTACATAAAAGCAATAATATTCTACTCATAATTTGATTAGGGCCACTTTTGTAGTCTGTAATTAATATTGTTTTGGTTAACATTTGGAATAGTTATATGTTTTCTTTATTTTTTTTGGTATTGTTTATTTGATAAAACTGATGAATTAGTCATCTGAGTTGAATATGAACTGAAATATGAGTGTAAAAATATCTTACCAGGAAAAATTATACACTACAAAAGTAGCCCTTATGCTGTGTTGTATGGTATGGTATGGAATGGTATTATAATATAATATTATGGTATTATGGCATGGTAAGACCTTTTTCAGGTTTTTAGCAATTTTTGGTAATGTATTGTAAGATAATGTTGTTCTGAGGATAAGCCAGAACAAACAAGTGACAAAAGAAACTGAGGTTTAAAACACTAGAAAAACAATTATTTTCTTTGTTAAATCATGAGGATGTATTTAAGCATTTTGCATCCTATACATCTCAAAGTCAAGAAAAAAAGCACTTGAACAAAATAAGCTTCAAGGTAAAAACTCAAATGTGATGGACCTTTGATACAATTACCTAACCCTTTGTACAAAAGAATCGATAATTTGTTGCTGTATATTATAATTTTTAAAAACTTATTTTAATTGTTAATAAAAATTTGAGTAAACACCTTGGGTTAATCATCATTCATTGACAATAAAAATATTTGTTTCATACTTGATCCAGATCAGCAGGCATACCAGCGTTTTCTGATTTGGATTTACACTGTTCACTTTTTTTTAAAAATAAATATAATGAATATTAGTATCAGGGTATCATTTTGACTATTGAATTTCAGGTGTTCCAGGAATTCCTGTTTTTGTTACAATTTTAATTCCAACAATTCTAAAAAAGTTGCATACCTTCCACCAGGGTGAATCTGCCACTTGGTTGTACGGTACCTCCAAACCATGACAGAGTAATGCCATGTACACCACAGCTATAGCAATATGCTGAGGCTTGTATCGCAATGCTAGAGGTGAGTGGTATGAGTCTCGTAATAAGGCCCAGCAAGTGCGGCTTACAGGCACAGATTCCCATGTGTAAGGGTCAAACCAGTCCTCCAGATACTTTAGATAGTGTAACAAAAACTGGAATAAAGCATATTATTAGCTATTACAAACATATGAACAGTTTTTATTTATTAACCAAATGGCAGTTGTGCAGGAAACCTTTGAACTTGTAACCATGAAAAAAATCATGAGGTTGCTGTCTTCATGTGCTAGCTGGTTTATCTCCAGCATATAGTGGTCAAGACCCATGATTTAAACAGCACAAAATATATTCTAACTTTTATGTGCTGTCCATGAACATGTGTTTGTTCACATTAACCATTTTATTTTATCCACAAGGCACTCTATTTTTCGTTGACCTATTTTATACAGCACTACAAGTATATCATTCCAAATTCCAAGTTATAGCATTTTACAAAACTTCTGAATAAGGTAAAACCATTTGAATCAACCAAAGTCTAAGATGAAAAAGGCAAACTAGTAAAGTCAATCCAATCACATTATTATCTGAAGATAGTTCTATTGCTGGAGTACAATCCAATGATAACAATTAAAACAGTGTTGATATAATATCCCTTATAGTTTTTTGAACTATTATTTTATTAATGTATGCAATTTTACAACACTTGTACAGAATGTGTTAGTTACCTTATGAGGATGATAAACAACTGATTTAAAGTGTAAACTTCTCAGTAAGAAGAGTTCACAGTTCACCAGGGTGTCTCTGTATTGTTGAAAGGTCGTTCCCATCTCCAGTGGTGGCTTGTCACGATTCAGAGTTCTGAAAACATTTAAACTATTAAGCAACAGGCACATCATTTGGAACACTTGAGACCTGCATTCAAGATCATAAAACTAAAATTGGAGACCAATCTCAAATCTCAAGCATCTAATTGGCTGAATGCAACCAGTTGCAATTTCAGCCAATCAGATGCAGGGCTGGAAAAATATTTTTAAAAGTCACTTGTCCGGGACTAGTCATCTTACCAAAAATGACTTGTCCGGAAAATTGGATGACCTGTCCTGCAATGCGGTTCACTCGTTTCACAGTAAACATTCTGATTGCTAGTACATAAAAAATTATGTGTGAGTAATTTATCTAGCTAAAATGCATTGTACTGCATTAAATTTGCTAGAGTTTTATTCTTATTTAAAATTATGTATTACACTCAATGATGTTTTGCTAGCAATTTGCATGCAACTCTGTTCCCATCCACCCACCCACACAAACCATGTTTCTCTTTGTGATTCATATGTGAGTTTTTGGCTGACGATTATGATAATCAAAATTTGTAAATTACTTACAAAAATAATTAAAACTATAGAAAAGTTGAGGAAAACATAACATATCCAAAATTATTGCTGTCCGAAGATGCATACAATTTTACCGGTGGTGATTTCCAGTGAAATTTAGATTGTACATGTTGAAAAAAAATTTTATCAACAGAACAACACGTTTTCTTTATTTTTTTATGTAATTTTAGCAGTTTTAAGAAATTAAAGGTATTCAAATCCAACTCACTATAATTACAGAAACATTGGTGAAAAATCGTAAAAATTTCCTTCCAGAAAGTGAGCAATTTTCATAATTTATAAAAGTTCCCGTTATCTGTGACTTAAATCACTGAAATAAAGTTGTCTTTCATGTAAAAAAAGTTTCCTTTTCGAATGTGAATGCTTCTAGTAAAGAGTACTTTGTTAAAAACGAGTGATACCGGCAAATTCTTAAATATGTGACGAGCAAAAGAATGTATAAACTTACGATGTTTTGCTTATTTTTTGTTTTTATTTTAATCATCAGATCATCTGGTTTTAATAGGAATAACTACTGTACCAATATTCTAGACAGTTCATTGGAGTATAGAAGCAATAGATGCAACAATTAATTGACTCCACAGGGGGTCGGTCGAGACGTTTGATGTACCGCACAATTGTTGTTGATTAGGCTAATCAGCTGTTTATGACTAACAAGCTATTGACACTGGGTATCTGTGTATTTGTCACTTGTCCGGATATGGATTAATGACTTGTCCGGGACTAGATTTCAGACAAGCATTCAGTAGCCCGAGTCAGCAATTTGACTAGTCCGGGACGTCGGGCTACTGTATTTTTCCAGCCCTGAGATGCTTGAGATTTGAGATTGGTTTCCAGTTTTAGTTTTATCATCTTGGGCCCATGTTTGTTGAGGATACTTTGAACTTTTCTCAAGTTATTGTACAGACAATTAATTTCTATTTTTTGTAAGCGTGACCTCACTGACTCTTAAATACATACCCATATATGGGTTCAACATAGCCTACCTATACACTAAGACTGGTTAGGAAGCTCAAACAATTCCAAAATCATTATTTTGAAAAATATTTTCTATTTTACACAACTGTGTAAACCCAGTGTGACCCCGATTAACCTTAAAACAATCCCATGCAAAGTCTCAGCATAACCTACTACACATAGTGTTTGGTCAGGATTGCTCAAACACGCCTAAAGACTGGACAAGGACTTCCCATTTTAAGGAACAGTGACCACGACAATCAATATTTGTGTTGCTTTCAATTGGAAATTATAATAACAATTCTTTTTAGGCAATTTATATAAAAAATAAATGTTTTAATATGCATTTAATACATAAAATGTTCTTTTAAATGTGTATTTTTTTCTTTCATTTAGAAACATAAGTTAAATAATTATTGTCCAATGAATATAAAATTAGATAATTGAGTACCTGTAAACAACATTAACAACATCCCTCAGCTTCACATGCTGCTCTTCCTCGGTTTTACTCCCTAGATATAGACACGTTGAGGCTATCAACTGCAACAAAACGCAGAACATTACTCATTTTATGTCACTACAGAATTTTTACCTTTTACTCCATAGTATAATGTCCCGTGTGCAACCAGTATCTGATCTCGATCTACACTGTTTCAGGGCTTTTCATCAGTAAATTGGGAAGAGGCCCTGGCCTTTCCGATTGGGAAATTTATGCGCGATAATCATAATTTTGGGAAAACAACATTAATTGAAAGATGGGTTCTAGTTCATAAAATTGAAAAGTAATAGGTATTTTATCTTAAATCTAATTTTTTAAGCACTTTATTTTTAATACTTCAATTTTCTAACACCCCTCAGAGGAGTTTTAACCATTTTTGGACAACTTACCTAGCATTTTGCGAAGAATTTCTGCCGCAGTTGGGAAAAAATACTATATTTTTGGATTGGGAAGAGGCCTTTTATAGGCCTCTGTTATATAAGGATGTGTTTGCTATCTGGTCAGAAATAAACGATTACCCAGAATATTGCCATCAATAAAAAATGCTTTTAAAATCATAAACTAAACAAAATACCAGTAGAAACATACACCATTGTGCATAATAAACTAATATTAAAGTTACACTGATAAATAATCTCTGATAGATATTTGAGATTTTAAAGTACATGAAACTTACATAAGGATCATAGTCATCCAGTTTGTTTTCTCTGAAGAATCTGTGATATAGGACACAGGCAGAAGCAAGAGGTATTGTCTTCATTCTCAATTTTAATCCTGAAAATTAAGAAAGATACAGAATCAACACTAGTCCAGAAAGGTATAAAAATGCAGCTACATGTAGTCGGCTCTTGTAACATTTGTTTCTTTATATTTTGAAATAGACTTTTTCAAGACAATGCAATTGACATGAACAAATTCAAAAAACAGTTGAAACATTTAATGGGGCTTGAAGTCAATCTGTCAAATGGTCATTTTCTTTCCCAAATCAAAACCACACTTTGAGTGTCAAAACTAAAAGTGACTGATTTCTTTGGGTAGGAATCCTATTTAATTTTTCTTGGTTTTAAAATACATTTTGGATGGTGTAAATTCATACTGACTGAATTTATTAACACTACTGGTGTAGACCCTGATCAAACTTTTAGATTTTGGTCTACTATACTGGTTTCCTTATCATTTAATATTGAAATTGAATTAACTGAATGAAAACTAAACTGTGGTAAAGATCTTTTCTGTACCCTATTACAGTTGCTGTTAAATACACTGCCCCTTCTCAAAGATTTAAAATAAGTGTCGAATACTGAGCTTACTGCACACAACAAAATGTGCACTGTTTTGAGATCCTTTTCCATGCCCTTCCAAAATCCTACCTGGAGCACTGATCTGTCATCTTAAGTGTCTTTCAACTTTTCATCTATTTTAGAATTTCCAGTGTTTCTCTTATAAGCCTATAGTCAAGTGCATCATTTTCCAAATTTGAATACTTGCACAACAGAAAAATAACCATTTAAACGGACAAATAACTGTATCTTGAAGAGGTGCTTAACACACCCAACTTAACCAAAACTCTTCCTAGACAATATACAATAAGTTGAATTAACAAACCAAAACTTTTAATTAAAACATTTTAATAAATATAATATACTTTACGAACTTCAACATGGTTTTAGAGAGAAAAGATCCTGTGAAACCCAACTCATTCAATTAGTAGACGACTTAGCCAGAAACATGACCAACGGACAACAGACAGACCTCATACTCTTAGATTTTAGTAAATCTTTTGATAAAGATAATCATCTCAAATTATTGTACAAACTACATGAACATGGTATTACAAACAGTACCCTTTATTGGATAAAATCTTTCCCAATTGGTCATACACAGCGTGTAGTTCTTGATGGAGAATTCTCATCTGAAGTCCCAGTCAGATCTGGCGTACCCCAAGGCTTGGTTCTCGGCCCCTTATTATTTTTATTATATATAAATGACTTACCTGATTCAATCCAATCCCAGGTCAGGCTGTTTGCGGATGACACTGCTGTATACTTAGCAATTGTAAAGCCCCAAGACAGTACAACTCTTCAGACTGATTTAAACAGTTTAGAAATTTGGGAAAAGAAATGGGATATGGAATTCAATCCAAGTATATGCCAAGTCATCAACATAACCAGAAACAAGCGTACCAAACTTTTTAATTATTCACTTCATGGACATATATTAGAACATGTAGACTCTGCAAAATATCTAGGAGTAACACTATCCAAAACCTTTCATGGAACAAAACATATTGATAACATCACTTCATCCGCAAACAAAACTTTAGGATTTATTCGAAGAAACATCAAAACTAAAAATGTTAAAATTCGTGAAACTGCTTTTAAAACTCTAGTTAGACCTCAATTGGAATATGCCTCTTCAGTTTGGAATCCCTACACCTCCAAAAATATACAAAAATTGGAACAGGTTCAAAGAAGGGCTATAAGGTGGGTAAAGGGTGACTTCTCAGGCTTCAGCAGTGTCACCCGCATGCAGCAGGAACTGGGTTGGATGACATTAGAGGAACGACGTACGGACAACAGACTGTTCCTGTTTTATAAAATAATACACAACTTAGTAGTAGTAGCTATACCACCATACTTACAGAGACCCAACAGAATGACCAAGCACATGCATCCTCTTTCTTACAGACAGATCAACACTACTGCAGATTATTACAAGTTCACGTTCTTTCCGCATACAATAATACACAGGTGCTTGGAAGACGGACCCCGTATCTCCAAACAGGCCGCCCCACCCCCCCCCCCCCCCCCCCCACAAAAAAAAGAGTCTACACGGGGTCTATACTACATAAACTCATCTTTTTTGTTTTGTTATGATAGATCGGGATCGATATCAGTCTATCAACACCAAATTTAGTATCAAATACCAAGTTCTCTGAAAATTCGTTTTCCGACTATATAAGCCAGTGAAGGTATCTAACCAAACCTCGATTCCGCCATTGACGTCAAGCCCAAATGTAAACAAAGATTTTTAAAATCGGCACATCTCAACAAATATTGCACTAACCTTAATAAATATGGTATCCTTGGAAAACTTATCTATTCCTCTGTTGAATTCCGTCGAGCATCGGCTAGGAAATTCAGAACACAACATCCATTTTTTCATTTTTCCGATGCACCTGTGAAAATTATCGACTCGGGACAGAGTTTGGTTACAATGCAGATATAGTGAGTGAATTTTGATTGGACGAGCGATAATTTAAGGAGCTATTTTTAGCCGCGGAGTTTCAAACGTTGAGCAGCTTCATCAACCGTCACTGAACAATTCGATTAAATTTTCAAATACACGCGGTAATTTTCCAGCTAAAAATAGCTCCTTAAATTATCGCTCGTCCAATCAAAATTCACTCACTATATCTGCATTGTAACCAAACTCTGTCCCGAGTCGATAATTTTCACAGGTGCATCGGAAAAATGAAAAAATGGATGTTGTGTTCTGAATTTCCTAGCCGATGCTCGACGGAATTCAACAGAGGAATAGATAAGTTTTCCAAGGATACCATATTTATTAAGGTTAGTGCAATATTTGTTGAGATGTGCCGATTTTAAAAATCTTTGTTTACATTTGGGCTTGACGTCAATGGCGGAATCGAGGTTTGGTTAGATACCTTCACTGGCTTATATAGTCGGAAAACGAATTTTCAGAGAACTTGGTATTTGATACTAAATTTGGTGCTGATAGACTGATATCGATCCCGATCTATCATAACAAAACAAAAAAGATGAGTTTATGTAGTATAGACCCCGTGTAGACTCTTTTTTTTGTTGGGGGGGGGGGGGGGGGGGGGTGGGGCGGCCTGTTTGGAGATACGGGGTCCGTCTTCCAAGCACCTGTGCAATAATACTGTGGAACTCCCTGCCCACTATAGTAGTCATGCAGCCTAATCTTGCAAATTTCAAGAAGGCTTTGCATGCAACAAACAGACCCTAAAATGACTGGCGGTGTTTTTAACTTTTATCTGTTACTGCTGACTCTTATCAGCCTTTTTCCCTTTTGTACTCATCCTTTTATCATATGCACTGACGCGCACCTGCCAAAAATACCATTTGTTTGGGAGTTCGGCAGTATTTATAGATAGATAGATAAACTTTAACGTCGCGAATACTAATTACAATTCGCACAACAACGCTATTTTGTGTTTATCAGTTTACCTGCTTCGTAGATAAAACGAATGACTCTAAAATGAACCATCGCTTCGTTATCGCTCATCTTCAACTTTTAAAAATTATTATTTGGTAATAATTTTTATTTTTTATTTTAACACTGCCTTTCCTTAACTCTGTATCTTTGGTTCACGGCATACGAGATTCCGGTTATTTAATTAATTAGACTCTAAGCCAGTCCTTTGAGTAAATGTCAATTTAAAAGCTTTTATGTTAATTAAAAAAAGGCAGTTCTATTTATTTTCTTTCATTATAGCTGTAATGGTTCTCCTTAACGATTCCGGGACGGTTCGCCCCTAACACTTCCTCCCTTAGACACTTCGCCCGCAAGACACATCCTTCCTAGACATTTCGCCCCTGGTCACTTCGCTCCCAATTAACTTATAATAAATTTTCAAGATGAATTTTGCATTGTATTTAAACAAATTAAATGCTGATATATTAAAATCAACAATTATTTCAAAGAATAAAATTGTTCAGCATGAGTAATGGTAGAATCAACCGTTATTATCTATGTTATCTGTATACATGGCATATATCATCATCAAGTTGTTTTAAAGATCATTTCCATGAACCTAATATTTCTATTGCAAACGGCATTACACTTTATTTTCGTGAAAATAAGAGCATTATTCGTCTGAACACACATTTAAGGCTCGGGCAAATGGAAGACACATTTATAACTCTTACTTTCACACAAATCGTCAGCTCCATCAACAAGATATTTTAGATTAGTCTTGTTTTTTCCTGTAATTACTTTACTTCACTATTGTTGGCGTTTTCTAGGAACTTTCTGATGCAATCATCATTTTATCTTTATTCGTGATAAGGCATGTAACTAACATTTAGGACACAGACGAATGAAATACCCGCACAAACAAAATATATGTTGTCAGTCTCCCGACACAATCTTTACAAATCTTTTTAAATTTGTATCTTATGCCTGGCAGGTGCACAATTACCAGCAATAACTTAATTGTGTGAAACGTAACATCGCTTAAGCATGTCCTAACACAAATGCTTAAGTTAATTTGACTTTTAAACAGCGTGCTAATATTCAAATGACAGTGGGGATTTGATAATGAACAACACCAGTTTTTCTCTTATAACCATAATATTCAATACAATATATTTACAACACTAAAAAAATAACACAAAAAACATTGAAACATGAAAATCAGAAATAGCTTCACTGAAAAATAGAGGATATTTGTTTTTACCAGTGTAAGATGGAAATATATTTCGCCGGGTGAGCTTTTTAAGTAGTATTTTGACGTGTGGCGAAGTTCAAAAGTGAAATATATTTCTTTGTCACACTGGTAAAAACAAATTTTCTTTTTATTTTTCGCTCTTAATGCCCTATTTGCATGAACTAGACTTATAGCTTTGTGACGATGTCCTCGTTTGCCTGGATCTCCTTATGCTCCGCCGTCTTGGCATACCATGGCCCGTAAATTCTGGCGCAGAACCGAAGTAACTGTGACCTCGGGAGTTCCTGGCGCGAGTACTTGTCCCACAAGTTTGCAAGTTTCACATCAATATGTTTCACGTACGGTGACTCCGTCTACGATCATCCTCGAAGCCATGATAGCTATCTCGGCCTCCTTCCTTAATACGGATACCGGCCTGTAGAATGTCAGGCCTTGAAATCCAACCCGGCTGTTTAGTCGGTGATGTCACCCTGAAATAAACAAACATTATTACTTTCTTAATGTACGTAACTCAATGCACACAAACAAAACCACAGAATTGATACTTACAATGTGCACTACGATGTCGGTCTATTTAAAGTTGTAAATGTAACAGTTTGAAACTGCGGTGTCCCAAAATACAACAACTCGCGCAAATGCTTAGATTTGGTTTGAACAAATGATAAGCTAAATCTATACCCCAGACATCGTTGTTTGTTCTAACAGTATGGCCAAGATCAGCGTCATATGTGAGTTTCCGGAATACCTGTACATATAAATGTATAATAACTGCACAAAGTTATTGTAAAATGTTTTGTATTTTTGCAATAGTTTGAAGAACTGCGTATGTCAAGAATATTTTATTACAAGTATTATCAACGTATAGGTACCTCACGATTCTATACTGCCGCAATTTCTATTGTGAGGAAAATTATTTGATGATTTAGCTTGCGGCGAGTCTAACTGCTAAATCTTTTGGGTTATTTGAATGCTTTGTGTTAAATTAGTGTGGTTGAACGGTAAAGTCCGAAGACTTTCGTCAGATGGTATAAAAACAAGTGCCGTTCATTAATACTGGGCAGTCTGTTCCTGAGTGTCGAGTTGTTCACATCATTGAATTTTGATTCAATATTTTGGTCTGCATTATAGGTCCAATATAGCACAGCTCTGTACTAGGACATATTGACCGGGTTGTTTCAACGTTTATGGTGTGAATAGTATTGGTTGAAGCTAGGGATGATAGTTAATCTATCAAGATCTTATCTATAGACAAACTTCGAAGAAGACTAAAAGAATTTCGAATCTGTAAATGAGTCATCACATCTGACTTCTTCTTTGTAAAAATATATACCTCACTTAAGTATACAACACTGAGATCTATTTGTCTACATAACAAGAAACTGGATGCAATTTTCAGCATATTTAGCATATCTATGAACTTATATCTGGTTATGTCTTTATCAAATTATGTGGTAGCATTTTTGTGGATTTCTGGTTTTTGTGTCCCCATAAATACATTTTAATATGTCCAATTTGACATGGTTTTTTACAACCAAGAAATTACATCCACTGTACAAAACAGACAATCAGCGACTACTCAACTTTGCATTCCAACTAATAACGACTGCGTGAAAGTCTACACAGTGCTACGTTTCGGTCCGTTAGCCCCATTACTACAATGTATAAAACACGGTCCAAGAGGGTGTGGGTAAAACCCTGACCAGACCCAGACCCAGACCAGACTTCGGAAACTAGCGATTGGGTACGGAAATCTTCGTTCGTTTCCGACAATACGGTACAAAACAAATACGTCTTGTGTGCTTATTAGCGGTTCGTACTTTTTGAAGGATTAAATCATTTTTATCCTTATTCTTTTCAATATAGAAATATGAAATAATAAATTTCAGAAATAACAAAGATTTCTTTACAATCTCCATAATCATACTCAAACGTCAGAGAAAAAACATTGGTTTATCTTCTGTTTTTCGCAATTTTCGTCGAATACGTTCATCACTAGTTGTGAAAAAATGATTTTGAAAAATTTATTACACCAGACAATATGTTTCATACCATTTTAAAATAACAACTCGGCATAAATTGTCATATTACGCTTTTTTAAATTGCTGAGCGGTACGGGTACGGATTTATACCAAATAACACATAATAAGATCTTTTGTCGCACTGCTGGCTTAGATAAGTAAAAACACAATCGAAACATCAATAAACTTGTTTTCTATAATTCGCATTTATGACTAAAAGAATTCATAGAATTTAATTGCGTACCCAATCGATTATAATATTAATACAATCCCAAAAGTGAATGACCTTATCATGCCTTTTATGTAATTCTGCTTTCACATCCTTTAAGGCAAATCTCAATTAGAATTTGAAAAAATAAAATGCGCCTATATCTTATAGAATGCTTAATCCTGAACAAATTTCAATAATTTCAATAACTGCATTTCCTAGTCACCGTTATTATTTTAGAGTATTGTCGGAAACGAGCGAAGATTTCCGTTACTAATCGTTAGTTTCCGGGGTCTAGTCTGGGTCTGGGTCTGGTCAGGGTTTTACCCACAACCGTCCAAGACATTCTTGATCTGGGTTTTATACATTGCCATTACTAATTTGACATATGGCGGGAAAAACGATTTACAGGAACGTGACAATAGTAACACAGTTAATAACATTGCAGAACAGAAGAGCATAAGCTACAATATTGGTATAGATCTAAGTAAAAAATCTTCAGCAATAGTATTTTATTTCTCTCAACCAGTTGCGTTTGAGACAGGAGGGAGAAAATGTGTAGGCCTCAATCAGGATATTCGATCATCTCTAGACACGATTTATACAGTCAAAACGTCCCCAAGTAGCAATGCAACAGCATTTTTTTGAAAAAAAAAATAAATACTGGATTTTTTAACATTTCCTTTTACTAAGGTTATTCTGAAGTATAAAACTGAAAACAGAATTGAAATTGATTGAAAAACAAAAAAGTTATTAAAGTTTAAAGAAAGGGGGCGTGGCATGCTCAAAAATGACTTTTTTTGAATTTGAAGAAAAACTCAACCTGACAGACTAAGTACCATAATATCGAAGACTGGTGGTTAAAAATGTCACTGGACTATGTAATGACACAATCTGCATCAATGTGGATTGTATTGATACAGTTCTTGAGGTAATAAGAGGTGATCCTACTTAGTTAAAATAAAGCGTACTGCATCTGGGATTATGTGCTAGTTGTAATACAAAACCATATAGATATATTAAGTAACTAAGCAAATTTTTTTTTTAAATGAAAGTTTTTTCTAAAATTGTCAATGACCTCAAAACTGTCTCAATATTAAACATTTCCTTCATATATATGCCTGTATAGTATATGTGAACAGTTTAGATCCAGATCAGCCAGTACATTTATGCCATCTGATCGGAATCTTCACTGTTTGCTTTTTATTAATTAGGTTATTGCTGACAAAAAATGGAACAGTAAAGGTACTGATCAGATGATTCAGATGTTCCAGCTGATTTGTGCCATCTGATCAGGATCTACACTGTTTGCACATGTTATAAAGTGAATATATATGGTTTCTTCTGATTCAGTATCTGTCTCAATCTCATGAAACAACTGTAGGAAAAAACAAAGATTCATTGATCGTCACGTATGTTGACATGGACAATTTTATACCGAAATATTAATTTTAAAAAATACTGGACGTAATTACCCACTGCACTGTCTCAGTGTCTGCACTGCAGATGATTTCCGACATATCAACTCGAAACACGGTTCGTGGTGTAAGTGCAGCATAAATATAGAAATCATTAGTATCTGCTATTTTAAAAACTTGCAAACAAATAAATGCATGCGAAAATGCCTCGGTTTTTTTCGCTTTTTGCTCGCAAAATCACCCCAAAATCGCTGCTGCACAAAACGAAACTCGACTTACATCTGCCATTTTTGTTTGGGTACGACAATGTCTGTATTCGTCCTCAAAAAGTGTCGGACCTAGTAAACTGATGAAAAACACTATGTTGACGGTTAATTACGGAGCCAACTTTGACATGATTGAAAGGTTTATTATTCTAACTAATAAAAAAAGTTCATTTTTCCTGCGTAAACGGGCGTATATATAAAAATCTGACATATGGTAAAATTGAAAATATTTAAAAAGTTCGAAACTTTTGACGAAAGTATCCGCAAATTTGTTTCCATATGATTTGGGGTTGTCTCTCTTTAGTTCTCTTCCAACTGGTTCCAGTTTTTACCGTTTTCTTACCGAATTTATGCGTATAAAACAGGCACCATAACTGAGGTCAGGTTTTTTCCGTTTCTAAAAATAGCCTATGGAGCGCCGTCTAGCGGCTGTTGCATTGCTACCCCAAGTCAAAACGTCCTCAAGTCAAAACATCCCTCGTTTGGTCGAAACTTCCTCAGTGGTTATTTGTAAAAAGTCAAAACATCCCCAATTGGAAATATTCATAATAGAATAGTTTTAAATTAAATATTATTTCGAAAAAAATAATCAAGCCTTAAAATTATTATTGAAATGATACTTTTTTTGATGTTTTGACAAATATCTGAGGACGTTTATACTTTACTACCCCTACCTTGTCAAAGGAAATTCGAAATTTTATTGCTACAAAATGTAAATATGCAGATTTTACAATAATAGAATACAACCATTTAAACTTTGTAAAATGTTTGATTTAACAATTTTTTTAAACATACGAGCATAGTTATTTATGCGTTTTATTTAAAAATATTAATATACAGCTGGGTTAAAATATTTTAACCCATTATATAGTTATACAAAAACATCGGCCGCAAAGTGTTGTCGTGGTAGTACATGCTTGTAACACTTTACACACGGATAAAGTACCATTTTAAATTTGGAAGAAAGACGGTTATTTGTGAAAACTAAGAGGCATTTGACACATCATTTTTTTTTCTTTTTCTATACTTATTGAAAGATCCAGTAATAAAATTGCCCCATAAAAATTGGGATGTGTCACAGCGGTATTCAGTTCTGTATCCGATACCTCGTTGATTATTAAGCATGTGCTGATAATTTGCAAATAACGGTCTGTTAATTCGATATCTTAATTGGCTCAATGATTGGAAGTAGCAGAATAAGTTTTATTAGTCTTTAAGTTTAGAATAAAATAAAGATTTAAATTAATTCATTTAACATTTTAAACAAATAATTTACGACATATTTTGTAGAAAACACAACCGCAGTACAGTAAATGTGATACTGGAATGTCTTCTTAACTAAATTTAATATATATATATTTATTTTATATATAAGTAAATTATTTTGGATTATGAAATACATTTTACTTGTAACAAATACTGGATAAAATCTTTTTAAATCATACATTTAACCAATGTTCCAACTTACACCGATTATTTTTATTTTAGTTTACAGGTATTTTAATTTCTCTGCGTGGAATCAGAGTATACTCTTCAAACTTGAAAACAAGAAGATTTATTAAAAAATAACTTTTAAATTATTTACACGCATTTGAAATGTACTGGCATTTAATTAAGGTAAGTGTAAAAAACAAAAATAAACACAAAATCGTCAGTAGCGGGTATATTTCCGTTAAAAATTGCTTTTCTTTTAATATCGATTCTTAAGTCAAGCGAAAACTTTTGAGTTTCACATAATATGGTTTAAACGTCCTTGGTTTACTAAGGCCTTTGTTAAAATATAATACTAAGACCTAGCTAAGGCACACTCTGATTTTAATATTAATTTCATAAAAAAGAAGTAAAAAAATATGTATCTCATGATCAGTCACCATGTTTCAAAATATAAGAGTTCACTACAATTCAATGACAGGAATTTAACTTCAGTGTATACTATTTTAAGAACGGACTGTATTTAGAACATTGGTTATGTGTATTAAGTTCGAAGATACGCTGTACAAAAAACGATGGCATAAAACCATATTTTGTGAAACTCAATAGTTTTCGCTGATATAACATGTATGTATTGTGAAGATAGTTTTAAATCTTAAGTAACAACCACGATTTAATAACAAATAGAAATAAAAAAGGTGTGGAAAAAATCATGAGGATGTTTTGACCGACATGGGGACGTTTTGACTTTTTATTGGGAACGTTTTGACCAAATGAGGGACGTTTTGACTTGAGGACGTTTGACTTGGGGACGTTTTGACTTGATACCCTAGACACTACTCCAAATATTTAGAGGAACGCATGCTTCTTTAACCTTTAATATTTTGACATTTTTATTTTTTTCATTTATTGGCAAGCGTTGCCATAAAATAAAAAAATGATAAATAAGCATTTACGATGTCATATTTATAGGACTACTCTAGACACCATATAACCATTGATAGGGTAACACTGAATACCGAAATACACTTTTTACCGAAAGATACCGAAATAGACTTTTCACTACTGAAATACACTTATTAAATGGTAATTAAAGGCTTATATGTTATTTAAATAAGATAATATGTTAAAATATTAGTATATGAAATACGGTAAATGTCAAACTTTTATTTGAATAGAAACAGGATTTTGATAGTTATTGGACATTTTTTGAGAATGCTGTGAGAACAACAAAAACGTGATAAATACCATTGAACCGAAATACACTTATGATTACAGAAAAACACGTAATAAATGATAATTAAAGCATTATTTGTTGTTTAAATAAGATAATATGTTAAAATATTAGTATATGAAATGAATGCCAAAGTTTTATTTCAATAGAAACAGGATTTCGATCTATACTTTTTGTACAATTGATTTCTTTGCTGATCTGTCATGGCAATCCACTGTAACTTTGAAACTAGGAAATGCTCATGCGTAGGAGCAAGGCGAAATTCACCAGTACCCAGAAGCGCGCTTCTTAATTCCATGAATTGACCGTCCACTAGTTTGTTAGTCAACCTAACAAACTCAGGTAGACTTTTGGTTTCCCCAATTTTAGACCACCCTTATTGAAACGGTTCAGCCAGGAAATACAGCTGTCGCCAAATACAGCATACATTTTGTTTTGGTTGTTGATGGATGATACTCAGACAGATCGTTTTTAAACATTTTGGAAAGAAATGAGTGATATATTTCGCTGTCCCGCTTGGGAGTGTGATTACAAACAATATTTACTAATCAACTCTAATTATAATTAGACACAAAGCTAATTTCATTAATATGAATAAACAAGCAAACGAGTGATATATGACCGCTTGTCAGTGCGATAACAACAAATTATCTCTCTGATTAACATGATTAAAAAATGAACAGAATTTTTATAGTTAACTTTTATAATTAATGCATGTAAGTGATCGGATTTCAACAAACAGCACATCACGGCACATCACTACAAAGGGAAATAACTTTGAGATAAAGAGAATTCGCAATATAACATTCAAATACAACATTTAAAAACACAATAAAGTCAAATAAATCTTTGACGTTTATTTCATAAAGCAATATTTTTATATTATATCTTATTTAAACAGCAAATAATGGTTTAACTACAATGTATTTAGTGTATTTCGGTCTTCCAAAGGGAATACGCAATATAGCATCCTAATACAACTTTTTAAAAAAAACAACAAAAAAATTCAAATAAAACTTTGGCATTTATTTCATATACTAATATTTTAACATATTATCTTATTTAAACAACAAATAATGCTTTAATTACAATTTAATAAGTGTATTTCGGTAATCGAAGTCTATTTCTGTATCTTTCGGTAAAATAGTGTATTTCGGTATTCAGTACTACCGACCATTGATACACTAACACACTGACTAAGACTTGAGTAATAGGTGTCATTGTCTTATTTTAGTTAAGTCATAGAGAAAAAAGAAAAATATAAATTTTTTTTCAAAGACAGATCACTTGTCTTGGGCTTTAGATATGCAAGCCCTGCACTGTTTAACCTAAGACCTACTGTTGTATCATTTAATTTTGCTGGCACAAAATTTCGCGCAATCGCCAAAAAAGACTGTTTCGCGATGACATAAATTCAAACAGAAAAAATATTGTCAATAATTTACCGACCCGTTAACAATACCATTTGTTTATTTGAACACCCGAGCGTGTCAATTACCACTTCCTTCGTTAGTCAATTATCGGACTGATGTTTATTCGGCGCCGCGAATTGACACGGGACCCGTTTGATCCATCTATCTTGACCATTCATATCATAATTGGCATGTTAAATTTCGTACCCATTTTATGGTCTAAAGTGTCAATTAATTGCAAAACAGTTACTCAAAAAAGTGTTGATAAATTAAAAATGAGATGACAACGATAATGTTTGGTAAAACGTGACCTGACCTAAATGCGCAGACTAAATTGTTGTTCAAGTTTTGAAGTAACATTAAACATATTCCAAAAGAAATTTGACAGTTATACCTAATTTTATTTTCTTTATTAACATAATCATTTGATACTTCAAATTTATATCAAATAGCCATACACGCAACTATATATAAGTGTAGGTCCATTCGGACATAGAATGTTTCGGATACGTAACTGGAACTTTTTGGTTAAATTTTAGCTTAGGTTTTAAATTGGCACACTGGCCCGAGTGCGAAATACGGGAAAATAAGCCATCGCTAAATAAAATGATACCACAGTATACATGTATATATAAATAGATAGAGGATATTTGTTTTTATCTGTGTAAGATAGAACTATAATTCACCGAGTGAGCTCTGGAATTCGTATTTTCACGAGTGGCGAAGCCACGATTGAAAATAAATAAATCCGGAGTTCACGAGTGAAATTATATCTTTCACTGGGAAAAACACATTTTCTTTTTATTTTATGCTTTTAATGCACTGTTTGTATGAATTAGATAGATAAACAGCATGAAATGGCGCCAAAAATTTTGGTTCATGATGTCACTTACCAAATTTGAGCCCGTTTTGTAAACGTTCTCATCCGGAATGTAATGTGCGTATGCTTACCATCGTGAAAAAAACAGTGAAAATAAAAATGATATTCCACTGTTTGAAAACAGTGAAATACCACTTTTATTTCACCGGGAAAATTCTATAATTCACTGGAAAGCGTAAAATAAGTATGCGTCATCATGTTTTCTCGCTAATGCTCACTAATGCTTGCACCCTGCATTATCTCCAGTCAAATGATCGCCATCTTTGATACCGAAAGCCTTTGTCAGTTTTGTCAATCGATTATACTTTTTAATGAATGGTAAATACAATTTCAAATTAAATTAATTTGAAGAAAGATGCACATTCTTCAACATCATACCGAGGTTAACTATTTATTTATTGATACTATCAAAATAACCAAAATTGCTCCATAAAATTCAAAGTGCATTTGCCAGCAGAAAGCAAACATACAATGTGAAATGCGGATCATATCTATACCCTACAAGGGCATCAAATAGATGTTAAGCTTGCTTTTACATCAGTTCGGTTAAGGATAAAAACAGATGTCCTTTGCTTATTTCTGCTAAGAGATAATGGGTTGGGAATCCAAAGAATTTTAGACTGGCATACTGGAACTAGAACAATTAAAGGACTATAAAATAATCATCACAATTATTCCAGAAAATTACTGGGCTTTAGGAGTCTGTTCATGTTTGCCTTCAGTTAGGCTAACCAAAATTGAAACAACAAACAGCCTATTTTTGTGTCGCCCTTTCGAAGAAATGGCGATACATAGGGACCGCTTCGTCCGTCCGTCGGTCAGTCACAAAAACTTAACATTGGCTATAACTTTGCCATTTCTTAATATTTCTTTATCAAACTTGCAAATTATATTGCTTATGACAACATGCTCGAGATGATGCCAACTTCTCAATCAAGGTCACATTTGATGGAGTTATGCCCCTTTTTGTACTTGGATTTTGACACGAAAACTTAACGTTGGCTATAATTTTGTCATTTCTTAATATTTTTTCATCAAACTTTCAAATTATATTGCTTATGACAACACGCTCGAGATGATGCCAAATTCTCAAGGTCAAGGTCACATTTGATGGAGTTATGCCCCTTTTTGTACTTGGATTTTTACATGAAAACTTAACATTGGCTATAACTTTGTCATTTCTTAATATTTTTACATCAAACTTTCAAATTATATTCCTTATGACAACACGCTTGTGATGATACCACATTCTTTAGGTCAAGGTCACATTTGATGGAGTTATTTCCCTTTTTACGAAAACTTAACATTGGCTATAACTTTGCCATTTCTTAATATTTCTTCATCAAACTTTCAAATTATATTCCTTTTCACAACACGTTCCTGATAATACCACATTCTTTAGGTCAAGGTCACACTAGATGGAGTTATTCCTCTTTATATGAAAACTTAACGTTGGCTATAACTTTGCCATTTATTAATATTTCTTCATAAAACTTTCAAATTATATTCCCTATGACAATACGCTCGTGACGATACTATATTCTTAAGGTCAAGGTCACATTTGATGGAGTTATGCCCCTTTTTGTACTTGCATTTTTATTCCGACAGCATCATAGGGCGACACAAGTGTTCAACTGAACACCCATCTAGTTATTGTTATATGATATTTGGCTTTAAAGTTGGTATGTTTCTGTTTCAGTTGTTTTGTGCCTGATGCCTAATTGCTGAGATGGCCATGTCTGACAGAGAAGCAGCCATAGAGGCAGAGATTGAGAAATTAGAGGCAGAAATAATGGAGCTGGAAAACAATGTGAAGGAGCAGAATCGCCAAAACAAGCTCTCTGTTGCTTGGAAGTAAGCAAATAAATATCACATTGTCTGCTTAAGTGTGTTCCTCTGTACAGCCAGATTTGCTTACCAACCATACCCTTATTATACTTTGATGGATTTTGAAAAAAATGTTATAAATATTGCAACAAGACATCTTTCTTTGCCACTTCTTAATATTTCTTCATCAAACTTTTAAATTATACTGTTTAGGAAAATAAGGTTGTGATGATTCCATAATCTTAAGGTCAAGTTCAGATTTGTCCCAAGTTCAGATATATGCAGTATTTTAGGTATATTGTCCATGAATTAAAGAGTTCTGATCTAAAACATTTTTTTCTTTCGTTTTAGTATGTGCTTGGTGATTAGAGCATAAATTCAACTGATTATTGTGTGCTAACATTAAAATATCAGAAGAAAATTACATTTCTTCAAAAAATCCAGCTGGCAATGAGTTTCTAAAATTCATTTTTGAAATTTTAGCCAACATTCACTTTTTGCTGTGTTTTTCCTTCTTTAATTCTTTCCTCCATAAATACGCGTTTTTACGCATGTGCAACCAGTGTAGATCCTGATCAGCTGGCACATCCATGCCATCTGATCAGGATCTGCACTGGTCACATTTTGGTCAGAAATAATTGAACGAATAAAAAAGCGAACAGTTTAGATCCTGATCTAAACTGTTCGCCCACGCAATAAGTGTATATCTATGGAGGAAAGGGTTAATATTTCTTCATCAAACTTAGTTTTTTATTCTGACGTAGTACCAGAGGGTCACACAAGTGATCAACTGAACACCCATCTAGTTACTAATATTCCTTATAAAGGAACATTTTAATAAGTCTTAAGGGACTTGAGTTGGGGATTTCCACCTTCTATTCTACGCTACTATCGGGTTGCTTTGGGCTTATATTCTTTGTATTTAACTGAAATTATAAAAATGCCTTGTCTCTTTGGCCAATGTACTTCCTACCTTTGTTGGACAATCTTTGATTGATATTATTTGTTATATTGTATTGGAGGTTTATGAAGAACATCTGAGAGCAAGAGTTGTGTTCACATGGTCATGTGAAATACACAGCACAAGAGAAGGTCTGATATGAACAATTTTCATAATCTTTAAAAAAGAAATTGTAGTTTCTCAATAAACTATTTTCTAGGTGTAATATTCTCTGTTTGGTGTGTATGTTCTTGGCTGAAGGTTATAAAACTGAGCATGGAAACCAGTCTCAAAAGACAAGCATGTCGCCATTTCAGCCAATCACATGCTTGAGATTTGAGACTGGTTTCCATGCTCAGTTTTAAAACCTTGGGCACACTTTGGTTCTAGAAATAAAGATGAGATAGCGTACAGTTTCTGTTTTTCAGAGATCACCAGAGTGTTAAGACGGTAAATAATGATGAAGAAACTCTTCGTGCAAAACTTGAAAGTCTGAAAAATCAGGTATAGCCATTTTATTTCATGCATTTGTTAAATGTAAAGACCAGTATTCAGTCGTTAAAAACCCCATCTGAATGTACCTCCTTTTGGATTTTATATATACACATCAGGGGATGTTACTGTCACTTGAAGTCAGTCTGGTGTTTGAAGGAAGCATGAGGTATTTAATTATTTGAGTTCAGAACTTAGAACAGAAAACAACAACATAAACCACTGGAAAAAGTCAACTGATTTCCGGTAAAAATTAATGATCTTAAACAAAATACAGTTAATCCTGTTTTAAACAATCACCCAAGGAATTGACAAAATGTTGCTGCTTAAAACAGGTGGCTGTTCAAGTAGAACAAAATGGCAATTAAGGATATATTCACAGATGGCTGTTTAAGGCAGGTGGTTGTTAAGACAGGTTCAACTGTATGTTTTTTGTTTTTATTTTTAACAGGCTGACTTCATGAGAAGAGTAACGGAAATTGGTATTACTGATGTGAACACCACTATAACAAGCCAAGGTAATGTTAAGTTATAACATACAGTCATTGCTGCTGCACCTGAGTAATGCAGCACCCCGATAATAAGTGAAATTTGAAGAAAATTTGAAGAAAAATAAAAAATTTCAGTATAAACACTGGGCTGTTATGCGGAAGCTTTATATTTTTAATGTGTTAAAATACAATGAAGCAGACGAATATTTCCACAATTTTACTGCCAGTCAACAGCATTTGGTAAAGTGTTATTTTCATGATTGATTTTTTTTTGTAAGATGAATTATGTCTTATTAGTGATTGCCAACATTTAAATTGTTTTTATATATTTTGTTAATTGACATAGTATATATAATTAACCCTTTCCTCCATAGAGACAGATTGATTGCATGGGCGAACAGTGTAGATCCTGATCAGCTGGCACATCAGGATCTGCACTGTTCGCTTTATGCTTCCTTAGGTTATTTCTGACCAAAATGCGACCAGTGCAGATCGTGATCAGACGTCATGGATGTGCCAGCTGATCTGGATCTACACTGGACACACATGCGTAAACATGTGTATATATGGAGGAAAGGGTTAAACTATTCACCAGTTGTTACACACAGCGAACTTATTTCCTTATTGATGCTGTATTCACACTGAGCAGCTCTTTTTTGCCGACTTCTTCATATGCTAATAAAGCTCACTTTTTAGGCCCAGGTACACAGACAGTCGGTGCCCAATCGGTTATCAGTTATTATATTTTAAGTAACTCGCTGTTTTGATCGGTTGTCATGCGTTAACATCAGTGATTGGCAAAGGTTTAACAAATATTTCATGTGTTGTTGGTACACATTAATTCATCTTTTTTCTGTCGGTGGTAAGTATTAGTTGATTGGTTGCTTATTGGTGGCCTATCGGAGATATCGGTTATAGACAGGTTGTCAATCGATGATATCAGTTGTAGACAGGTTATTGATCGGTGATGATTGGTTGTAGACAGGTTCAGGTTGTCAATCGGTTATGTGTTAAATATTTTCACTGATCAAGAATTTTGAACATGTCTAAAAATCCTGATCGGTAAATTTTCACCGATGAAATTCATCTTTCACAATTTTTTTAAGTTCAGTTAAACCTGCATTAGGCAGCCATCAACTATGATACACTATTAGATATTATGTCGCAGTTTCCTCCCTTTAAAAAGAAAGATTGTTACATGTTCCTAAATTATTATGTATATTCTTTGAAACCTGAATAAAAACTTAAACAACACTAAACAAGAGTACATGAATGTGTTATTTATTTTCTTTAGAAATAGCCAGAAGGAGTGTTATTTGGCGCTTGTCGTCCATTCCTTTCAGCGGCACTTGTTTTGAACTTGAAATAAAGAAGCATTATAGACTTATAGCTTTTGTATATGTAGTAAATTAAATCCAGTTTTTTCAATATCTCATAGAAACCCGCTTTAAAATAATTAAATAATATTAAATTGAACAAACAGGTAAACTTATAATGCGTCAACAAAATATCAAACAAAGCAATCAAGTACTGTATTAGGTAGCTGCGATAATGTTTTCAGTAATTTCACACTTAAAATTCAACAATAAAATAACTGCGATGTTTACCTTTCTCTTCAATTGTCCAATTTCCGCCATTTTTCATCAAGGGTTTTATTTTGGCGGTCTGGCTTGTTAGCGCCAATATATGACCCTGCCTATATAAAACACTTTAAAATATGCCAAAATTTGACACCGCCAATATTAAGTGCATTTCAGTAATTTATTTGTGAAAATAATTTTGGGTATACCTGGGCTGAAGGTTATAAAACTGAGTTTGAAAACCAGTCTCAAATCTCAAGCATCTGATTGGCTGAAATGGCGACTGGTCGACATTTCAGCCAAACAGATTCTTGAGATTTGAGACTGGTTTCCATTCTCAGTTTTATAACTTTGATTCCTGGCTTCTACTGCAAGCTGAGTTCAAGTATTATGTATGACAGGCTTCTAATAATTCTATAGATGAATACCTTTGCATGTTGGGTTAAAGCTGCATTACTTCAATTTAACCCGCTCTTGTATGAAATATTACATGTATTTGGAACTATAGGCATAAATTTTCAGCATTAGTTCGGGCTAAGAAAATTTTAATTTACTAAAATAAATTTGGTCCGCGCGACTAAAAGCAAAAGTAGGATTTCTGAAACGTCACAGAAATCGAGATCACCCATGTAGTGGTCTGTTCGTCGGTGCTAACTATAGCTCCTTTATATATAGCTTCTTAAAAGTTTGTTAACTATAATTTAACAATATCATTGAAAATCCCGTCTATAAGAAAGAATTCGATCAGACCTTTTGTGTTTTGTTAGAGAGTTTATATATTGTAGTCTATATGGACAAATATGATTTTTCAATAGTATATTCTTACTTAAGTTTAGGGCTGGGGCTTTAAGTATCATTCTTTATTCTAAGGCTTGTGATTGGTCAGTTTGAAGACCCAAGGATTCAGCTCCTAGCATTGGAGACCATGGGTTCAGCTGCCACTTCCAATCTAAATTTTGTGATCATAGATCCAAGAAAGGATGAGATGTTCAGCAACCAAAACAGAGAACTTTTAACTATTTAAGAAAAAAACACACAAGAATATTAGTTTACACAATATCTTGATTAAGTGATATTCTAAGAATATTTTTCAGAGAGACTGAAAGTCACCAAGAAGAAGGGTGTGACAGGTCACTGTGGCAACATAGTCTTCCAGCTGGAAATGACACTAGAAGAGTCTATGGTATAGTAAACCCACAATAAATAGAGGATATCTGTATGTTTCAGTGAAATACAAGTTTTTATTTCATTTGTAAATATCAAAATTGACATTTTCAGTATTCACAGGTCAAATTGAAACGTCTAATTTCATTAAAACAAGCAAATTTTTCTTTTTACTCTATATTTTTCCAAAATATCAAGCTTACCTATATTTTTAATACTGACTAAACAATGGTGGGAGAAGACCAAACAGTGTTTTTTGTGTTGCCTGTCTAGGCGACATATAGGGATTACTTTTGGTAGCGGCGGCGGCGTCCTGTTTTCTTTGTCCGGAGCCTCATCTTTGTCACCATAGGTTCAAATGACTCCAAAGTTGGTATGCATGTTTTTTGAAATTACTCCAAAGACTGTGCATAAGAACCATAACTCTACCTTGTTTCATTTTTGAATTATTCCCCTTTGATTGTCTTTAAAGAGCATGTCTTGTCATTCTTTTAAATTATTCCCCTTTGATTCATTTTCAGTGCATTTCTTGCCAAGGGCATAACTTGTTGTGCATGTTTCTTTCAGACAATTAAAAGGTTAGTTTATATGTGAATTTTGTGCAAATACATTGCTAATAACTGTACAACAAAAAACTTGCTCCACCCTTTACAGTTGCTCAACCAATTTACATTTTTTATGTCGACTAACAAAATTTTTGTCAGGCGACACATCCGACTCACAGAGTTTTGTTTAGTCTGAATACAATTGAATGAAAACACTGCATTACCACACATTTTATCAGTCAATTAGAAGTGTTTACTTTGTTTCTGCCTATTGACACAAAACGGGACACAATGCAGATATTTTGCTGTTCTCATACATGTGTTAAATTTGTAGATTTTATTAATAATTGAACCGCTTACATCATAGTTATGCCTTGTACCCTATTTGTGACCAGTGAAGATTAAGATCATCCTGCACATGCTTGCAGTCTGATCTAGATTCACACTGTTTCTTGATAAAAAATAATCTCACTATTTCCAAAAGTGAGTAGTGAGGCTGATCAGGATTTACCAAACGTGAGTAGTATACACTGGTTGCACATAGAATATGAGCCAATGCTCAAGAAGCATTATTCTAAAAAGAATAATGTGGAAGTTATTATCGTGAAGCTTGGGATTATGCAAAACTAACTAGATGCACCTTTATTGCACAGGTGAATATTGTAGATCCAGATCAGCTTGCACATCAGTGCCATCTGATCGGGATCTACACTGTTCACTTTTATATTCATTAGGTAATTTCTGACCAAGATGCAACCAGTGCAGATACAGAATAGCTGGCACATATTTGCCAGCTGTTCTGTATCAACACTGATCACACGTGTTAAAATGCACATATATGGAGTAAAGGGTTATATAGTCATCTAAAGAAAGTTTGACAAAGTGGTTGCCAATGATAACAGGACCTGACTGTTTAATATCTGTAACCAGTAGTTGTTCTCATATTAATGCTAGAAACCTGCAGCACTATTATGTGATGGATAGAAAGGAGAAATATGGTTGTTTTTTTAATGCTAAACAAAATGTAAATGAAATTTGCAGATGCTAAGGAGATTGTATGTCTCTGCAATCTTTTCATGATCTACACTGTTCACTTTAAATTGATTGAGTAAATAAAACTCCCCTATGAACCATGAATGGAACAATAGACTGGATCTAATCGATAGCAATGCAAGTGTCGCAGTACACATCTTGTTACAGGGGACATGTGTAAGCAGCTCAAATATCTGTTGGGAGACCACTCTCCCTGTAAGCAAATGGTCCCAGGTTCACACTATGACACTAATCTTTTACATCAATTGAACGGGTAAAGGGATCATGCATTTATCGCAATGTAAATTGTAAACTGCACTAGTTCAAGTCTTCTGTTCAAAGAGATTTGTACGATTTAAATTTAAATTTAGTGTTCTTCTGCAGAATTTAGATGCAACAGTACAGTCTAAAGTGACTCATCTGTCCATATCTGCCTCGGAGAGTGTGTACAGGGACCTTAAAGATGTGGTAGAGAAGTATGCTTATTTTGACAGTAGTAAATAAAAAAATAATTTTTCCACAATTTTTTTTATGCCCCCACAAAGTGAGAGGCATATAGAGTTGCACTTGTCCGTCCGTACGTCCCCAAATCGTATGGCATCAACAAAACTATAAGGCAGATTTCTTTCAAACTTGCACAGATGATCAAGCAGGATGTGTAGATGATTGTAAAGAAAGGATTCTTTCCTGCGACCATATTTACCAGAGTTATGGCCCTTTGTTAATGAAAAATTATGTTGCAGCAGTGGGGGCATCAGTGTCCGAGGACACATTCTAGTTTTGATCAGAATGAAAATAATTGATTATTTAAATATTCCTTCTGGCTATTTCTAAAGAAAATAAATAACCCATGACATTTCACCTTAATTATCAGAGGGAAATGTTCTCTTTTTCTTTCATTTTAATGCAAATATTATACTGCTTTAACAAAGACCTGACTAAGTTACTCATCAACTGTTAAGATAGTACATTGTAGTGCAGTTATTGAAGAGTTAATTGATTTTTCTTCAGGTTAGCAGAGGAGGGAGATGTCCAGGGATTTTTAACTCTGTTACGTCCGTACAGCAGGTGGCAGGATGCCAGAGAAAGAACCTTTCAGCATTTTGTGGCGGCCTTCCCTGATATTGTACAGCGGAAGAACCTTCAGACACTTACTCTTTCACATCCAGTGAAAAACTGGTTTGTTGCTAAGTGGTTATTTATCCAATCACATTCTGGAATATATGTTTATATTTATTCATATACATTTTTGTAATTTTTTTTGTAATTTTGGAGGATGATTGTTCTAAAAATTGAGTTGGGTTGTTAGAGGGGGAGGGTGTGGAATGAAGAAATTTAAGTTGTTGGCCAAAAAATATTGAAAGATGAGCACATGTTTACTTGACTTGCTAAATTCTATTACGATGCAAGGTTAAAAAAAAATCATTTGATTTATTAAACATGTATATTAATTTTGAGCTTCATCATAGGAAAATGTGAATACTGGTGAAATTTTAAACATTTTACCAGTAGTAGTAGCTGTTTTTGAAAAGACACTCATTTGAAGCTGCTTAAAAGTGTTAATTTGTTTGTGGATCTTATATTTCAGTTCGTTTGAGATTAGCTGGCATTTCAAGGTGGTTGACTTGTACAGTGTGCTTCCAGATATACAGATGATTGTGCATATCCCAAAGAAAGGTACCTGTAACATGGTTTTACACTGGTGGCATTAGTTTATGTTAATAACTAAATCAATCCTCTAAACTTTATCTTCCACTTTCCTTTCTTCTGTTGATTGTGCATGTTGCTACATTTTATCCATTTTCACCTTTGTGATAGGCAGGTTATTTTGAATAAGCTAATGCAAGTTTCACTGGTAAAAATTACAACCAGTTATTTTTCGCTCTTGCAGCTTCATGCTTAGGGCTGTTCCAGGAAAAAAGGAGTGGGGGCGGGGGGGGGGGGGGGGGAACGGAACTTAAAAATGGGGGTACCACCAACACAATTATGTTTATTTTCAAACAATACGTTTGCTTCCATGAATCACCCCCCACCCATCAAATTTTAATTAATTTCAGTTCCACCCCGCTCACTCCTTTTTTCCTGGAACAGCCCTAATAAGGATTTTGTTTTACTTTGTTTTGTTTGTGAGAGATGATATTGAAAAAGTATAAATGCCTGGTAACCATATCAGCATGAACATAAAGTATTTTCAAATATTTAAATTAAGAAATCATCAATAGCTTCTGTTGATTTATTGCAGGATAAATCACGGGGCTGAGTTCAGATGCATAAGGATATATCCCTCAGGGGCTACGCCCCTCGTGATATTTATCTACGCATTTGAACGATGATAAATCACCGGAAGCTATTGATTATTTCAATAATAACACCATATAACTGAGTGAACAATCAAAATAAATTTAGCCCAATTTGAGCATTTTGTTATAAACGCAATGGGTTATAAGGTCGGCTGTTTGTGTTTACTCCCTTATCATCTCCATAATTCAAAAATTGATAATAATTCAAAGATTGAATAACAAACTTGAATACATGTCCATCCAACCGTGAATCCAGCACTCTCTAGTCTTCGTTGGAACCGTATTTGTCATTCCAGTGGTTTAATACCTTCATCTGGGAATAACATATAAACAACGGAAATGACACGATGTTGTTAAAATTGTGCGTTAATGTAACCTTAGTGTTGCTTCAAAATAGTGGAAAATAATTGTAGTATTTTATTTAAATACATAAAATAAATATTAGTCTATTTATATTTAAATATATAAAATAAATATTATTCTATTTATGTGGTATCATCATATTACATGCTGGTAAAAATTTAGCATATTGTATGCAATTATAAATGCGCGTAATTAAATTCCAGCGAAAAATACAATTGTCACGTGATAATGTTATACCAACTGGTATTTACGGAATAGCCACGCCAATGCCGGGTGATTTATCATGTGATATATCAGTGTAAATTCAATGGGAAAGAGTTGAGTTGTGTTAGAATTTATAATAAACACTTGTAGGAAGACATTTAAGCAAAGGAAATGGGATTTAGTATTCTTGAATTGTCAATTTATGAGTGAATATATTTGAAGCCCAACTAACACTGTAAAATTCACTCACAACAGATCTTAAAAATAGTATAAAATGTTTACAAAATTGTGTATGTGGGTACTCATAACCATTTTAACTTTCAGACTTGGGATTTGTACTGTACAGAATATAAATTGACATTTTCAAACAAAGATACCACAAAGCTTTATGCAACAAGCAGGTAGTTGAAAAAGAGATGTGAATGTAAGGTGTATGTAAATTATGTTTGTATCTATATTTTAACATGATTGTTTTCAGTGCAAGCTTCAAGCTTTGATCTGTTGGAAACTGTACCTGAGAGATTTGAGCTGATGTTACAGAAACTGGGTATAGAGAGAACTTTCAACTGCCTGATTGCTTTGTTGGCAAAATGAACTCAGGGATCAGTTACTACAGACAAGTTACTGTTTATGATGACACCTCCTGCACTGCTCTTATCAAATTGTTGCAGTTTAGAATGTTTTATTTTTAAGTCTAATTTTAACTTGTACCAAGGGCTAAAAAGTTGGGCAGAAATGTGTCTTGGCATTGAAACCCGGGTCTTGGACTTGGAAATGACGTCACACAACAGATATATGTGTCTTGGACAGAAATGAAAACATGTTTTGGACAGAAACAACGTGACACAATGAGAACATGTGTCTTGGACAGATTTGACACTCACAGCTGGGACACTGTCACATCATGAAAACAGGAATTTCGGTCAGATATAACTTCACACCATTAGAATATATGTCATGAGAATAGGGGTGGCGACAGAAGTCTTGTCACTAAATGAAAACATTTCATCACTGAAATAACGCTATAAAACAAAAACATGATTGACAGAAAGAACTTTACACCATGAAGATGTGTTCACTAAATGTGACCATGAGAACGTGTGACAGAATATGTCACACAATAAGAGCATATGTTTGACAAATTATGTGACACCCTGATAACATTTGTGGTTTACAGAAGTAAAGCCACACCATTGCCCAAGAGAATTAAACTAAATCTGGAGACCACTCTTAAAGCTCAATCACTGATTGGCTCAAATGGCGACTGGTCGAAACAGATGCTTGAAATATGAGACTGGTCTCCAATCTTAGTTTTGTGATCTTGGGCCCATGTTAACATACCTTTAACAGAAATTATATTACACCATAAGAACACTTGTTTTAGACAGAAATCATGTCACTCCCTAAAAACAGAAATCATGTTACACCAAGACGTTATGTGTCTTTGACAGAAATTATTTCACATTTTGTGATCATTATGTCATTATGTTGAACAGATGACTGTAAATATTTATGTTACATTACTGACATTTTTCAAAGAAAAAAAATGCAGATGTCGAAAACACGTAAACTGCAACAAAGAGAATGTTTCCACACGACAGTTCTCATTTTATAGTGAAAACAACTGTTCATGTTTGTGTTACTTCACTTTTTCAGGAAAAGGAACCTGTTTGATACCTGTTTTCAATATTTTCATGAATTTGATTTTTTTGCCCACACCAAGTGGGAGTTGCACTTGTCTGTTCCTCCTCCACTAAAATCTTATGTCATAAACTTATTTGCTATCATTCTTAATTTCTTTCAAACTTGCACAGATGATCAAGCAGAATGTGTAGAGATGGTTGTAAAGAAAAGGTTGTAAAGAAATGTTTTTCCTGCAACCATTTTTGTTTAGAGTTATGGACCTTTGTTAATTTCAGTAATAAAATTGTGTTGTATAAAACTCTTCCATTTTATATTTGCAGATTTATGTTAAACTTGCACAGATTATTAGGCAGGTGTAGATGGTCAAAATTATGGCCCTTAAAACAGTTAGTAGCATGAACTCCTCATAAACCACCTTTCAAACTTGCACAAATTATCAGACAGGATGTGTAAAAAAAGACCTAAAGAAAATATTTTTTCCTGCAAACCTTTTTACCAGAGTTACTGCTCTTTGTTTAATTTTAGTAATAAAATTTGTGTGGCACTTCCTTTATGATCTAGTGTTTTTTTTCAAAGATGGTCAGCCAGGATGTGTACATGGTCTAAAATGATTTTTTCCAGCAACAATTTTAACTAGATTTAAGGCCATTTTTTAATGTCAGTGATAAAAGTTCATGAATGCTTCATTAACTACCTAGCGAATTTCTTTCACTTATAATGGATTGTTGTAAAGAGAAGTTTTCCTGCAAACATATTTAACACAGTTACGGGCCTTTTTTAATTTCAGTAATAAAATGTTTGTGTTGCAAACTCTTTGTTCACTGGATGTAATGATAGGTACCCCTCCCATCCTCTCAACACTCCTTAACCCATAACATTTCCTATAGCAATTTTTTAGAAAGGAACTTCCAAGCAATTTTTAACCATCAATCCAAGTCTAAAAAGTGACTAAGGGTTATAATTTGATCAAATGCATGACAGAGTTTTGGTACTTGATACATCAAACAGTTTTTTAATCTGTAGAATAAAAATAGTACGAAACGTATGAGCTTGTAAACCAGCTGGCAGACAAACTTGAACCTTATATTTAAAGTTGAAAAAGTGCCATAACTTGATCAAATTTAATGTGAATTATGGTTCTTGGCTGTCCAGATATGATGAACAAGTGTACCAAGTTTGAAGGATGAAGCTATAGCAACAGATAATGAGGTTTTTTGCAAACTTTAACCAGAAGTGAGAGGGTGATGCTAATGTGAGCAGAACAGCTCAACATATTCTTTAAATAGTTGAGCTAAAAATGTGGCATCTGACTGTGTTAAAAAGGATTTCCTGTTATTTGACATCGTAACCTCTTTTTTTATCTTGGAAATTGACTGCATTATCATTTAGATAAGATAAATATTGAAAGTTTGATAATAATTACACAGAAATTATCTCTCTTGTATGATAACATGTTATCTTGTATTTCATTAATTTGAGCTCACCAAGAACAGCCAGGTGACACACCCTTGTACAGGTTGGAAAAATTTAAGTAGTTGGTGACACCAGCTTCAATACAGACATTACTATTACTAATCAAGTAATGTAATAGTCAGTTAAAGAAGTGTCCTCTACTGTTTTCCTTTCATTTGACCTAGTTTTTTACCATATTGTTTGAAAGTAGTCAAGGGTTAAATTCAACAAAATTTGAACAAACTTTCTGAATAATTTGTTTGACTTGTGGTTGTCAACCTTGCAAAGAAAATCAATTCCACCAGAGTTGTGTGACTACATGTAGTGCTTGGATGGGGCAGGATTATAACGAGAGTAGCAACAATCTAAATTTTATTATCAACATCAAAAAACACCCATTCTTTACCAGATGAACATTTTCTGAAAGTTTTTCATGTAGTCTCGGCACTTATAAAATATTATTGACAATTATGAGTGTCAAACAAATTTGAAACATATTTTGTACTATATAATTATAACACTTGTATGACAAATCTGCTATAAAAATATTCCAGAAAAACTTGGAATTTGCTGTCAAAATATTTACTACCATGTAGTATGGACCTTAATTGCTATCGATCTACAAGTCTTCATCACTTCTTTTAACATAAGGACAGATTTTAATTTAAAATGTCTTAGTATCACTGAGGAGGTTGCCATGACTCTACTTTAGGTTTTGCTGTGCTATAAGGTACATATTCATCAGGAGATCCAGATCTGTTATCAATGTGCTTGCCATACCATTTACGTGGAGGTGCTGGCTTTTCTACAGGGGATTCTTCTCTAGAGTATTGTAACCAGGATCTCCTATAAAGCAAAAACATATCTAGTGAGTGTATTTAAAATGATTGGTAAAACACTTCATGGTTGAAATAACATGTTGTATCTTTTAATAAACTAATCCATGTGATACCAAGGCTTAAATAGAACTCATCCTATCTTCTCTAGTCCTTCCCTAAAAAAGTTTGACTACTTGTACAGTGGTGGGTTTAATGTTTATTTTTGTGGATATCGGCATGGGCTGCAATTTGCACAAATTTATAGTGAACAACTTATATTTGCCGTTGACTTTATTACCACATTTGCCTGGGTTCTAACGACATGAAAATTCAAACCTATGTGAAAAATATGAGAATTCACAGAACCTGTTAGAAATATCTTTGAACTAAATAAAGAGAAAACATTTAGGATGTATTAGATAACATACATGTACATTTTATGAAAATCACATGCCACACCAAGTGACTGTGGCACACGCATTGCACACCGAACAAGATCACCTTTTTCACAGAATTTTACGCTACACATAATGAGGCATAAATTGTGAATAAATGTACAATTAATGTTTTTAAGACTGGTGAGCACTCTTGCATAATTACTACTGTACTTCTTGCTTTATTACTACAATTTGTCAACCAGTTCCAGTTACGAATCAGTTCTGGTTAATTTGTTTACTTCCTATCATATAAAACAAAAACAAAATTCAGATTACAGCTTTAAATATATTTCCACAATAGATAGATTAACCGGAACTGGTTGACAAACTGTACTGTACTTGGCAAGTTCTACACGTAAAAAACGATTTGTTGGCTTTGTTCTCTAGTCTGAACTTTTAAAAACCAAATTCAGCTTTATATTAAACCTTTCCTTCATATGACATGGGCAAACAGTGTAGATCCAGATCAACCAGCACATGTGCCATCTGATCAGGATCCAATCTCACTAAAGTCAGATCTAACAAAATGTTAGATCTGAGGACGGCCCGCAGACACCGTACATAAGTATTTGCGGTTTTCTCCGATTACTATTTTTAGAAATTGTCAACACAGGTTGCATGAGTTATTACGCTCGCAAAATGATCTGATGATGTCATTAATTAGAAATGAATGCAAAACTACATAAACACATATAGCTCCAGTAAAATATGTCATGTGCAGGCTGTCAACACTTTCCATGGTTTAAAATAGTATTTTTTACTTTCATTTTTGCGATTTTGTAGGCGACAATCTGATTGGTTCAATGGGTTAGTGATAAAAACAAGTTTTAGTTACTCGTCGTCAGATCCTGATAGCGTAGCGGTTTTCAGGAAATGATTTTAATCAGATTGATCAGGATCTATCCTGTTCACATTTTCATTTATTAGGTTATTTCTGCCCGTAAGTCAAACAGTGCAGATCCTGATAAGATAGCACGGATGTGCTGGTTGATCTTGATCTACACTGTTTGCTCATGCAAAAAAAGGCGTATATGTGGAGGAAAGGGTTATACCAAATAACGCAATATTCATAACCGGTGAGTACAACAGATTATGTGTATTACCATTCAGGTGGAATCATACTGGCATCATAATCTACACCCACAGCATCCGTGAATTCAATCCAACGACTTCGACCTGAAATAAACCAGGAACAAAATCTCTTATAAATGCTTTTTATGTATCCAGCTCTTAACTGATTACAGTTATATAAGGTTTTGTTTTTTTATGAAGAAAAAGGGTAACCACAATGAAAATTGGTAATGTTCATATTTGTAGCGCATGCAAGACTGTATAAACCTAAAAAACATATCACTGCACACTGGATATTAATTGGCAAACATCATTGGCTGTTGTGCTAGTGTTATTTATAAGGAACAACTGGGTCCAAGATCATAAAACTAAATTTTGAGATCAGTTTCAAATCTCAAGCATCTGATTGGCTGAAATGCAGACCAGTCGCCATTTCAGCCAATCAGATCCTTGAGATTTGAGACTGACCTCAAAACTTAGTTTTATGATCTTGGGCCCTGAGCTCATGGGACCAATACCTGCACTAGAGATTTTTGAATTTTCAATGCTTTTCAAAGCTTTAAATTAGTATAATAAATTAATGAGCTATAAGTGACAGGCCTTGAAAACTATATTGAGATTTACCAGGTGCTCAAGTTTTGTTGCATGACATATGTATATAAACATAACGGATTATTCCAGTTTATAGCATCGGGTCCGGAAGAAGTATTTATGTATATCTCTTTGTTGTTTTTTATTACCTATGAAATAGTTTTTATTCTCGTAATATCGGTTCCCAAATTCATCTGTGCCCTTCAAAGTACCAATCTTTAAAGCATCAGTTCTGAAATATACAACAAAAACGTTTACTAACATAACTATGCCAACATTTATAACGGGCAATTCTTTAATAAAATTCTTAGTTCTTAACACAAATACGATAATCTATGGTATGGGCTATTTTATTCTGACAAAGAACGTTAATATTAATTTTCTATGACGGAAAAAATGAACTCGATCTTTGATTACAGTCACTCATTAACAATTAAAGAATGATCAATAATTCAGTAATATATGTAACAAAACAAATATATGGGAATTATTATGTGACAATACATGTTGGAATTTTTGTTTTGAGGTTAAATTTTTTTTGCCATTTTCAACAAGAGGGCCAATTGGCCCTAAATCGCTCACCTGATTCTTAGATACAGGAAATGAAAGGTAAAACAGAACACATTGAAGTACTGTACAGTATAGTACAGAATGGTATGGCACAGTACAGAACAATGCTGTACCGTACCATAACATACTGTACTATACTAAGGTTATTAAGTGGGAACTGAATTTCTATTTTTAGCAAACAGTAACCTTGACCTTGATCAGAGACACCTGGTTATCAATCCCAAGCTGCATCTTGATATAAGTAACCCATATGACAAGTTTGGAGTCAATAAGCCAAAGCAAACTCAAGTTATTTAGCAGAAACTGAATTTCTATTTTTAGCAACAGTGACCTTGACCGTCATCACAGACACCTGGATAGCAACCCCAAGCTGCCTCTTGATATAAGCTAGCAATACACCAAGTTTAGAGTCAATAGGACAAAGCAAACTCAAGTTATTAAGTGGAAACTGAATTTCTATTTTTAGCAACAGTGACCTTGACCTTTATCACAGACATTTGGTTAGCAATCCCAAGCTCCATCTTGATATAAGCTACCCAAACACCAAGTTTGGAGTCAATAGGCCAAAGCAAACTCAATTTATTAAGTGAAAACTGAATTTCTATTTTTGGCAACAGTGACCTTGACCTTTATCACAGACACCTGGGTAGTAATCACAAGCTACATCTTGATATAAGCTACCAATACACTAAGTTTGGAGACAATAGGCCAAAGCAAACTCAAGTAATAAAGTGGAAACTGAATTTCTATTTTTAGCAACAGTGACCTTGACCTTCATCACAGACATCTGGGTAGCAATCCCAAACTGGCTTTTGATATAAGCTACCCATACACCAAGTTTGGTGTCAGTAGGCCTAAGCAAATGCAAGATATTAAGCAGAAACTGAATTTCTATTTTTAGCAACAGTGACCTTGACCTTGATCACAGACATCTGGGTAGCAAACCCAAGCTGCCTTTTGATATAAGCTACCCATACACCAAGTTTGGAGTCAATAGGCCAAAGCAAACTCAAGAAATTTAGCAGAGAATGAATTTCTATTTTTAGCAGCAGCGACCTTGACCCTATGGTCATGATTTGAACATTTCAAACTTGACCTAGATATCATTGAGATAAACTTTCTGACCAAGTTTGAAGAAGATCCAACCAAAATTAAGACCTCTAGAGTGCAGACAAGCTTTTTCTTTAATTTGACCTACTGACCTAGTTTTAAGGGTCTAATGACCCAGTTACGAACTTGATCTTGATATCATTGAGATAAACATTCTGACCAAGTTTAAAGATGATCGCACCAAAATGACGACCGCTAGAGTGCGGACAAGCTTTTTCTATAATTTGACCTAGTGACCTAGATTTTTAGGTCACATGACCCAGTTTCAAACTTGACCTAGATATTATTGAGATAAACATTCTGACCAAGTTTGAAGAAGATCCCACCAAAATTAAGACCTTTAGAGTGCAGACATGATTTTTATATAATTTGACCTAGTAACCTTGATTTCGAGGTCACATGACCCAGTTTCAAAACTGACATAGATATTATTGAGATAAACATTCTGACCAAGTTTGAAGAAGATCCAACAAAAATTTAGACCTCTAGAGTGAAGACAAGCTTTTTCTTTAACTTGACCTACTGACCTAGTTTTAAGGGTCACATGACCCAGTTATGAACTTGATCTAGATATCATTGAGATAAACATTTTGACCAAGTTTAAAGAAGATCGCACCAAAATTGAGACTGCTAGAGTGCGGAGAAGCTTTTTCTATAATTTGACCTAGTGACCTAGATTTCATGGTCACATGACCCAGTTTCAAACTTGACCTAGATATCATTGAGATAAACATTCTGACCAAGTTTGAAGAAGATCGGATAAAAATTATGACCACCAGAGTGCGGACAACAATTGTGAACGGACGACGGACGGACGCCGGATTAAGGGTGATCACAAAAGCTCACCCTGTCACTATGTGACCAGTGAGCTAAAAATAAAAAAGTGCACCTTTTAGGAAAAAAAATAGTGATATAATAAGCTTAACCCTTTCCTCCATAGATACATTGCATGGGCGAACAGTTTAGATCCAGATCAGATGGCACATTCTGTGCCATCTGAGCATGATCTAAACTTCGCTTTTTGATTTATTACGTAAATCCAGACCAAAATGTGACCAGTGCAGAGCCTGATCAGAAGACACAGATGTGCCAGCTGATCTGGATCTACACTGGTCGCACATGCATAGAAACGCGTATTTATGAAGGAAAGGGTTAAACAAACCGTGTTACAAAGAGTCTTCAGTGTACTATTATAATTCTAATTTGATAACCTAAAAATATTTCTGATACTGCAAAATAAATTTTTTTGCAAATTTTTAAAGTAAAAAAGTGCACATTGAAGAAAAAATGATGTCCTTGGTATGAGCTTGTTAAAATGATCTTAAACAAACCGTGTAATAAAGAGTCTTCAGTGAACTATTATAATTCCATTTTAAATCAATTATTTGGTATCCTAAATATTTTTGAGTTACTGTGAAGTAATTTCTAATTTTTAAAATGGTAATAGGAGTTCCCAGAGAATAGGTATAGGTTGTAACCTAAATGTAAGTCGGAATAGAAGGTTTAGCAGGGTTTAGAGTTGTCAAGGGTCATGCATGCAGAAATAGTGAACTACCTGACTGTTACTCACTGAACTGCACAATTCAAGATATGCCAACCTGGACTACAGTTAACCAGACAAATACAAGGCATAGAAGAGAAAGCACACATATAAGTTACAATGGTTATACAATGTACTGGTTCAAGAACTAGAAAGCAGTAAGAGCATGCAGCCACTCCAACTAATACAGTGGATGATTTTTGACCTAGTTATCGGTGGTCTTATTTTCTAATCAAGAGAATGAAATAAAACAAACTGATTTCCCTTCTTACCTGGTCTCAATCTTTACTTTGACATTTAAAATACATGTTTTACAGAGGAAATTGCTGAAATACAACTTTATTTCCTTGTATTTTACTTGAGATCAACCATGTGTACATCATTAAGTTCAAGGTCATTATATACCAGTTATCGGTGCATATATATAAATATCACCTCAGTCAAATAATAAATAATTGGGATAAACTGATTGAGGCGTTTTTACCTAATCACTGGGTATCAGTGAACACTGTAGCAGACACAAACACAGATTGACAGGTTTGAAAAGGAATTGGAGCTCAGTTATTTAAAGGGAAAAACTTATCACAAGACATTTTACATAATTAGATGCAAATATGTGAACTTACGCGTAAAAAACTCATGGTTGGCAGATTTTACGAATATGACATATGGCAGGATAATTTGACAGGAGGTACTGTAAACATCTGGTATGCAAATTAGATGATGTCAGAGATATTCGGCGATCATGGATTGCACTGATTACTAGTATGCCTCTTTCTCATATTTTCGGGGTTTCCCATATTTTCGTGACGTCATAAAATGTCATATGCGCGCGCGCACAATCTGTCCAGTCATCCAAAATACTATTCAAAATTTTATGATGACTTTATCTTCGTGTTCATCAGACATCTTGAAATATATTTGATAAAATAAAGAACAGATTCTTACTTTACTCCAAAACATCTCTCTTTTTTTCTTAAAATCCAAGTAATATAAAAAAAAAACAACCAAAAATATTTACTTGAATTGTTTTCCCTCCCCTTATGGTTGAAGGAGAATTTTTTCCCTTGCGTAATTTACAAAAATCTGTGTCGTCTCAGAGCTTGAAGTGTATTAATATTTAGTATTAATACCATAGCAGGTAGAAGGTCACAATTCAATTGAAAATCAATTATGAACGTCTCGTGTACAGAAAAGGGTTGTCAAATAGCACCGATCCAAATGTTACCAGGCAATAAGTAGAGTTTTAGAGACCAACTTCCAAGCTCAAGTTGAGTTTCTAACTTTTTTTACTGTTGCAATCCAGTATCATTAAAAAGGCATAAAACTTTGCTTAATTATAAAAGTCAAAAATATTTTAGTAAGTAAAAAACAATTCCTCTGTTCGACTGCTTTCCTGTTTCAGTCCCAATACTAAACAAAATGTGTTAAAATTTTAGACATTTTCTCACACTATGTCAGGATCAAATTGTTCTAGATGTTTCTAGTGAGCAAAATCGAATCATGTGGGTTTCTCATGGATATAATTAACATCCAAATGAAAGTCCCGAAAATATGAGAAAGCGTCTGTGAGATTCAAATGGTCTATATCTGTTGCAAATGGCGGCAGTATATGTGGTAAATAGTGACGACTTCAAAAATTGGCTTTTAATTTGGTCAAACACAAGTGACTGCAGTTGTTGAATAAAACATAAACATTTGAAATACAATTATTAAGAGTGCCAGTGTAAAATTCGTCTGTTAAACCCCGAAATTATGGACGAATGGCATATACACCGTTACTAGGACAGGAAGCTTACAGTTTGCCACAATATTTTGAGATTGATGCACAGATGCAATGTGACAACGATAGTGTTGTGACTAACATTAACCCATAACGTTTTGTTGTGCTTCTCATAGTTTGTTTTCTGAAGTTTATCATGGACTGTACAACATGGAAAACCAGCATCAAACTTTGAAAGCGTCGCGAAAACTGATTTAAAATAGCTAAATTCTATCTGAAAGAGCTTTTTTGGCAAAACTATAAGAGAATCATGAAAATATTTTTACTTATAAACTGTCAAGAATGATCCTTTGAGACCACCGTGGAACTTTATGACCTTTCCTAATTCTTTCAACTTTTGTAAATAAATCGACATTTTGACAGATAAGCCTCGCACTTCAAGGTCGATATGATGCGTGAAAAAAAACAACAATAAAATAATTTCTTTCTCTTAGAGAAAAAATAACAGAATAATTAAAAAGATTTTGGTAGAAATATGTGAAACTATAAGAAATGTATCTTTATAAATTATTCACTCCGTATACAGGGATACTGACACCGGAAACAGAATCTCGAGAAAATGGCGCTAAATTTTCGTCCTGGTGGTTATGAAGAAGACGATGAAGAATTTGACGGTGACGGATTTTGCTTAGGCGGGACTCTCGACGATTTTGAAGAAGCAAACAAATCATTTGAACCGATTCAGGTGAGAAAGAAAACGTGAGTCAATTATGAATAGCGCTTTAAATTGGGAACAACTGAACGTTTTGAGTTGCCGACACAGTAGCATGAACCAACAATTTTTCAAAATAAAAAAAGTAAAACCAAATAAATTGTTTCCATTTAATTTAGAGTTTCAGACAACACATGCTTTTTATTTCACGAAGATATTGTGAAAAATAAAGTTTTTATGACATTTTTAAGTTACCCGGGTTGCACCAATTTAAAAATATTACAAAAAAGTCTGTCCAAACAGAATGTTGGTATATGTAATAGGCCCAAATGACTTAACAATGTTTTATTATATACTTTTATTGAATACAGGTATTGAAACTATGTTAAAATAGCAATTAAAATAGCACCTAAGCTCACAAATGAATATTTTTTTTCAGTATTTTACAATTATGTACACATGCAAAAATTCACGGATTTCAGTTTACTTGATTTACTTGATTTAAAACTGAGTCACTGACTGTGTTCTTGTTTCTTTGTCCTGTCACCTGCTTTCTGAAGCAGTTATGGTTGCTCTTCTAGCCCTGTAAGTAAATTAAGAACATATTTCAAACAAATTAATAACCCTCAGGTTAGATATATTGAGCGAGTTTAGTAAGTCGTGGGCTGTTTTAAATATAAAAATTTGGGCTGTTTGAAAAATATGAGCACCTTTGGTCTTAGAATGTATTTCAATAACATTATGAACTATTATGAACAATATTGTAGACAAACTGTGAAGTGCAGTTAACAGGCTGGTAATTATGCTTGATCGAGCTTATAAGCTAGATCGGGCTTAGTAAGCCCGATCTAGCTTATACATTTCAATAGAAAATGACAAACCAAGGTACATATATTGTTAGTTCGGGCTGTTTACGTCAACGGCGCAAGCTAAAAGAACTACATTGTGTACAGTTTTGCAGCCCCTGTCGGAACCAATTCACATTTTCTACTTTCATTTAACAGTTTAATGTGCAAATGAAGTTAAATATTACCTTTTTTACCAATGTAGCGTATAGCAGGTTTTCACATCGGCTAGTATTTTCTCATTTTCAGCGATAATTCTTCTAAACTTCCTCTGTCGGCGCCATTTTGGACATTCAATAGACTAAAACAATAACGAGCAGCCGAAAACACTTTATTGTCAGCATCTTCTTGTTGCAGCAACTTTAGGTACAGGTTGTTTGAAAATATCGTTGAGTGATAAAATACGTTCGAATACGGATGCACACAGCAAACGAAATGGAAACCAATATTTGTTTCCTTATATAATCTTATGACAGGAATAGTTATTTTGAACGTTACTGCTTGCTTTTATTTTACACAGTTTACATCATGTTTGGATTATGCTGCTTCAATTGTCATCATTGAACACTGGTTATTTTAAAGTAAACATTTGTTAACTTTCCACGATTTCCTAAATTCCTTACAATTGTCATATTTTGGCGGTAAATTTTACCAATATAATATAAACATTTCGCTGGGTATTTTGCAAATTCTGATGTTGACACCGTGAACAGTGAAACCTTTGTGACATCATATTATTCCAAAATGAAAGCAAGTTGTTTTATATATTTCAATAAATAGCAGCCATACTTTTCCATGTTCCAATGAAGATTATTAGAATCGCTTTTAATGTCAGTATCTGTGAAAAATATGATTGCATTCAAGTATGTTTTTATTCAAAAATTATTATTAATAAAAGTTTTACATGAAATATAAATATTTGCAAATCTTATTTATACGTGTAATAGGACCAGGTTTATATTAAGGCAATAATAACGATGAATAACAGCCAAACCCAGGTAAAAATTACAAGGGACAACTTTTCCGCGCTAAACAACACCACACTGGCAACATATCTAATTTTACGTCAAAGATGCGAAGAAAAGATCGAAAACAAGACTAAAAAGGCTGAAAACCATCAAGAATAGTGTAAAGAAATTTTACTATTTTCTCCATTTGAAGCTTATTCTAAAGCTTGAACGACCTCTTTATAAAATTCCAGCATATTCAGTGATTCAGATTGGAAATCAGATATCAAGGACAGGTGTCATAAATACCTAATTTTTCTTTGGCCATTTTGTCCTAAATACCTCAAAAACATTAGGACACTTATTTTATTCAATATTGATAAGACAAACACTTCTTGACTTATGATAACATTTACAGAGACAGTGGTCGAAATTAGCGCTAGCCCGACAGCAAAAAACTAGTAGATTTTCTCTGGGGCTTGTAAAAATTCCCAATTTACAGCCCGACAGGCTTGTGAGATTCAGATCGTTGAAAAATCATTGTACTTTCATTTTCAGATTAGTAAACAAACTTTTGAGCCGGTTATTTCATGCAGAAATCTGTAGCTTGTATCAACGTGTAATTCGCGCTAAATTGATAATAAATATGTTTACTAAGTTCTTTGAGAAAATTAATAACCATCGAAAATATAATAGACCAATAGCTACATGTAAAAATTCCATCTCCAGCTTTTTTCCAATCCCTTCCTAAAACATCTTTATTTATTTAAGAGCAATCAACACCTGTTTGAACACCTGTGTGATCAGCGTTGTATATTTCATGGTCACTGCTGTTTATTCACATCAAAAAACAACACCGAGGAGTAGTATTGATTTTTTGGAGATCAAAGGTGTCGGGCTGAGTAAAGAAAAATGTGATCATACTAGGACGGTGTTTTTGATTAATAAGAGATTGACTCATTTGTCAACACTCAGCCAAAAACTGAAGATCGCTCGAAAAAAGTAGGGTTGTATAATCAAAACATGCTGGAAATTTATACCAACTGCCTGCCACAAATATTTTTTTATAAACGAGCATCACAATTAAAATGCTCATAGAAAAGTTGATTTGTCGTTGAGTAGCGTGTCATATGATATTTGTTAGGCAGTCAACAAAGCTATTGAAAATTGGTGTTTAATATGGATTAATATGCCCCAGACAATGGATTAATTAGCCCCAGACAGATAAGCACTGTCAATTAAGCTATTGATTAATTTTTTTCATGTCAGTTTGAAAAAGTCAGCGAGTGGCTAATAAAATCATGCTCCACATTGAAAAGTTTTATAATTATTAAGACACTCGCTAACTTCACAGAAGTTTTGCAAACAAAGAAAAACAAGATACTTATTTTATTTTTTTAAAATTAATGCAGACGAATCGCGACTAAACTTTTTTCATATATTATTTTGATACCATGTAGCGTTCAAATTGGATAAAGAAAGAGCATTTGCTTTAAAAATACAACATTTTAATTGAAAAATAACATTCCTCTCTCAAAAATTTTTCACCAAGATCCCCAGCAATTAAACCTGAAGCAAAACTGTTGACGATGAACGTGAAAAGAGCGAGAATGGCTGCAGAACAATCGCCGCAAATCGGGGCAAAACACCGGGGAAATCCCCGGGTAGGAAGGACATAATAGCGGCGAATTTCAAACGGAACTAATTTTTTAACACAATCGACGGGTGAAAATTGGAAAAGACACCCGACCTGTTCTATACCAAATTGAAATCAGCTGAGCTACAGAACAAACTGGTGCAAAACCAAGAAAAAACCTCCTGAAACTGCCGGGCGAGCAGCAAACCAAACACAAAATTTTAATTAATATGACTGAGGATGTTTATCATGACAAAAGTTTCCTTTCCTTTCCTGGAAAAATAACAGGCTTTGGTTGCGATTTAAGATCGAGACAAACACCATGATTTGCGCCTGGTGCTTAGAAACCACGGAAAAACATTGTCAAATCCAGGATATGACATTTTGTCTCTTTTATTTTTTCTAGAGAATGAAATATTTTCTACAGAATGAATAAGTGTTGAATGACATTTATATGTTTTATCTCAGCGTCTGGGCGAACGAAATACATGTGGTTAACATCGGCAGTGATCACCCCTTACAGATATTGGATACAGGAAGCGTAGCGTGACGTAGTAGCCGGTGCTTGTAGGTTATAAATTTTTACAGCGTTTAGGTGACTCGGATCACGCTTGTTTGTCATTTCGTACCAGTTTCGTACTCAAGGGGCGAAGCGTTTTATCGTTGTCATAATTATTGCAAAAACCATCGGCCAATTGGTCCTGAGAATGGATTTTTTATCGGCCCATTTGTCTTAGAGATCATTTTTTTATCGGCCATTAGAGAATTTTATCGGCGATTCTCCGATGGCCGACGCCAATCTGAATCACTGATATTGTCTTTGGTTCCAACTGAAATAACATTTAGTTTATGTCTAAAACTTGCGACCAAAGTCGGTTTAATTTTACTTCATTAGAAGTATATGAATATTTTCTCTCGCTCTTTCTCTCTTTCTCTCTGTTGAATAAAACAGTTAATAACATAATCACTTACTTTACTAGACATTTTCAGAAATATTCTTTGTGGAGTCCACTACGTAAACGTTACTACACAAATGCCCATTCATGCCGAACAGTTTGGAAAATTACGGATACATTGGTAGAAACAGAAACATCTATATAGGGTTATAAGTATATATTTAGAAGTGTATGTTCATTTTAGAAGTAAGTTTGAAACTTGTTACACACGTTAATAGTTACATATATAGAGATATCTTTATATAACACTATAATGAACAACAAAAGCGGTTTTTGAATTTATTTTTATTAGCTCGACTATTCGAAGAATATGTCGAGCTATTGTACTCACTTGGGCGTCGGCGTCCCGCTTTGGTTAAAGTTTACGTGCAACCTACCTATATCTTAAAAACTACTATAGCTACAGCTTTTAAACTTGGCACCCTTGTTCGTCATCATGTCCCGAGTGTGTATGCCAAGAACCATAACTCTAACTTCCATTTTGATCAAATTATGGCCCTTTTTTGACTTAGAATTTCAGGTTAAAGTTTGCGTGCAAGCTACTGTACAAACTCATAACTTCAATACTACTTATACTACAGCTTTAAAACTTGGCACACTTGTTTATCATCATGTCCCGAGTGTGTATACCAAGAACCATAACTCTGACTTTCATTTTGTTCAAATTATGGCCCTTTTTCGACTTAGAATTTCAGGTTAAAGTTTGCGTGCAAGCTACTATACAAACTAATAACTTCAATACTACTTATACTACAGCTTTGAAACTTTCAACACTTGTTCATCATCATATCCCAAGTGTGTATGCCAAGAACCATAACTCTAACTCTCATTTTTATCAAATTATGCCCCTTTTTCGACTTAGAATTTCAGGTTAAAGTTTGCGTGCAAGCTACTGTACAAATCCATAACTTCCATGCTACTTATACTACAGCTTTGAAACTTTCAACACTTGTTCATCATCATATTTCAAGTTTGTATGCCAAGAACCATAACTCTAACTTCCATTTTGTTCAAATTATGGCCCTTTTTCGACTTTGAATTTCAGGTTAAAGTTTGCGTGCAAGCTAGTTACTTTCATACTTCTTGTACTATAGCTTTGAAACTTAAGACACTTGTTTACCATCATGACCCTGACTATTTATACCAAGAACCATAACTCTTTCTTTCATTTTTAATCAAATTATGGCCCTTTTTCAACTTAGAATTTCAGGTTAAAGTTTGCGTGCAAGCTAGTTACTTTCATACTTCTTGTACTATAGCTTTGAGACTTAAGACACTTGTTTACCATCATGACCCTGACTATGTATGCCAAGAACCATAACTCTTTCTTTCATTTTTAATCAAATTACGGCCCTTTTTTGACTTAGAATTTCAGGTTAAAGATTGCGTGCAAGCTAGTTACTTTCATACTTCTTGTACTATAGCTTTGAAACTTATTCACCATCATGACCCTGACTATGTATGCCAAGAACCATAACTCTTTGATTTTTTTTTTCAAATTACTGCCCTTTTTAGACTTAAAAATTAAGGTTTAAAACTTTGTATACCTTTATTTTATCTTACATCGGGTTTATTTTCAAAGGCCCATAACTCATCCTTGCTTTTTTTATATTTGATTTTTGCCCCTTTTCACTTGAAATTAGAATTAAGACTTGTAAATAATTGTTAAAGTTTCAATGTTAGTGTTTTTCATATGTACAGCTATATAAAAGGTTTAAAACAGATGTCCTTAACATACTTTGGTTGAAAGTGTTGAGTAATTGTGGGGTGGGTGGGTGCATAGACTATACTACACTACACTACACTACACTACACTACACTACACTACACTACACTACACTACACTACACTACACTACACTACACTACACCACACCACACCACACCACACCACACCACACCACACCACACCACACCACACCACACCATACCATACCATACCATACCACTGTACTGTACCCCCACCACCCACCACCACCTCCACATACCACCACCACCAACAACAACAACTACAACAACACCAACACAAACAACACCACCACCACCACCACCAACAACAACAACAACACCAACAACAACACCACCACCACCAACAACACCACCACCACTAACAACAACAACACCACCACCAACAACAACACCATCACCACCACCAACAACACCACCACCACCAACAACACCACCACCATTAACAACACCACCACCACCACCACCACCAACAACTACAGCACCACCATTAACAACAACAACACCAACACCACCAACACCACCAACAACACCAACACCAACACCACCACCAACAACAACACCAACAACAATATCAATACCACCACCAACAACAACACAAACACAAACAACAACACCACCACCACCAACAACAACAACACCACCACTAACAACAACAACACCATCACCACCACCAACAACACCACCACCAACAACAACACCACCACCACCAACAACAACAACACCACCACTAACAACAACAACACCATCACCACCACCAACAACACCACCACCAACAACAACACCAACAACAACACCACCTCCAACAACAACAACACCACCACCACCAACAACACCAACACCACCACCACCAACATCAACAACACCACCAACAACAACACCAACACAAACAACTACACCACCACCACCAACAACAACAACACCATCAACAACAACACCACCACCAACACCACCACCAACAACACCAACACCACCAACAACAACACCACCACCACCAACAACATCATCACCACCACCAACAAACCACCAACAACACCACTACCAACAACAACACCACCACCAACACCACCACCAACAACAACACCAACAACAACATCAACACCACCAACACTAGCACCGACAACAACACCACCACCACCAGCAACACCAACACCACCACCAACAACAACACCAACAACATCAACACCACCACCAACAACAACATCAACACCACCACCAACAGCAATAACAACCAACACCACCACCACCAGCAACAACACTACCACCACCACCACCAACAACACCAACAATGCCAACACCAACAACACCACCACCAACAACAACACCAACAACAGCAACAACACCACCACCACCAACAACAACACCACCACCAACAACAGCAACCAGCATACCATACTGTACTTCACCACGCCACACAACTATAGGTGGGCAAAGATAGTGGGTTGATGGGTGTGGGATCAGGGGTTTATGGGCTGGGTTGTGTAAACCCTAAAAAAAATCTACAAGAATAAATTAAGTGTTATTTATTGATTTATGGATTAAGAAACTTTTTTTCATGTGTGTTTGTTGGGGGTGTCATAAACTCCTGAATCACTCCCCAGTTTAAATGAAGCCCAGTTACAATGTGCTTAATAATTCTGACTTTTCGAATAGTCGAGCGTGCAGTCGTTTCCGACTGGCTCTTGTTTGCATATATAGTGTCCAGGACCAATTCAATAGTTGTGTTCAACATTATAATTTATATATAAAAACTTTTCACACAACCTATACTTTTATTGACGACTGCTTTAAGAGAAGTGATGCTGACAACAACATTATACACTGTATTAGGAAATATCTTAGACAACACATCAACCAAAATGGCGGCCGTAGACGAAGAACGGATGAATTATAACCAAAAATGAGAAAATACTGGCCGATGTGAAATCCTGCTATACGCTACATATGTAAAAAGGTAATATTTAACTTCATTTGCGCATTAAACTGTTAAATGAAAGTAGAAAATGTGATTTGGGTCCGAAAGGGGCCGCAAAACTGTACACAATGTAGTTCTTTTAGCTTGCAATGTTGACGTAAACAGCCCGAACTGACAATATATGTACCTTGGTTTGTCATTTTCTATTGAAATGTATAAGCTAGATCGGGCTTACTAAGCCCGATCTAGCTTATAAGCTCGATCAAGCATAATTACCAGCCTGCTTAAGTCTTGTCCATCTATGATTTGAAATAATAGCTACACAAAGCAATTGATGGAACATGCTTTAGTCTATAACAAAACTTTCAACCACTGAACAGTAACTTATGCTGCTTCCATGTTGGCTTACCTAACTGAATTGCAAAAGATGCAATCAAAGAGTAACAGTAAATAACAATTAACAAATTAACAGGGCTGGAAAATTCCTAAAATATTAACTCATCTTGCTTAATAGGCAGAGGGAAAATTGCATGCAGGACGAGAGGAACTTTGAATAATCTGGATAAATTGCTTGTTTGTTTACACACAAAGGGCTGTCCTGTAGCATCAACAAGCTGAAATGTTGAAAAGCAAACAGAAACAAACCAACTGATGCAGATCTGTAACACAATTCAATAAATTGTAAGGGGAACTTAACAATTTGAACAAGATAAGGTTGACGCGTGCTACCTTCAGCTATTATTTCCAAATCCCCATCAGCATAGTCTTCAGCGAGTTTGTAAACATAAATTGCTGGGTCATCACAGTAAATGACATTGAACCACTGTGGATAGCCTGGTACAGATGAAATAACTCTACCTAAATATGGAACCCTCACACCTTTGTTTATTTGACAGGGGTTTTTTTAAGGAAGAGAGGAAGATGCTGGATGCTGGTCAAAAGGGGAAAAATGCGAGAAAAATACCAAATTGGGGAAAATTTAGTTTATTATACACTCTTACTTGTATTAGCTACAGTGAATGTTTATACTCGAGTTTATGCTTCTGTCTTTCTTTTTTTACCAGCGGTAAAGGGTCCCCTACCCCTACAATTGGGAAATTTTCGCGTCATAAAATCTTGAAATTGGGAAAAATATTAGTCGCATAATAGGCCCAATTGGGATTTTTTCATAATTCATGTAAATTCACACTAGGGGTTTTAATCAGCTTCACAAGGAATCATAAAGTCTGGTTCCTTAACAGGAAAGCCTTTAGGGGTGTAAATTTTATACCAGAATTAAGTTACTGCCAATCCAATTACTGCCTGTCTATGGAAATAAAATTTCAATTGGCATGAAAAGTTTCTTTGAGGTTGCAATTAATGTGAAATGAATCTTTGTTGTTTATGCTGTGCGGCATTTTTTGCGAAAAACTCTTTTTTCAATAGGGAATGGCACTGTTTGTTGTTGGGAACAGTAGTTTTGGGGATTGGGAAAGGTCTGGTGATTGAATTGGGAAGACTCCTGTCAGCTTTGGGAATGGTACCTTTTTGGGGAGGTAGTTAAAGAAGGAAAAAAAACGCTGTTTACTTTAGCTTTCATTACCAAGCAGTCTGTTTAGGCATGTCTCTTTGTTATCTGTTCTTAAACAGTACAAGAATAAGTTTATTTATACTTGCTCACTTTCAGAGCCTGCTTAAAATGTATCCATTAATTGTGTGCTTAGAATCAAAATCATTTCGGATGCAAGATTTCCAGAAATCTTTTTATTTAGGCCAGTGGTTGGGAAGTTATTATTTCCTATTTAATTGCTGAATTCCCCAAGAAAATTAAATATTGCTGCTCAAAAGGAGGGTTCGAGCAATTCCACTAACCCCCCCCCCCCCTTGATACGCACATGCTAATACAACACGCAACGAACGATGATAAATGATCATAAAATTGCACGGTACTTTAACTTTTAAATATCGCGATATTTAATTTTTATTGTAGTTATGTTGTTCATACTTTGCATTATTCGTCATTCGTTTTACCTGACAGTGCAAACAGGCCGCATCAGTTTAAAAGCACGACGAAGAAAAAATATGACAACAAGCAATTTACTCTGTTAATCTTCAATTTATTGTCAATTATCAAAACAACAGATTCGGTTTTTTTTTACCGGTGTCAGAAAACACTTCTCGGGGATAATAAATTAGACAGGCGCTCGCAATCGTTTAATCGACTGGTTGGTATTTTTAAAGTGGGCGGAGCTTATTGTTTTAGCAAAACATTTTTTACTATATACTCATAAATGGTGTGACCTGAAAGATTATAGGCGGGGTTTAAATTTACTACGTCTGTCTACGTTGATGGTTGTCATTTTCTTTTTCGGAAGTCCGCGGGACGTATGTTATTGAGGAATTCGACGGACAAGTCTTATTTTAGCCGTAATTTACGGCCGTACGCTCGGTACTCAACTGTTGTAAAATCCACTTAAAACTGGCTGGTAGAATGCCTTTATTCACAACACGACGATAATCCAGTACCAGTAATGTTAAAGTTGACGACGAGGATACAGTTTCTGTGACGTAGCGAATCTAAATTTAGTAACATTCGACAAATAATACTAGGTTGCGTACATACCTAATTTCTAACAGATATTCGTGAAAATTGTGCAGATTTTAGATGAAATAGATTAAGCATAACTATAAATTAAGCTTCTGTTTACGTTTTGCTAAAAAATTATCACTTTACAAGGGGGAAAGTGATTTTCGTTGGGGAAAAAATTTCGTTGGGGAATTTTTTCCCCGGGGAAGACGCCGACTATCGGCGTCAGTTTGTTAAGGAAAAAAACCTCTGTTTGATAATGTTTGATTTGTTTCCCTATAAATAATGTGTTTCCACCATTATTAGGAGCACTGCACATTGCTTGCTTTATTAGTGTTTTCACATTCTCAGCCAATGTTTGTAAACTATACTGCTTGCCTCTCAGAAAACCGAAATCATTTTTTATCTGCCTTTTGACCTAACACTATTTTTCTAAACATCAACTGTGCTTTAATAGCCTTTTTCCTGCTCACATCAGTCTCTAACTCTTTCATGTTTTCATCCACAGTTTCTGGGAATTGCCATAACCCATAAAACAGAATATCACTTGTTAGTTGCTCTCTTTGCTTATACTGATGTGCTTCTTTCTTTATTATTTGTTGTCTTTTCTCTCTTAGTGTCTCAATGCGTTTTTCCTGAATAGCACATAATCACTCCTTGTATTTCTGACGTGTAGTTCTTCCCTCTTTTCTTGACTGATCAATATACATTTCTCTCTTTTCAGGCGGGAGTGAGTTTAGCCAGTCTGCTGTCTTGTTCAATGAAAACATGATATATCCCTCATTGCAAAGGGTAGTGGCAACAGGTCTAAATCTCGTTAAAGCATCTAGGAGTGCAAATACCCGCTCAGGAAACTTGTTATGTCTTGGTACAGACTTAGTTTCAGAAGCTAATGCTGGCTTTTTGTCTACATCTGCAAATGCACCACCACATAGATGATCACTTGCTGCCTTTATAAGCAGTGTATACCATGAAGTAAATATCTGTTGTAAAACAGCACATGTTTCTCCATCGTAAACATCTGGTGTGGTTAGCCTTTCATATATTTCATCCTGGTTAATACAGTCTGGAAATGCTACGTATTCTCCGCACAGCACATCAGTCTGTGCAATCATCCTTCGCAATTTCAAGGAAAGAGTGAAGTTGCTGGTATACTTGGTTGGCAGTCTTCAATGAATAATCTTTGCTCTCAAGACAACGCCAAAAAAGGTCCAGTTACTATTTTCAAGCACAATTCTAGTGCTTTTAATGTTGCTAGGTATTTAGATTCACTGATGTCATATGCCACAGCCTTCTGGAGTCGATTTGTTGGTTTGTTCACTTTTTCAAAGAATTCCTTTATGTCGCTGGCCAAAAAAAAATTACTTCTGAATTGTAAAATAATATATTAAAGCGGTTGCCTCTGAAAGGAACAAGCAAGTGGGAACCTTTTGTGGAACTCCTTGGGTATTTATCTGTAAGAAATGTTTTAAAGTCTACATAGCACCCATTTTTTTCGTCTCCTCCCCTGGCAAGACACTTGCTGGCTGTTCTTGCCAATCTAACAGCACCACTTTCTTCATTCTTTGTGAAATTTGCAGATTCTGTATATCCTTCAGCACCCAGAGGCCCCTCTTTTGTGCTTGCTTCAAACATCTTTATGACTCCATCTGAAACTTCAGCGAAATTAACAAGAATGTGAAGTCCACAATAGAAGTTATTAAGTCTAGAGAGAGTCTCTTGTTCAGCTTGAGACAAACAATCCCAGTTGCTATAAATGGCAGGCAACAGTTCCTCTCTGTAGGACTGGAACAGACTGTGGAATTTTTTTTCGGTGGCGGCCCTGTCTGACATTGTATTTTTTATGTTTGTTAATATTTTTTTCCCTACATCTGTGTGTGTGCAGTCACTTATGTCAGCAGTAATAGACTTAAGTGTCTCAAGGCAGGTTGCAGAGCTTTTGTCCGACATGTCCCGAAATCCAAGAATCCATTTTTTCTGTTCTTCATCCATCACAGAATAAACCTCATAGATGTCACCATGCTTTCGGGTTTCATCAGACTGCAATGTAGTGTCCACCTTCTGTGTCAGATCTTCAGAAATGTGTTTGTATGACAAACTTACTCGTTGATCTCCAATTCTATTAATTGTAGACACTGATGGAAGAACGGACAGGGTTTTCCCACACAGGTTGGCAACATGAGTCATCACCTTATTTACATGGTGGACACCGACGCCTTCTGATAGTAAATTCATGACACACAATGTTGTTTTATGTTGAATAAGTGTTTTTTTCTACATCAAATGTATGGATGACATTAGATCTGTCATCTCGCAGAAGGTTTTCTAAATATGACAAACTCTTCTTGAGTCGTTTATAGTCTTTAATAAGACTGTTTTCATCCAAGTCAGTTTTTTCACTCTCTACTTTTCTAGTCTCATCAAGTTTTTGTTTTAAATCATTTTTTTCTTTTTCAGAATTAGCAACATCCTTTTGCAAGTTTTTAATTTCTTTCTGTAATTCAAGTACATTTTTCTGCAAATTCCCAGCTTTTTGCATGTACCTTATGGATTTGTTTGTATTATTAGTAGCTCTCAATGTAGAAAGTCTGAGCTTGGCATGCAAAGTGTTATACATCTGTCTTTTGTTCTTTAGCAATAAGGCTAGTCTTTTATTTTGTCTCACTACCCTCTGTCTGTGTTTCTTTAATCTGTCAATCTCCTTTTTCAATGTTTCATTTGTGGTCTTTTTTTTGGTATTATCTGTTTTCAAATTTTTTATTATGGTCTCTAATTTTGTGTCTTCTATAATGTTGCCCAGTAAACTTGAAGTTGACGGTTTGGCTGTTTCAGACCTTTCAGACAATATGAAGCTTTGCTGTAGGAAACCCTTCAATACCTCACCTCGCAATTTCTTACATTTTTTTCTTATATTAAAAACCCTCTTTCTAAGATGGTCACAGTCAAAATTACATGCTAAAGCTAAATCATTTATTGTGCAAGATTTACTTTCATTTTCTTTAGCAGTGCTCTCCACAAGCCTCGGCGATCGGCGATTTCGCCGGCTACTAAAGCATTCGCCACCGGCTACTTTTTGCAAATATTAGAAAAAAATAATGCAAACTTATTCACAACACTCGCCGATTTAAAACAGCAACAACTTGTCAATATGAATTTCACGAATACGAGGTTTTCAGGTTTCCCAATGTTTAGGCATGACTAACCTCAGTCAGCTGACACGGTATATTTTAAGAGCCACGCGCACTGACCAATTGTATCGCGCGTTATATATTCTGCATAAATATTCTGTACACGTCACGCTCCGGAAACGCACGATCACATTTACGATAGCTAGCAACGCTCGTTCGTGTTTTTCCGCCAATACTCTTAAAGGAATTGATCCAATCGAAAACGCATGACTAATTTTAGATCAAAACTTGACCTCAAATGTCAGTGATGGTGCACGCGGCTTGCTGCGTGCACGAGCCGTGTAGCGGCGAGTAGGGGGTAGAAGTGGGAGGGGTCTTCCCTCCCGCTGGGGGGGGGGAACAAGGGGTCTGCCCCGGAAAATTTTGAATTTTAACGGTGCAAAATGGTGCAATCTGGTGTGTTTTGAGGAGTTAAGAATACATAATAAATCTCCTTAACTTTTGTACAAATACTAAAAAAATTTCAATTTTATTTCTAGTTCACAATCACAAACAAAATAATGAAGACTGTCAGTCAGTCATAGTCCATCCCGCAGTCTGAATCAGGCTCACTGCCACAGTCCTCCACATCAAGTGCACGAAGCACTATGTCTGCCGCAACCTTGGCAGCCATGTCCAGGTCCACCTGCTTCACCGCATCAGCAACTAAAATTAAAGATTATTTCAGCGTATAACAGCAGAATTTGTGTAGGATACTGTAGGCAGTAAGCATAATACATGTACAGTAAAACTTCGATAACTCGAACATCGAAAACTCAAGCACTCGGGAAAACTCGAAGTAGTTTTGCTGGTCCCGGCAATTTTCTTATATATTCTATATAAAAATACCATGGAAAACTCGAATTCTCGAGGACAGGTGTCGGTCCCTTGAAGCATATTTCTTCTTTGTTTGTATTGGAAAACTCGAGTAATAAACGACAGATAAATTGTTCGCACCTCGCGGTAGTAATTGGCAAACGGTGACGCGTAGCTTTTCACACGTTTTGACGGGTTATAATTGGCAGTTAATTGTCAATCGCCAGCGTCTATTGTGTTTTAATTGAACTGATCAAAGCTTAAGCTCAAATAAAAGAATATGAAACGAGGTTATTTGTTGTTTTTATGTTGATGGGACCTAGTAAATTATACATGCGTATAAAAATAACGACGCACCGTTTGTAAAGTATACTAGTTCACGGACAATGTCAACACGAAATGTTTAAAAATGTTCTTGAAAAAAATACCTCAAAAATCTTTTCAAACAGGTATAAATGTTTAAAGAAAATACAGTGTGAAATGAATCTTTTATTAACTTAAGGCCACTCCTTTTTATGCCCCCGAAGGGAGGCATATAGTAATCGGACCGTCCGTCCGTCCGTCCGTCCGTCCGTCCGAAATAATCTTGTCCTCGCTTCTCCTCTGAAACCGCTTGAGGGATTTCTTTGAAACTTCACAGGAATGTTTGTCACCAAGCCTAGTTGTGCATATCGTCAGGAATTTCTGCTCCGATTATTTTTGGCTGAGTTATGGCCCTTTGAAGCAAAATCTTGTCCTCGCTTCTTCTCCCAAACCGCTTGAGGGATTTCATTGAAACTTCACAGGAGTGTTTGTCACCAAGCATAGATGTGCATATCCGAAGGAATTTCTGATCGGATTATTTTTTGCCGAGTTATGGACCTTTTTACCTAACCCTAACCCTAAACCCTAACCCTAAACCCTAACCCTAACCCTAACATAAACTGAAATCGCTTGAGGGATTTCATTGAAACTTCACAGGAGTGTTTGTCACCAAGACTTGTTATGCATATCCAAAGGAATTTCTGATCAGATTATTTTTGGCTGAGTTATGGGCCTTTTTACCTAACCCTAACCCTAAACCCTAACCCTAACCGTAAGGTTAATTTTGTTAACGCAATAGAGGTAACATTTTTTTGTCCGATTGTCATGAAATTTGGTCAGGATGTTTGTCCCAATGATTTCTTGGACGAGTTTTAATATGGGTCATCAGGGTCCAAAAACTAGGTCACTGTTACTAAAAATAGAATTTTCTTGTTAACACTCTAGTGGTCACATTTTTGCTCCGATTGTCATGAAACTTGGTCTGGATGTTTGTCCCAATGAATTCTCGGACGAGTTCGAATAAGGTTCATCCTGGTCCAAAAACTAGGTCACTGTTACTATAAATAGAATTTTCTTGTTAAAACTCTACAGTCACATTTTTGCTCGAATTATCATGAAACTTGGTCAGGATATTTGTCCCATTTATTTCTAGGCCGAGTATGAATATGGGTCACCTGATCCCAAAAACTAGGTCACTGTTACTATAAATAGAATTTTTTTGTTAACACTCTAGCAGTTACATTTTTGCTCCAATTATCATGAAACTTGGTCAGGATATTTGTCCCATTTATTTCTAGGCCGAGTTTGAATATGGGTCACATGGGTCCAAAAACTAGGTAACTGTTACTATAAATAGAATTTTCTTGTTAACACTCTAGCGGTCACATTTTTGTTCTGATTGTCATGACACTTGGTCAGGATGTTTGTCCCAATGATTTCTCGGACGAGTTTGAATATGGGTCATCTGGGTCCCAAAACTAGGTCACTGTTACTTAAAATAGAATTTTCTTGTTAACACTCTAGAGGTCACATTTTTGCTCCGATTGTCATGAAACTTCGTCAGGATGTTTGTCCTAATGATTTGTCAGACAAGTTCGAATATGGGTCATCTGGGTCCAAAAACTAGATCACTGTTACTAAAAATAGAATTTTCTTGTTTACACTATAGTGGTCACAATTTTACTCTCAGATTGTAAAGAAACTTGGTCAGGACATATGTCCCAGTTATTAATTGGTTGAGTTTGAATATGGGTCACCTGGGTTCAAAAACTAGGTCACTGTTACTATAAATAGAAAAATCTTGTCCATGCTGTAAATTTGTTATTTCTCATTGGATTTTAAAATAACTTGGCTCAAATGTTTACCATGACAAGGTGTACTTTCGCGTACAATACCCATGCCTGTTGGTCCAAGGTCAAGGTCACTGTTACTAAAAATAACATTTTCTTGTCTTGGCTGTTAATTCCTAATGAATGAAGTGATTTCAAAATAACTTTACAAAAATATTCACCATGACAAAGGGATGTGTTGCTTACAATACCCATGCCTGTAGGTCAAAGGTCAAGGTCACTGTTACGAAAAATAGCATTTTCTTTTCCAAGCTGTAGATTTGTTGTTTCTTATTGGATTTTAAAATAACTTGATGTAAATGTTCACCATATCGAGACGTTGCACTCAGGTGAGTGATAAAGGGCCATCATGGACCTCTTGTTCATATTAATATTTAACTTTATTTAACTATATATTTACTACAGACTTGAAACATAATTATGATCCTTTCATCTTTCACATTATATGCATGCAGTATGCTTCGTCTTCCACAAGCATATTTTTCATTACATATGTTTATTTATTACATATGTATACCTATTTGATTTCAAGCTGCATTTCGGGGGCATATGTCAATTCCAGTGACAGCTCTTGTTTATTTTATGGTTTACAAAAATTTTTGGTCAAAGTGTCCGTAAGGCGGTCGAAAAAAAAATAAAAAAAAAATTCCACATCTAGTCTTAATATTAGTCTGACAGCATTAACTACTATATATCAGTCAAAACAATTTAATTCTACAGAAACAAAACTGAAAGTCTGGTAATGATTATCATTGAATCTGCATAAATAAATTATATTTGTTGACAAGGGAGGTCAGATAGATCGTGTTCTGGGCAATACTCGTGACAAATATGCATTATTTATATTTTTATTAATGGATTAACAGACCCTTCTGTCACGCTCTGCTACAAAATAAAAGTTTCAAATTAAATTATGACACCGCGACATTTACAACGTGAATGTAAAATAAGTATTAAAACACTAGCCAATGCGAACATATTCCAAAATAAATTACGTCCCAATTTTATCTCAAGTATCATATTTCAGAATTATTGCATCATCAACCAATTTTACCCAGCTAAAAGTGTCGAATGTCACGTACACACTTCTTGTAGATCAAACGATTTCAAAGCAGTGCCGATAAAACAACACAGTCTTGATACGAGCCGACAATTCCCTTTTAAGTTGCATTTCAAAGACGGTTGGTATCAACGTTTAACTCAATACTGACTGTCAATCAAATTCTGTCTCCGTATGAAATTAACATGGAAGGCGGATCAAAGAAATGTACATAAATCTATGAGTGATTGTAAAACATGTTTGAGAAAATTATTTTTTGTTTGTTTTTGAATTGTGCGGATTATGTGATAATTAAAAAGAGACAATGGAACTTGAACGTGGATTATTGTAAGTACATGTACCAATTACGTCTCGATAGGCCTAGGTTGCTGTGTTTTTTTGTAATGCCTGATTGAGTAATCTGTTTAAAAATTATGACAGGTTACAGTTTGTTTGCCCGGAGGCTTCACTGTTCTTGTTCATCGCTGCCGAGAAAATTTAATTGGATTATCATCTGACAATAGACAAATATTAAATGTGACATAAGCTTTGATACGGACGATAAACGGTTCATCCGGTGTCCTTCCTGTAAACAGGCGATGAAAGTTTTGGCAAGACAATTTGCAAATTTTCTATTCGATTTGGCGATATATTCTCTTGTCCGATACAAATGATAGATAAAATTTACATTGCTTGTATAGGAAATGGTTTTGTGTTTGAAAATCGTACCCCATTTGACGATATATTCTTATAGCCGATACCCGATTTCGTGGCGTATCTCTGAGACATAAAACCCGTCTACCTATTTCGAGGGCGCGTTTAAAACGCGGCCTATTTATACAAAAACAAGCAGAATGGGATTTGTTTCGATAGTTTTCGACTCGTTTCCATAGGGCCGGAAATTATAAATGAAAAAAAATCGTCGATTTCGATTTTATTTTTTTTCAATTTCTTGAAAAAATAGGTCCACCGGTTTTGTAAACCATTTTATATAAAAGAAGTGGCCTAACTGATATTCAGATGACATACTAAACAACAAGGTAATATACATGTGTTTATACGACTTGACTTAAAAATCGGACCTCATAAAGTGAAGCTTCGAAAACTCGAGCGCCATGGAAATCTAGAACATTTTCATATTCCCCTTGAGTATTCGAGTTTTCGAAGTTTTACTGTATATATAAATTAAAAATATTTGATAACTTGATAAGAATGTACCTTGGATGTCTTCTGTCTGGACACTGGTGTCTGTTGTTGCAACAGACATAGTACCTTGTGCACCACCCATGCTGTCACAGCCACCCACTTTTGGCAGGGTCACCTTTGGGAGGTTCCTCACACGAGTCTGGTGCCAGATTAATGTGGCCTCTGTCAACAGCTTGCTTGCATCTTCAGATTTCTGTTACACCGATCAAATGAAATTTATTTAAATTAACATTATTTAAGAATGATTATTCTCTACCTAATAGAATTATATGCAAATGATCAAAGTCTGATTTATGCATAATAAATTATGAGTACTTTATAATATTATTAAAGTATGGATTGTATTTTTAGCTCACCTGTCACATAGTGACAGGGTGAGCTTTTGTGATCACCCTTCGTCCGTCGTCCGTCCGTCGTCCGTCCATCGTCTGTTCACAATTGTTGTCCGCACTCTAGCGGTCATAATTTTTATCCGATCTTCTTCAAACTTGGTCAGAATGTTTATCTCATTGATATCTAGATCAAGTTTGTACCTGGGTCATGTGACCCTTAAAACTAGGTCAGTAGGTCAATTTAAAGAAAAAGCTTGTCTGCACTGTAGAGGTCTTAATTTTGGTCCGATCTTTCTGAAACTTTGTCAGAATGTTTATCTCATTGATATCTAGGTCAAGTTTGAAACTGGGTCATGTGACCTTGAAATCTAGGTCACTAGGTCAAATTATATAAAAATCTTGTCTGCACTCTAGTGGTCTTCATTTTGGTGCAATCTTCTTTAAACTTGGTCAGAATGTTTATCTCAGTGATATCTAGATCAAGTTCGTAACTGGATCATGTGACCCTTAAAACTAGGTCAGTAGGTCAAATTAAGGAAAAAGCTTGTCTGCACTCTAGAGGTCTTAATTTTGGTTGGGTCTTCTTCAAGCTTGGTCAGAAAGTATATTTCGATGATATCTAGGTCAAGTTTGAAACTGGGTTATGTGACCTTGAAATCTAGGTCACTAGGTCAAATTATATAAAAATCTTGTCTGCACTCTAGCGGTCTTAATTTTGGTCCGATCTTCTTCAAACTTGGTCAGAATGTTTATCTCAATGATATCTAGATCAAGTTTGACAGGTGAGCGATTTAGGGCCAATTGGCCCTCTTGTTTATAATATTGAAGATTTGTTTTTACATATATATATTGCTTTTTACGCTATAAAAGTAAACCTTTCCTGGTCCATTGATTGTGATATGCAGAAGGCTGGCCAACATGTCATTCTTTAAGGAGTTCCGCAGGCGTGTCTTCACCCTTTTGACAGCACTGCACCCCCTTTCTACGACAGCGTTTGAGAGTGGCTGAGTCAGGCAGATTTGTGCCAGCTCAACTATGTTGTTGAGAGTTATTCTGTAGGAACACTGTTCCCGGACCAATTTCTTCAAGACATAGTGAGTGGGTGACAGGCACCCTTTTCCGTTTAGCACTTCTTCTGGAATTTCCATTTCTAGAAGGTTGTACTTAAAGTTTTGCCACTCAGCAAGTGTCTCCTCTTGGTCCATGGATGTTGAAGTGCTGAGCAAGCAAGGTAGTGTCCTCATTGCCATAATTTGCAAATGATGCCTCTGATTTGCTGGGAATGGTGGTAGGATCAAAGACCCCAAATGCTTTCAGCACTGGAGCCTCAACAAATCTCATGTCCAGGTTCTCCTCTAGAGCCTCTGTGTAACTTCTTTGTAAGTTGATGAGGAAGTTGTTCACTGGATTTTGGACAGACAACTCTAGTTCAAGGTCAGCATACATTCCTCCTGGCTGGATTTTGTCTTGGACTTCTTGGATGATGTTGAAGTTGTCTCTGTTTGATTTGATGGCTGCCTTTGTGCTCTCTAGTGCAGGTTTTATAGAGGCATAACATGTATGGTCCTTCTGGAACAGCTTACTCAGGGCATTTAGATGGGGAAGTATGTCATTGAGAAGAATGAGTGTCCCTAGAAATTTGACATTGTTCATTCTAAACAGAAGTCCCTGTGCACTGCAAATACTTTTCTTCATTCTAAACAGAAGTCCCTGTGCACTGCAAATGCTTTTCCCAGTTGAAAGCCATCTTGTTCTGCAGGCTTTCTGTATTTTTGTTGCCAGCTTCTTCTCATTTGTCACTGTGTTAGCTAGGTTGATCTTGTGGACTGAAGCACATACCTTTACATATGCTGATGCTCTTTTAGGATATTCAAGCCATTTCCACAGCTGCCAAAGAGTTCTTTCAATGACCGGAATGAAGTTGACACTGTCATTTGCATCACCACAAGCAAGTGCCAACCGATGGCTGATACTGAGTTCTGAGAACTGATTTAGCGTGCTTCTGTAATCTTGCCCCAACACCGTTTTTGTCTCCAGTCATGACACTGGCTCCATCTGAGCCAAAACCACATAAGTACTGTGTGTCAAGTTTACTTGCTTTCAGCTCGTTCAAAATACATTTTGTGATGGTAGCAGCATCTGCGGCGTCAGACTCGGCATGTACATCTACACAGTCAAGAAACCAGAAGTGACTCTCTCCTTTGACATCAACAAATCCAATGTACATCAGAAACTGTTCGATTGTGGAACAATCTGTGACCTCGTCTACAAGGATGCTGAAGTACTTGGCACTGTAGATCTGATCCAACAGATGGTTTTTGATAAGTTGGCCAATAAGCAACCACATCTCTTTCTGACTTCTCTCACTTGTTTGTCTGAAGTTCATCATCTCTTTAACCCCTGATCTTTTCTGCAAATCTATCAGTGACAAAAGCTTGCAGTTAGCAATTTCTTCTTTTGCTAACCAGTAGCACGCCTGGAATGCATTGAAAGTCACATTATTATACCCCCGCTTCGAAGAAGAGGGGGGTATACTGTTTTACCCTTGTCCGTCCGTCCGTCCGTAACAAAATTTCCGTCGCAGTTTTCTCAGCAACTATAACATGCAGCAGCCTGATATTTTGCATATTGCTTTATCATATAGTCCCATATGGTGTAAAGCAATTTCATGCTCCTTGCTCATCTACTTCCTGTTTGCCGCATATTTTTAGATTTTGTTACTAAAAAGGTGCATTACATCGACCAAAAGGCATGTTAATTTTCCGTCGCATTTTACTAAGCAACTATAAAATGCAGCAGCCTGATATTATGCATATTGCTTTATCCTATAGTCCCATATCGTGTAAAGCAATTTCATGCTCCTTGCTCATCTACTTCCTGTTTGCCGAATATTTTAGGTTTTGTTACTATAAAGGTGCATTACATCAACCAAAAGGCATGTTAATTTTCCGTCACAGTTTTCTAAGCAACTATAGCATTCAGCAGCCTGATATTATGCATAATGCTTTATCCTATAGTCCCATATGGTGTAAAGCGATTTTATGCTCCTTGCTCACCTACTTCCTGTTCACCAAATACTTAGATTTTTACACATAGTTGACATACATGCACAATTTCCGTCGCAGTTTTCTAAGCAACTATAACATGCAGCAGCCTGATATTTTGCATAATGCTTTATCCTATAGTCCCATATCGTGTAAAGCAATTTCATGCTCCTTGCTCATCTACTTCCTGTTTGCCGAATATTTTAGGTTTTGTTACTATAAAGGTGCATTACATCAACCAAAAGGCATGTTAATTTTCCGTCACAGTTTTCTAAGCAACTATAACATTCAGCAGCCTGATATTATGCATAATGCTTTATCCTATAGTCCCATATGGTGTATAGCGATTTTATGCTCCTTGCTCACCTACTTCCTGTTCACCAAATACTTAGATTTTTACACATAGTTGACATACATGCACAATTTCCGTCGCAGTTTTCTAAGCAACTATAACGTGCAGCAGCCTGATATTTTGCATAATGCTTTATCCTATAGTCCCATATGGTGTAAAGCGATTTTATGCTCCTTGCTCATCTACTTCCTGTTTACCGAATACTTAGATTTGTGCACATAGTTGACATACATGCACAATTTCCGTCGCAGTTTTCTAAGTAACTATAACATGCAGCAGCCTGATATTTTGCATAATGCTTTATCCTATAGTCCCATATGGTGTAAAGCAATTTTATGCTCCTTGCTCATCTACTTCCTGTTTACCGAATACTTAGATTTGTGCACATAGTTGACATACATGCACAATTTCCGTCGCAGTTTTCTAAGCAACTATAACATGCAGCAGCCTGATATTTTGCATAATGCTTTATCCTATAGTTCCATATGGTGTAAAGCGATTTTATGCTCCTTGCTCATCTACTTCCTGTTTACCGAATACTTAGATTTGTGCACATAGTTGATATACATGCACAATTTCCGTTGTAGTTTTCTTAGCAACTGAAACATGCAGCAGCCTGATATTTTGCATAATGCTTTATCAAATATTCCCATAATTATGGTGTAAAGCGATTTAAAACTCCTTGCTCACCTAACTTCCTGTTCACCGAATACATAGATTTTTAGCTCGACTATTCGAAGAATAGGGGAGCTATCCTACTCGCCCCGGCGTCGGCGTCCGTTAAACAAAATATGCACTTTGGTCCATAACTTGAAAACTACTTATGATATCAACTTGAAACTTGGAATATATATTCACCATCAAATTCTACATCATTACCAACAAGACCCATAACTCTGCTACAAATATTTTTCAAGTTATGCCCCTTTTTCACTTAAATTTTGCGTTAAGGAAAATATGCACTTTGGTCCATAACTTATAAACTACTTGAGATATCAACTTGAAATTTGGAATATATTCGCCATCAAATTCTACATCATTACCAACAAGACCCATAACTCTGCTGTCAATATATTTCAAGTTATGCCCCTTTTTTCTTATATTTTGTGTTAAGCAAAATATGCATTTTGCCCATAACTTTAAAACTACTTGAGATATTGCCTTGAAACTTGAAATATATTTTCACCACCAAAATCTACATCATAACCAACAAGACCCATAACCCTGCTTCCAATATTTTTCAAATTATGCCCCTTTTTCACTTACATTTAGTGTTAAGCAAAATATACACTTGGCCCTTAACTTCGTTTTGAATGGAGGGATTTCAAAATAACTTGGCACAAATGTTCACCATGACAATGCGGTGTGTCGCGTTCAATACCCATGCCTGTAAGTCCAAGGTCAAGGTCACTGTTACTAAAAATAGAATTTTCTTGCAAAATCTTGTCCGCTCTAACTTAGTTATTTCTTATTGGATTTTTAAATAACTTGGTATAATTGTTCACCATATCAAGATGGTGTGTCAAGTACAAGCCCATGCCTGTAAGTCGAAGGTCAAGGTCACTGTTACTAAAAATAGAATTTTCTTGTCCAGGCTGTTACTTTGTTATGAATGGAGGGATTTCAAAATAACTTGCCACAAATGTTCACCATGACAAGGCGGTGTGTCCACACAATACCCATGCCTGTAGATCCAAGGTCAAGGTCACTGTTACTAAAAATAGCATTTTCTTGTCCAGGCTGTAACTTTGTTATAAATGGAGGGTTTTCAAAATAACTTGGCACAAATGTTCACCATGACAAGGCGGTGTGTTGCGTACATTACCCATGCCTGTAAGTCCAAGGTCAAGGTCACAGTTACTTAAATTGAATTTACTTGTTCAGGCTATAACTCTTTTATGAATGAAGGAATTTCAAAATAACTTGGCACAAATGTTCGCTATGACATTGCATTGCATTACCACCAACTTCTTCGCAGACATTTCCGTAATGTGAAGACAACAGTGCCACAAATACAAATAATTTACTTATCTTCAAGTTTATGCATATTCTTATAATTCCTCCAACATCACTGTCGTTGAAATGCTATTATTCCCATCATTTCACTTGAGTGTCTGAAAATGATGCATAGCAGGGGCATCTGTGTCCTATGGACACATTTCTAGTTTCACTTATATTTTCACTTAAGTGCACCTCATCGATAACTTTGCACAAAATACTTAAGGTATCAACTTCAAACTTCCATTATATTTTCATTTCAGTTCTTTTCTTTAACATTACTGAAGTGATTGATATTTGACTAAAAGTAAATGTCTCTCATAAAAAATTACTAACATGTTTTCTAACAAATTCAGAAATATTTCATAGTTATTCCCCTATTCAGTTTAATATTTATGGTACATTAAGGAATTATTTCTGTTATTTGAAATGAATTTCTCCCTTACCATTCACTTGTTAATATTTTTCCTGATTTCACACCAATATATGGCCATAGTTGTTATTGTTTTAATCTTCAAATTGCATTTGTTTCAAATGATTCGAATAGTCGAGCATGCTGTCTCCTCTGACAGCTCTTGTTATATATAGATGACATACATGCACAATTTGTGTCGCATTTTAAAAAGATGCGAACATTATTTCTGTATACTCTGACAAAGCTGTATTGCGGGGGTATTAATCACCTTCAGTGATAGCTCTTGTCTTTTGTCTCTTGGACCTCCCTATGCTGCTGTGCTATACTGGAGTTTCTCCGTTCCAACTCACATGTCAATATGCTCAGATGTCCTGTGTTCTTGGTATGATCAGTGATGGCACTACGCTTACTTTAATTTGTTGATGGAGTCTGATTAAATACACATTGTTTGTTAAATTTGTTTTTAGTGTTATGAATTCTACACAGAAGGCAGTACATGCCCTCACCCTCCACATACACAAGCCACCAAACTCCAGTCTTCTCACAAAATGATGTATCTATATCTGTAAGCCATTTGTGCTTAAATATTTCAATACTTTTTTTCATCTGTTTCTGGGTTGCTTTCTGGCTGGCTCTGTTCTCTTGTAACCGTTTCTTTTCATGGTCTGAAAAATTGTGACATGTATGCTGGCAGACATAATAGTTGTGAACAGATTCAGATGGCTGATCAAAATATTCTGTGAGTATCTGCTTGCCTTGAGAAACAGTGAGACCGCTCACATGTCTCTTCTCTAGATCTTTGCAGGGGATTTGGCCTTCACTGCTCACATTTTTCTTCACTGGATCTTTGCAGGGGATTGGGACTTCACCATTGTTATTATTATTTACCTGAAAAACATTTAGGTGTGAAATAAATCACAGTACCTACCATTTATGTAGTCAAAACATGAAGTGGGATATGTGTTAAATATTTACATGTTCTATTCTGGTGTTTAATTGAATTAAATTCTATATCTATGAACACCTTACAGATGTCTGTGATATAATACAATATATGAAATATATATATATTCACTACAAATAATGCCTCTAAGCTTGTATTTTTACACTACTAACTTTATTATATACTTCTACTTAGTGATGTAACGATTATCGGTTAAAATCGCTTAATCGTCTACGAAAGCCTTTTCGATTTGATAATCGATGTCATTCCCTCATAATCGATTTATATTGATGTTTACCACTGTCAGTTAAGTACAGCATAATAAGGCATATTGTAGTCATTTATTTGTACAAGTCATAAATTTTGTTGATCTTGTAGGTATTTTTTTCCATTTACAACCTGTTTTGGGGGTTGCAGGGATTCAAATAGGTGCAGATTTTTGCATTTTGATGCACACAAATTTTATTTGTTCCACTTTTGACTGGATATATTTTTTGCAAAGCATTGTTCTTTCATCCTATTTTCATTCAATGTTTAGTACATGAAAAAAAATAATTGAAAGATGTTATATTTTATCTTTAAAACTCCAAATTTTATGTTAAAAGTGGCAGCAAGCACACAACAGTAAGGGGTAATTTTGTAAGCTACTACCATTTTGTGAATGATGCACTAAGCTGTTTCATAAATTGGTTCTTATCAATGAAATCACATTGGAAGTGGCAAATGATTCCAGCCAATGATTGTTCATGATTTGCATCCAATATCCCAATACTATGATTGTGTCTGAAATTGTTAGCAAATTGGTTCAAGTTAAAGGGTGGAGTTGTCTCTTGAATAGTGATTATTTATAATACTTTACTACCAAATGGGATTACATCTGTATGTGATGCTATCATAATTTACAAATGCATTAACAATTGAACATGTTCAGTCATCAATCCAAGATCATGTTGATGCACTTTCATACTGAATTCTATTAGAATTCTGCTTCAACTTATGAAACAAAACTAGCATGGAAATTTTACCAGCAGAATTTAAAGTACTTAGTTTATGTATTTTTGTTCTTGATTTCTCGCAGAAAAAAGCACTGTATTATTTTGCTCATACTTTTCAATGCCTTTGAAATTGCAGCTTGCTGCTTGTCACAGTGTATTTGTAGTCCTTTACATAATTAGTTTTTGAGAAAACTAACCCCCAAAATAGGGCAAAGCATTCATGTCACACAACATAGCACCCAGACTAATCTTCTGTAGATTTTCAAGTTAACATTATAGCTGTACAAGAATGTAGGTTCTGTTATTTATATAATGACTGTATAGTGTTTAATTGAATTGATTCTCTCAATTGTCTTATTTACATTTAAAGTAGCAAGTTTATAGAACATAATTAAACATTAAAGGTGCATAGCAAAATACAGGCATTAACCTTCAAAGCCTGTGCCAAAGTTTTCGATTATTTTCCGATTTAAATCGATTTCTTCTAGGAATTTCGATTTGATAATCGATTATGATATTTGTCCGATTCTGCAACACTACTTCTACTGAGTTGTTTTAATATTTATTATTATTTAAAATATTATTATTTACATATCTACAGTGTGTACTTTTATTAAAAATGTTTTATTTAGTTTCCCATATTTATTGCAAATTGTTCAATGCCTCTTTTTCATTGCAATTGAATATTACCATGAAATCCCATATAAATGACTTAAAATTACCACAAAGTGGTAAATTTAATTAATAAAAAACCTTGGGGTCTATATTGTCAGGATGACTATCCTCTGGAGCATGTTTACACAGCTGGCTGCCTTCACCTTCATCAGACGGAGTGGTAGTGGCTTGTAGTTGGACTGTAACAGTAATTAATCAGGTTTTTCAACGAAAACCTTTGATAACTAGCTTGTTTTTTAAAAATCAATTTTAATGTGTTTGCAGACAATACTGAACACTGCTACAAACCTAATAGCGTTCCAGGGGAAATCAAACAACCTGTGTTTGTAACTTCAATCCTACCAGTTAAAAGGCAGCTTGCCTCCAAGGCAATAGGGCCTAACAAAAAAATACTTGTGTTTCTGGTGGCGTAGCCAAAAAAAACAGGGTCGGTAGGTAGGCTTTTTTTTTTGTTTTGTTTTGTTTTTATTAATTATTAATGGATAAAAGGGTTAAGCTTGTTATTCTTAACATGTTGTTTTTATGTCAATAGCTCAAAAAATAATAACTGATAAGTATATGTTTTTATGTTCTTGTAATGTTTGTAATGAACACAAATACTTGAAAATAAAAATTAAACTTTAAAATTGTTTCCATTGTTATTCATGTATATTACAGCATGTATATTCTCGCTATTGAGGGAATATCAAAATTAACACCAAAACCATTTCAGTCAACCTGTTTTATTCTTTACATAACTAGAAAACTGTTAAGCTTGAATAGTTTCTGACAAAATATCAACTTCAGCTGACCATTGCTTTTAAATAGCACATTTGTGAGATTTTTCAAGTGACAGACAATAAAAAAATCCACTATCTCCAAATGTGGTTCATACCAACATACAACATTAACAATGGTCATTTAATAATGTGAGACGGAACAAGATTCTGAAATCAAAATTGTATGTGAATAACTTTAGTCTTTACTAACCTTTAGTTGTATTAACCTTTTACTCCAGATACAAAAAAGATACATAAAAAATCATATGGGTATACAGTGTAGATCTAAAATCAGCCTGCTAAGACTGTATTTCATGACATCAACTTATATTATATATTTAAATTGCAGTTTTAGTAAAAGTGTAGATCTATTTACTATATCCATAAATATTTTAACATATTATTTTCATAAATTTTAGATTTTCTAAATAATAAGAATTGTATCCATGTACCTTGCATAATACCGTAAGTTTTTTTAATGCAAAGGTATTGAAGATTTGCCCATGTTTGAAAAAAAAAAGTTTTATATATGTAATTTTCTTACCTAGGTCTATCACTTTTCTCAGCCATAAAGCACACCACATTTTCAATATGTACCAAAGTCATCTACAGATTTACTTTCATGATATTGTTGCAATCAACACATAATCAAATTAAATTATAACCCTTCAATGATGGTAAAAGGTTTATCACTACCACCAAAGCTGAGTTTAATAATTTGATAAGTGCTTTTTGTCATTTATTTCACCATATTAAAGTCCGAGATCGTAAACTCCTTGCGCCAAAATTCAATGATTTTGGATTTTCATCGTATCACGTCTGCATCTTGAACCGAAATCTTAATCAATTTGCTTCCGTATGTCTTCGATGAAATCGTCGGCAGATCAAAATTAAAAGAATAAATATTTTTTATCGGTAACGCTGGCCGCCATGATTATTTACTACGGCGGTTGTGATTTTCGCAGACGAATAAAACAAAACGTCGTTGTCGAATTAAACAAAATGAACAAAATCTCGACGTTACAAAATATCGTTGTCGTCTTCGGCCAATCGATCCATGACGACCTAAGACCACAACGATGCATCGAATATATTTTTCCGAGTCAAAAAAAAGTTACGGTCGGCGGTAAAAAAGTAGGGTCGGTCGGGCCACCAGAAACAAAACTATTTTTTTTTTAGGCCTAGGGAAATGACAATATGAATATTTCTATCATTATGTAATTTTCGTTATAAATAATTTCCCGTAGATATACATGTATTGGAATATTTCTATTTAATGTAATTTTCAACTAATTTTGACTTGTGCATTTGTGTGACATGTTGTTTTATATGTTTATTATAAGCCTGAAATATGAATTTATTTAACTTTGACAAGAAGTTGGTGAATCAGGCTTCACAATGCTGTGGTATTTTAGGCTGAATATAATCGTTTCAGAAGTAAATGACATGTATACATACATTGACTAAATCACAGTTTACATATTATTTATTAACTTTACCAATAGGTTTTGCCCATAACTGGGCTATAGTGGACTGCCTGCGGTCAGTAGACTTCTTTTGTTTTTTACGGACGGGACCGGCAATAGCACCGTCCGCCATTATTCAGCATCCACAGAGTTGCATTGTCATTTACCTGGTACATGTATACAATATCGTGTATCATTTCCAGCTTACATTATCTAAAATATTTGCTTTGCTGGTATAACAAGTAGCCAAAAATAACCAATGTGATTTAAAACCTATGATTTTCAAATTATATTTTTCCAAAACATAAATTTTAGATATTAAAAAAACCCTAACCTTTTTCATTTCTAATTTCTTCTATTTTGGATGATTCAAGCCTTTATAAATAAAGTTTTAAAATGTCCCCCAGCATAAGCTACAAATCTTAAAAACGTAGTGCCAACCTAGATAAGGCATGTAGAAAATATGTTTCTGTACAGGAAGTGTGAACAAGTTGAATATCCCACATGCATAATTATCAGCACTACTAGTACATGTATATTATTAAGAAATGCAACTCTACACTTTATATGCTGAACAACAAATATGATCTCAAAGTTATAAAATAATTCCATACAGTGATGGGAAAAAAGATAATGAACATGTTGTATATGTTTATTACTAAAAGCACTGACTTAGAAATATAAAATATTTTACCTTAGCTACTTTGGTGTTAGGTAAGGGGGTCACAGGATGGGAACTGCCGCTAGATAGTGCAGTCTTGCCTCTCTTTCTTTGTTTCCACCTAGATATTATTGGCGCTTCACTGGTGAATCATCCAAACTGCCAAAATCAAGGCTGCAACTGTCTGATTCTTTTTCATGTGATTGGAGTGCTGACTGGAGTGATACATATCACCAAAAATGTAAAGAGCTTATACTTCAGTACCATAATTTTTATTTTGCATCTTTGTACAAAAATTCTTAAGTATAACAGGTGCTGTCTATACTTTACATTTGGTTTTGTATATACTGAATATGGATTATGGTGAATAAATAGGTGGAAGATAAATGCTTTTGTATACCTGAGCTTCAGTTAAATCAGGATATCTTTCACGGATGGATGCGAAGGTCAAGTTTTCACGGATGGATGCGAAGGTCAAGTTGTAACTAGAGTAATTAATATCTTCTTGACTGTTGACTTGGCAGGAGTCAGAGTCTGATGTTATGTCATATACCGGTTCCGGTGGCTGGGTCTCAGCATCTGAATCTAGAAAGAGATCTTCTGATGACATGGATCTGGAAATAAAATATATAATTTTATTATTAAATGTGTAAATAATTTAATTTTAGTGTTTGCAATTGTTAATCGTTAAATGCAACTGAAAATATAAGCATGTTTTGCTGGAAAACATACCAAATCAGAACATTTCAAATAATTTAATAAAAAACGGTCGAATTAAGGCGTATTGAATGCATTCATTTATAAATGATACATAAACCCTCAATAGTTTTTATATTATTATCAAAATATACCTAAATTGTTGTATTACCAATTCATCAAATCAAAAATGAAAAAATATATGGGCGCTGCCATCTTGATTTTTTGTCGCCCTTTCGAAGAAACGGCGATACATAGGGATCGCTTTGTCCGTCCGTCCGTCCGTCACGAAAACTTAACGTTGGCTATAACTTTGCCATTTCTTAATATTTCTTTATCAAACTTGCAAATTACATTGCTTATGACAACACGCTCGAGATGATGCCAAATTCTCAAGGTCAAGGTCACATTTGATGGAGTTATGCCCCTTTTTGTACTTGGATTTTTACACGAAAACTTAACGTTGGCTATAATTTTGTCATTTCTTAATATTTTTTCATCAAACTTTCAAATTATATTGCTTATGACAACACGCTTTTGTTGATGCCAAATTCTCAAGGTCAAGGTCACGTTTGATGTAGTTATGCCCCTTTTTGTACTTGGATTTTTACACGAAAACTTAATGTTGGCTATAACTGTGTCATTTCTTAATATTTTTACATCAAACTTTCAAATTATATTGCTTATTACAACACGCTCATGATGATGCCTACTTCTTTGATGGAGTCCGTCCGTCAGTCCGTCCGTCACAAAAACTTAACGTTGGCTATAACTTTGCCATTTCTTAATATTTCTTTATCAATCTTTCAAATTACATTGCTTATGACAACACGCTCGAGATGATGCCGTATTCTCAAGGTCAAGGTCACATTTAATGGAGTTATGCCCCTTTTTGTACTTGGATTTTTACACGAAAACTTAATGTTGGCTATAACTTTGTCATTTCTTAATATTTTTACATCAAACTTTCAAATTATATTGCTTATGCACGCTCATGATGATGCCAAATTCTTTGATTGAGTTATGCCCCTTTTTGTACATGCATTTTTATTCCGACATAGCACCAGAGGGCGACACAAGTTTTCAACTGAACACCCATCTAGTTTTATATAAATATAAATAAGGGTTCCCATGTAGCGGGTCCCATACTGTATGATAACTGATATTGACATCAAAGAACTGAAAAATTTTGTCATTTATACAAACAAATCTAGCTTAAACAATATAGCAATAGATGAGTCTTACATTATGCTAACATGTTGTGAAAATGGATTGGAATTCCCTCAAATCGATATTTTGCTAGAGCGTTTCATATCGGCTCAAACATGCCAAATGTTTTAGTCGACATTGATGAGGTGATCGCAAAAAAAAACATTTTGGTTACGGTATTACCTAGTGTCTTTCCGCTTCTATGAAATATTCACAAGGCCCATACATAAAATACATATTTTTTAATCATTATCAACCATCAGCTTGTACCTTATACCGATCTAGCGCTAAAATCTTCTTTGGTTTTGGATGTGTCATCTCAAATATTTACTTTGACATCCATGATGCTTCCGAATGGTTTTGGTCAGTTTACGGAATTCGCCTGTATCAAATTTTGCAACGATTTTTTTGATTGGCTGGTAGTCTTATACGCCGGCCAATCGGAAAAACAATTGCTAAAAATGACATCGTCATATTCCGTAAACTGAACGGCCTAGACGCCGGCATGTGCTCTGTGATTCGTGAAAGATCACCAGTTTGAACACAACTGCAAATCCAAGACAGCCAAAACTCGTTTTTCTTTTCAAGGTCGTTAGATTATGATATCTAGTTCACGATTGGACAGTAGGAATCAGGCAACCAATCACAAACCTTTTAACTGACTGAAGGGAAGTGACTACTGTGAGGCTTTAAGATAAATCCATCACAGCGGTAACTTCTCATTACAGTTTCAGAAGAAAATATTGCTTCCCGTAGCTTTAAAGTCAACGGACAGAAGGACTGACATCATGCGGGGAAGGTCTACAATGCAGAATATTGCGCAGAACGCAGAATGAAGTCTGCAAATTAGGGGTCTAAAATGCAGAACAGACCTGCAGAACGCAGAATGCAGAAAATGTACTGGTAATGGGGCATTGGGGTCTAAAGTGCAGATGGTTCTGCAGAGTGCAGAAAATACATTTGACACTGCAGAATGCGTTTCGCCCAATAACTCGAGTACCTTTTGACCCAGAGCCTTCAAACTTCATAGGATGACAGCCCTTATTTAGTAGAAGAACCCTATTGATTTTGGGGTCAGTAGGTCAAAGGTCAAGGTCACAGTGACCCGAAGAGTGAAACCGTTTCCGCTCAATAATTTGAGTACCGTTGACTACAGCCTTCAAAATTCATAGGGTGATAGCCCTTTTTGATTAGAAGAACCCTATTGATTTTGGGGTCAGTAGGTCAAAGGTCAAGGTCACAGGGGCCTGAAGAGTGAAAACCGTTTCCACTCAATAATAGGAGTTCTATTTTACCCAGACCATTCAAACTTCATACGATGGATGTCCTTATTGAGTAGAGGACTCCTATTGATTTTGGGGTCAGTAGGTCAAAGGTCAAGGTCACAGGGGCCCCGAAGAGTAAAAACCGTATCCGGTCAATTACTGGAGTACCGCTTGAAGCAGAGCATTCAAACTAAATAGGGTAATAGCCCTTATTGAGTAGAAGAACCCTATTGATTATGGGATCAGTAGGTCAAAGGTCAAGGTCACAGGGGTCTGGGCGCAGGGGGGGGGGCGGCGCAGGGGGGAGACATGTGTTTTTCACAAAAAAACATCTAGTCTTAATTGTATTATTATCTGACATTCTTTTTGCAATCTTATTACATATGTATATGATAGTTATTAATTTATAATTTTATTATCACCAGAGAAACACACTAAATAAAATGCTTGATAAGTAAAAGGAAAACAAAAATACTTTCAAATAAAAGACAAAAGATACGAGTTGGTCTGAAAAAAATGAAATTCAGATAACTAACTTTAAGTTTATGATAATGAGTTAATTTAATTTTGTTTAATTGTTTTAATTAAGGACACAAAAAACAAATTAATTTAATTAATATTAAAAAAAATAATGCTTGTTCTTTAAAATACAACTAAATCTATAGATCTTATGGCCTCAATCTGGTAAGTGTCATACCAACAAACTGATAAACTGATAATGTGTGTCATGGTCACACTTGGTAGGATCTGTTAAAGTGTTGTTTTATGACAGGAAGTCTTAACATGTTAGATAACTGTGTAGTAATGTTTTCTTTTGTGCCACATGTTTAAAAAAATTTGCAAATTAAAATTTAAAAAACAATTGTCAATAAAAGTTCATTATTAATTTTGTAATATTAATTTGAGAGTTAAACACAATTTTATTATTTGAATTAGTATTATATTTAAATGTTTGTCTCTTTAGTTTTGTTAAAGTTGTTTAAGTTAAATAAGTGACGGTCATAACTTAAGTTAGTGTAGACCCATATCAGCATATATATCTTCATAGTAAGACTTCATTGTCTGGGCTGCTAACCAATCATTGTATAAAATGACAAAAGGAACAACGATTTGAAGAAGGTAATGACTGCACAAATTGCGGAATTAGGGTAAAGAGCGTATGAAAGATATAAATTCTCTTTAATGCAAGATTGAGGATTGATATTAAATCATTGATAATCACTCAATCATTTAATCATCATCTCCTGCAATACCAAAATGATGCTGATGCTATTGATTACTTGAGCTGACAGTTAGTAGAGACTGATAATGATCAGGATGTCTTTCAAACATGATGATACATTCTGTATAGTCTATACCAGGTAATAAGTTTCAGCACCATACTGATCATCATTTGTCAAAAGACACCCCACTCAATCAGTCTATTGTCAAAACTAATCGTTTTAAAAATATATTAAATATTTAAATTATTTTTCTATGCCCCCGCCATGAAATGGCGACAAGCATTAAGAGTTGCTCCTGTCCGTCCGTTCGATATTCGATATAACGCAACTCCTCCTACACTACTGGTGGGAATTTAATGAAACTTGACCACAACGCTTTGCCTGATATGTTGTTGTGCATGAAGGTGGGGTTTCGCTCTTACATGTTCTGTTCAGAAGTAATGGCCCTTTGATACTTCCATTTACATTAGTTTTAATAGGAGTATATCTCGTGAACGCAACTCCTACACTACTGGTGGAATGAAACTTGATCACAATGCTTGGCCTGATATGTTGTTGTGCATAAAGGTGGGGTTTCGCTCCTACATGTTCCGTTCAGAAGTTATGGCCCTTTGATACTTCCATTTACATTAATTTTAATTGGAGTATATCTCGTGAACGCAACTCCTCCTACACTACTGGTGGGAATTTAATGAAACTTGACCAAAATGCTTAGCCTGATATGTTGTTGTGCATGAAGGTGGGGTTTTGCTCTTACATGTTCCGTTCAGAAGTTATGGCCCTTTGATACTTCCATTTACATTAGTTTTAATAGGAGTATATCTCGTGAACGCAACTCCTCCTACACCTCTGCTGGGAATTTGATGAAACTTTACCGCAATGCTTGGCCTGATATGTTGTTGTGCATAAAAGGGGGGGGGGGGGGGGGGGGGGGTTTGCTCTTACATGTTCCGTTCAGAAGTTATGGCCCTTTGATACTTCCATTTACATAAGTTTTAATAGGAATATATCTTGTTTCTTATATTTTGTGTTAAGCAAAATATGCATTTTGCCCATAACTTTAAAACTACTTGAGATACTGCCTTGAAACTTGAAATATATTTTCACCATCAAAATCTACATCATAACCAACAAGACCCATAACCCTGCTTCCAATATTTTTCAAATTTTGCCCCTTTTTCACTTACATTTTGTGTTAAGAAAAATATACACTTTGCCCTTAACTTTGTTTGGAATGGAGGGATTTCAAAATAACTTGGCACAAATGTTCACCATGACAAGGTGGTGTGTCGTGATAATACCCATGCCTGTAGGTCCAAGGTCAAGGTCACTGTTACTAAAAATAGAATTTTCTTGCAAAATCTTGTCCGCTCTGTAACTTTGTTATTTCTTTTTGGATTTTTGAATAACTGGGTATAATTGTTCACCATATCAAGACGGTATGTCACGTACATGCCCAAGCCTTTAGGTGGAAGGTCAAGGTCACTGTTACTAAAAATAGAATTTTCTTGTCCGGGCTGTTACTTTGTTATGAATGGAGGGATTTCAAAATAACTTGGCACAAATGTTAACCATGACAGGGCGATGTGTCGCGTACCATGCCCATGCCTGTCGGTCAAAGGTCAAGGTCACTGTTTCTAAAAATAGAATTCCTTGTCCGGGCTGTTACTTTGTTATGAATGGAGGGATTTCAAAATAACTTTGCACAAATGTTCACTATGACAAGGCAGTGTGTCCGCACAATACCCAAGCCGGAAGGTCCAAGGTCAAGGTCACTGTTACTAAAAATAGAATTTTCTTGTCTGGGCTGTAACTTCATTATAAATGGAGGGATTTCAAAATAACTTGACACAAATGTTCACCCTGACAGGGCGGTGTATCGCGTACCATGCCCATGCCTGTAGGTCAAGGTCACTGTTACTCAAAATAGAATTCTCTTGTCCGGGCTGTAACTTTGTAAGGAATAGATTGATTTCAAAATTTGACACAAATGTTCATCATGACAAGATGGTGTGTCCTGTACCATGCCCATGCCTGTAGGTCCAAGGTCAAGGTCACTGTTACTAAAATAGAATTTTCTTGTCAGGGTTGTAACTACGTTAGGAATAGAGTAATTTCAAAATAACTTGGCAGAAATGTTCTCCATGACAAGGTGGTGAGTCATGTACCATGTCCATGCCTGTAGGTCCAAGGTCAAGGTCACTGTTACTAAAAATAGAATTTCCTTGTCCGGGCTATAACTGTTTTGAATGGAGGGTTTTCAAAATAACTTGGCACAAATGTTCACCATGACAAGGTGGTGTGTTGCGTACATTACCCATGCCTGTAAGTCCAAGGTCAAGGTCACAGTTACTAAAACTTGAATTTACTTGTTCGGGCTATAACTTCTTTATAAATGAAGGGATTTCAAAATAACTTGGCACAAATGTTCACTATGACATTGCATTGCATTACCACCAACTTCTTCACAGACATTTCCGTAATGAGAAGAAAACAGTGCCACAAATACAAATAATTTACTTGATCATCAAGTTTATGCATATTCTTATAATTACTCGAACATCACTGTCTTTGAAATGCTATTATTCCATTCATTGCACTTTAGTATCTGAAAATGATGCATAGCGGGGGCATCCGTGTCCTATGGACACATTTCTAGTCTTAATTTTGACTTTTAAAATGTCATAGACATATTATAAATCATTAAAACTGATTGCATTTCACATGTTTATATCTGTAAGGCTTTATGTGGAGATTCTATATTTTAATATTTCTTAGTTATGTAATAATTTAAAAAAAAAAAGAACAATAAGACATCACTGTTTTGAACTAAATGAAATGCTTAATTTTAAAGGTGTAATAATTTTGGCTTTAATGATCTAACAAAAGGTTAATCTGCAATCTGCAAATTGTTCTGCATCATTTTTAATTATCATTCTGCGTTTTGCAGTGTCAAATACAATTTCTGCACATTGCATTCTGCAGAACCGTTCTGCATTTTAGACTCCTTGTTCCTATTACCAATACCTTATCTGCAATCTGCGTTCTGCAGATTTGTTCTGCATTTTATACCGCTAATTTGCAGACTGCATTCTGCGTTCTGCACAATATTCTGCATTTTAGACCTTCCCCAACATGCAACATTTTACCTGACCGAAGCCAAATCTCTCGGACATGTCCGATATGACGCCTTTTGCGAAGTCTTCCTACTTGTCTTAGTGTCTGATTTTTGCACTTGGTCCATAACTTTTTCTTTTTTGAATTGGGATATAGCAGGAAATCAGACCCAATTACATTTAATGATTTATTGTCAAAAGAGCCCTGGTTGAAATACAGATAAAATTCCTAGTTCTTTGGGATTGGATCATGTTCACAAAACTGAGAGAAAAGCCCCAATACATAGTTGCACAGATTCAGGGTTTCATTGAAAGATCAACACTGTACAGTTCCAGGGAACCAGAAATGCTGTATCTACTTCAAAGGGTGGTTTTGGCATACCCTCACCCAAAGCAAAAAAGCATGAACCAGAAAGGACATACAAAAGAGCTGCAGATATCAAAGATGATGCAGAGACAAAAGATCTCAATATTGGTGATTTCCAGATGGCCATCATCAGGGGAAATACAGAAAGAGTAAAACAGTATTTGAATTCAGGTAATAGTTTTGTGAACATACATATAAAACATTGTAAGTCTTAAAAGAGATATAAGGAAAAAGGAAAGTAAAAACATCAACAAAAATATTGTTTTGCTTGTAGTGGAAATAGTATCAAAATTATATTGCAGAAAAAAACTAAATGTTTGGAGAATAGGGCATTTAATGTAAATGCAACTCAAATGATTACAATTAAAAATCATTTATTATGTGATTTGAATATATCAGAAAGTTAAATTAGTAATAGTTTTCCAACAAAAAGTAAAAATAAAGTTTGTATATTTAATGCAGGGTTTAAAGCAGACACTCCATTGAAGAGTAGCTGGACAGGTTTGATGTATGCAGCCAACAGTGCAAACTCCAATATGGTGAAACTATTGCTGGACAGTGGGGCTAATCCTAACTTTAATACAGGTAAAACTTATTTTCAATTTATTGAAAAAAAAATCTCTACAGATTGGTATTGACTGTCAAGTTGAGTTAGTTGTCTCAATAAGAGTCTTGAGGCAAAGATTTCCCACAGTTATATTGACCATATGACCAAGCTACTTTAGCAAACACGAAAACAGCTGCCGTTTTTGTTTCGAGTCCATAAACTTAGCCCCTTTACCACATTGAGATATAATGGAAGACAATTACACAAAAATCCATATGAATACACAGAAGTGGGCATTCAGTGTCCTGTGGATACTTAGTTTTTTTCTTCAACTGTTGTTATACCAACATAAAAGCAACAGACATTCATGTATTTTTGTGATGTATTTCAGACATGTATACTGTATTGATGGCAGCATGTGGAGCTGGTGGGTACCAAGATGATGATGTTCTCGCTGTTGTTGACTTACTGCTCGGAAAAGGCGCAGAAGTTAATGCATATGACAGGTAAAATAAAAATTGGTGGCTCTTTGCATTGAAAATTGGTATTACTGGTTTAATTTTACAGTAATGCTTCATTAACATGTATTGATATAATTGAGAAAGAAGAAAGAAATTAAATAGTTACCAAATAGTTATGCATAAATTAACCATTAAGATACAGAAAGTGATAAAACTTGCACTTGAGTCGGATGCGAAAACTATATATATATTTTTTTTTTGTGTAACTTTGATTCAACATAACACATTTTTCAAGTACAATAGTAGATTACAAAGACAAATAAATCAAACTATCTTACCAAATTTAGTGTATCACCAGGAGTTTTCCTAGCCTTTCTGAGGGTCTGGAAAATGGACCCTTTCCCAAAGCAAACAGACTCTTTCCCAATCCGAAATTTCTTCCATTTTTCCCAATTGAATCCACAGATAATTTTCAAAACATAAGAAACAGTTTTAACTTTCGCTTTACGTTGTAAACAACAACTGACTGCTTTATTTGCACTATGCATGTGACATCACAACCAGGTGTAAAATTCGGTGCATACGGTATAATTGTGTGACTGTATGGAGAACAGTTCGTCGAGATACCGGTCCGTGCCGAGAAAATGGACATTTCGTTCCGTTCAAAGAAATTTTAACCAAATAAAATTGATTGGATTTAATAGGCGATTTGGAGTAAAACAAATCATTTGTTTTCGTGATATTAACACTAATATGTTGCAGAGTATGGCCTCTCATAATAGCAAATACTACGCAAAAAAATTTCGTAAACGGGATTCAAAAGGCTGTTCGTCAATTGTTGACTTTTGCAAGAAATGGCAACAAAAAAAACACTGAACAAGAAACGTCACAACGTCAACCGGAATCTGGACAACGAGCAACACGAGGGTGTAAGTGTTTGCTTGTCTGAAAGCAGTAGAAAACAAAGAAAAATTCTTTTACAGTCATTTGTTGACTTCAACAAATTAAAATTATTCAATACCTCGAGTTTTTCTCTGAAAAAAAGCCTGTATGTAGGTTTTGAACACTAAACCACCCTGAGTGAATAAAAAGTAAACTGATCCTTGTAAAAGTTTTTAAAAAGGGGAAAAATGCATAAAACAATGATTTCAAAATTCCCAAATCTTGTATTTTTGTCGATAAAAATTCCCAAAATGAGACATTTTATGTGCTAAAGTTTTCCCAATTATGGCCAGGGCCTTTTCCCAAAATGGCTAGGAAAACCCCTGATCACACTCAGTAACATTTTTTCCATTTTCACAAATACTTTCAGAACAAAACATGACAATTCCATATTTGGTCTTTAAAATCAACTCTTAAAGAACACTCGAGTTACCTATTTTTTTTATCGGTCTATATTACTTTGACTAAAATTTTTGCTTTAAAGAAAAAATATCAATATTGTTTGCATCCTAAAATCACCCACCAAAAGACTATTCCTTTTAAATATTCATTCTTTTCCTTTTTTAAAAAGGAATATTAATTTAAATATGCGCAACATCTTTTAAGACTAAATATATTTTGTGTTTAAAGAGTTTTGTTTCTAATTTCTTTAAGTACAGTATTTTCCCGCTTATAAGGCGATCCGCTTATAAGACGGGACCCCTACTTTGCCGCCAAAATCTGAGTCTTTTGTATAGACCCCTTTATAAGACGGGGTGAAATTTCAAATTTTTATAAGACGGGACCCCTACTTTGCCGCCAAAATCTGAGTCTTTTGTATAGACCCCTTTATAAGACGGGGTGAAATTTCAGTGAGTTCAGACCCGAAATTTTTGAATTTCGCAAAAAAAAATCGGCGAAATTTTCGGCAAATGTAACATTTTCGAAGCTAAGTAACTGGAACATATCCTAATTAGAGTGAATTTAGACCCAAAAAATCGGCAATTTTTTCGGTAAATTTAAGATTTTTGAGGCTTCGTAATTGGAAAACATTCTAATAAGTGTGAATTTCGCAAAAAAAATCGGCGAAAAATCGGCAATATTTCGGGAAAATTTAATATTTTCGAAGTTCCGTCATAGGAACATTTCCTAATAAGTGTGAATTTCGAAAGATATCGGCTAAAAAAATCGGCAATTTTTTCGGTAAAATTAATATTTTCGAAGCTCCGTCATTAACATATCCTAATTACTGTGAATTTCTATAAAAAAAATCTGAGAAAAATCGGCAATGTTTTCGGCAAGTGCAATATTTTCGAAGCTCCGTCATTGATACATATTCTTATAAGTGTTAATCTCGTAAAAAAAATCGGCAAATTTTTTTGGTAAACTTGATATCTTTAACGGCTAGTCATTGGAACACATCCTAAAAAGTTTTATAGATCTTTCTCTATCGTGACATCCTCTAAGATTATTGATGGTTGTGTATCACCACTGCGCATTTAACTGTAAATTTCAGTCTTTGTCCGTATGCAAGCTTTTCACACTCGAATATTAATCTATTGTCCAGATGTTAAATTCAATTAAACTTTGTCAAAGGCGAATAGCAAGAACAATCAAGCCTCGGGGCAAACAAACTGTATCCCGTCATTTCAATTCATGCAGAGTTTGTGTCATATACCGGTAATCTGAATTTTCGCGTTTGCAAGAGGTGTTGACAGCAATCTCTGTTAATAAATTTACAATACCTGGTGACAGATTCAAACAACACAGCCTTAGGCAATTATAACGGCTGTGACAATTTTCTTAAAACTGAAAAGCAGTGGAAAAATTTTAGATTATAACAATATCCAAACTGGCTAAAATATTCAATTAGCATTATTACTCTGGCCAACATGAACAGTGAACTATGCCAATTATATCATAATAAATAATAGTCCTTACAACAAACATCGCTTATATCAACATCGAGTGCTTTCCATAATAATTTCCAAATTATATCTTCAATATGAAAAAGATTTATAAATTTTTTATTACTAAACCAAGAAAAAAATCGGTCAGACTTATATTACAAATGCTCGTCGAAAATTAATTACCGAAAAAATTACCGATAAATAATGGCCAGATTTAAAAAATCGTATGTTTTTATAAGAAACTTTAAAAAGTACCTGCCAAAAAACGAAATCTTCTTGTAGATCGCGCTTATAAGACGGGTCCCCTACTGTTAAGGCTATTTTCCAAGGAAAAAACCCCGTCTTATAAGCGGGAAAATACGGTATATATTAAATGCTTACTGTATTTTATGAACTTTAGGTATCACATGTCACCGTTGATATTTGCTGCCCGAGAAGGACATGCCAAGGTTGTAGAGAGACTGGTCAATAAAGGGGCTGTGTTGAATAAACAGGACAACAGAGGATGGACAGTAAGAGCTATGCAGATTACTATATACATTGGTGCAAGTTTTTCCAGTTTTTGTGAGAATGCAGGTTTTTTTTTAAGCCAGGAGAGGTTATTTTTCCAATTCTCTTCACTTGTATTTGCTTCTCTCCTCTAGCCTTGTAATCATGTTACTCGGCCACTTACTAATATTCAAGTTTCTCTACCCATGTTACTTTTCCATTGCTCAGATTTATGATACTCTGCCCTTGATTCAGGAACCTTGTGTTAAAAGAATTGACTTGTTCAGGTTTTCAAAGAAAATCATTTGCAAAGTTTTAGTAAATACAAATGGTAGAAGAATTGCAGTGTTTGCCTATTACAGGCTTTAACATGGGCAGTGAGTAAACGTCACAAGGGTACAGTACAGACACTGATGTCATTAAAAGCAGATCCCAGAATGAAGCATACTAATGGACAGAGTGTATTAGATATGGCAGAGAGTAATGCAGATTTTCAAGTAAGTATGTTTTGCTGTTTGGAATTCTTTAAATCAGTAAACAATATAATATTCCCATGGCATTTTCTTAGGACCATCGTGTTGCATCGTTTGGCCAGGTGTCTTCAAATTTAGTAGGAAAATTGGTTGTGACAGGGATGTGACCCCTGTAAATTTTCAGGCCGACACGGGTGTGGAATGTGTGTCTCCTAGGAAGGGGTCATTTGAAGTTGTTTGATGGGGATAATAACTTTTGACATTCATTTTAGGTAAACTTTTCTATGGAGTGCACGTAGTTCAGCATAAGCAATATTTACCTTGCATTAGAATAGTTTGATGGCACCTTAAGGGTCCACTACAATCCTCCTTGCACGTTCATCAATAAAAAAGAAAATTATCAAAATCTCAATAGCGGCAGCATGACATTCAATGAAACTTTGCCCAAATAATTGTAATTAGTGCATCTTCATTTTACATATATAAAGAACAGTTAGAACAGTGAAGAAAAAAAAGCTAGATCTAAAAATTCCATAATTTTCTATTTGCATAAATTCACAAGAACTAAGCAATACAAAACATTGATTATTTTAAATTCCCACATGAGTGTAATGAAACTGACAAGAAAATGTTGTGTGCTTTGTAAAAAAATTTCAACTAAGGAAAGAGAAATCAGGGTTTGTCCCCTGTTTATGTGACCAGAAAGCAACCAGGAAATTGAAGGTCAAACACACTTACTAATATTTCATTTAGTTTACATATATGTAAGACACTAGGACACAAGATGTTGTTGTCGGTATCATATTAGGCCATCCTTAAAAATTGTTTGTTTGCGGTTGCGCGACCGACCCAGTGAAATAACCCCCGACCCAAAAAATTTTTTTGACCATCTTGAGAAAAAAATTTTTTGGTCTATCTTTCCGTTAAAAAATAGGCATTTTACTTAACACTAACCAACGCAAACTTATTCCATATTTTACAACTACATCCCAATTTTATCTCAAGTATCATAGTTCAGAATTATTGCATCATCAACCATATTCACCCAGCTAAAAATGTCATATGTCACATACACACTTTTTTGTAGATCAAACAATTTCATATCGAAGCCAATTAAACAACACAGTCTGGTTATGAGCCGACAATTTCTTTGAAGTTCAGTTTGACTGACAGAAAGTATCGATGTTTACCCTCATACTGCTTGTCAATCAACAGGAAGCAAAATGAAATAAGGCGGAGTTTAAAACAAGTTTGTGAAATTACTTGATTATGTGATATTCAAAGAGAAATAGAATTTAAATGTGGATTATTTTAAGTACAAACATGGCCGTTTCGATACAGGATACGACACCAGGTAATTTGTAACAGATTTTTTAATGCCTGATCGAATTAGCTAATTAAAAGTGTTGACAAGTTACAGTTTGTACCGAGGCTTGTTCATCGCTTTTGAGTACAGAACAGAACAAAACATTTTTTACTCGGGTACATGAGATACAACATGGGTGTTAAATGAATTGAAATATCTGCAAATGCCCGTTTTTATAAGACGAAACACAGATTTTTGACTACCTTTTTTTGGTGTCTAGGTTGATCGCGTAAAATGCAAATTTGCAAATGCAAGGCAGTTAGGAATTCTGAAATCCTGAAAATACATTAAAGGGAAAATAAAGAAAATCAACCATTTGTAGACACACAAAAACCTGGATTTCAGACATACGCCTGCCTGAAAAATTTCACCCAAGCAAATGTACTGTATTCTGCAAATATTCTGTCACCAAAAAGTCATAAATCAACAGTAAAATGTCCGCTTTTTAACGCTGTTCTCCAATTATATATGGTATTTATTTTCAGTAATATAAACACGTGGGTTATTATACCCCCGCAAACGAAGTATAGGAGGTATATAGGAGTCATCATCCGGTTGGTTGGTTGGTTGGGCGGTCTGTCTGTGGCACTTGCAGCGCCAACAGTTTTCAAGATATCGACTTGAAACTTTAACCATATGTTTGTGAGGACATTTGCGCGAACTTTTTTTTTCCTCATGTGGATCAGTCCATTATTTTTCGGAGGGGAGCACGATTTAACAAAATCTTGTTACGCGAACTACTTCTACAGTTTTTAAGATATTGACTTGAAACTTGATACACGTGTTCGGCATGAAGTGTAGATGTGCGTGACATATTTTTGTGTGGATTAGTCAATTATTTTTTGCAGGGGACATGATTTAACAAAATTGTGTTATGCAAACTTCTAAATCTTGTGATGCGAACTACTTCTACAGTTTTTAAGATATTTACTTGAAACTTGATACATTTGTTCGGCATGAAGTGTAGACGTGCGTGACATATTTTTCGTGTGGATCAGTCCATTACTTTTTGCAGGGGACATGATTTAACAAAATCGTGTTATTCAAACTTCTACACTTACTACGTCAACAGTTTTCAAGATATCGACTTGAAACTTTAAACATATGTTTGTGTGTACATTTGCGCAAATTTCTTTTTTTCTTATGTGGATCAGTCCATTATTTTCTGGAGGGGAGCATGATTCAACAAAATCTTTTGACGCGAACTTCTTCTACAGTTTTTAAGATATTGACTTGAAACTTGATACATATGTTCGGCATGAAGTGTAGATGTGCGTGACATATTTTTCGTGTGGATCAGTCCATTATTTTTTGCAAGGGACATGATTTAACAAAATCGTGTTATGCAAACTTCTACAGTTTTGAAGATATCGACTTGAAACCGAAAGTGTATGTTCTGCATGAAGTGTGTATGTCAGCGACATATTTTTTTGTGGATCAGTCCATTATTTTTTGCAGGTGAGCATTATTTAACAGAATCTTTTATTTAAAATCTTATGATGCAAACTACTTCTCCAGTTTTCAAACTTTAAATATACGTTTGTGAGTAGATTTCCATGACATACTTTGTTTCATGTGGATCAGTCCATTATTTTTTAGCAGGGGAGCATGATTCAACAAAATCTTGTGACACGAACTTCTTCTACAGTTTTTAAGATATTAACTTGAAACTTTAAACATATGTTCAGCATGAAGTGTAGATGTGCGTAATATATTTTTTGTGTGGATCAGTCCATTCTTTTTGCAGGGAACATGATTTAACAAAATCATGTTATGCAGTTTTCAAGATATCGACTTTAAACTGAAATCATATGTTCTGCGTGAAGTGTGCATGTTAGTGACATGTTTTTTATGGATCAGTCCATTTTTGGTTGGAGGGGAGCATTATTTAACAAAATCTTATGACACAAACTACTTCTCCAGTTTCAAACTTTTAACATACGTTCGTGATTAGATTTGCATGACATATTTTTTTTTTCATTTGAATCAGTCCATTATTTTTTGGAAGGGGAGCACGATTCAACAAAACCTTGTGACGTCAACTACTTTTACAGTTTTGTTTACATCCGGTGAAAACCCAAGTCGCTATTTTTAAACACAACTTTTGCTTTACATGCACGTGGCGATAGCATTAGCTCACCAAATGACATCATTATTCGTATCCCTCTCGGAAGAATAACAACATGTGCCCAGGTGAAGGTCGAGTAGCTGTGTGCTTATCAACAGATTGTAAAAAAAATACTCAGAAGATGCTCGATTGTTTTTTTTCTGAAACAGAGACAGCGTAGTAAGTAATATGTATGTAATTATCATGCAACTGAAATGGACTTGTATCGGTAGCCCGGCAGATATAGTCCTACGATTGGTTTCGTTAGCATTAGCTCTCCAAATGACGTCATTATTCTTATCCCTCTGGGAAAAATAACATGTGCCCGGGTGAAGGTCGTGTAGCTGTGTGCGTAAAATTAAATACAGATTGTAAAACAATACTCAGAAGATGCTCGATTGTTTTTTTTTCTTACGCAGAGACTGCGTAGTAAGTAATATGTATGTAATTTTTATGCAACTGAAATGGCCTTGTATCGGTAGGCCGATATAGTCCTATGTTTTATTTTCTAAAATTGTTATGCCGCGAGAAAATTTAATCTCGGACTACACAAAATGAGAGTAGGTCTACATCAGAATATGCCGTCTAATGATGTACTTTGGAAACTAAAATGCGCACAAATTATGTACATACTTTGTATTGGAGATATTTATTATAAACAAAAAACAAAAACAAAAAACCCAGCAGAAATAAACAACTACCGTCAATTTCATAATTATTGAAAATATTCATGCAGTTCTATAATTTTTGTTTATGGAGAATTTTCACTGAATTGAGAGGCATTGTTGATTAAAATAAATGACAATAAATGATAAACCCATGCCTCCAGATGACTTAATTTTGTGTTTCAAAAAAGCTCAAATGCACTTAAGCAATGGCTTCCCAATGGTATATAAATTGCTATCTTCCAGAAGCTTGTCCCCCACCAGGGCTTTGCCCTGGACCTACCGGAGCCCTAGCGGCCCCCTGGACCCCCAGCAAATTTTCAGGATTTCAATTATTTTTCAACTTTCACCCATGAGAGATGCAAACATCATTTCTGTATACTCTGACAAAGCAGCATTGCTGTGGTATTAATCACCTTCAGTGATAGCTCTAGTTATTATTATTATTATTATTATTAAAAATGAACATATCCATTTGAAACTTGAATCCTTAAAATACTTCTTAACCACAATGCTGTTGAACGGCTACAAATGTCTGGAATAGTTCGTCCATCTACTCTGTTGTAGGCTTAAAAAATGTTGTGACAAAATGATCTCCGCTTCTGTTAAGGTTTCCTTGGCTCTTAACTTTGAATAATCCTGCCAGTAACACTTGAAAGAGTAGGCAGTATCCAGACATAGATAATTAGGATTGTTTAAGTTTCACGCTCATAATGTGGGCATGGCTGTAACGTGGCTTTTACAAGTGCGATAATGCTAATAAGATTTCCCGTTTCGCTGAATGATTGAATTCAAAATGGCGCAACCATGTTAGATACTTTCTCGGTGACTTTAAATGTGATAAAGGACATTACATCAACAACACTTATAAAAGATGCCAAATTACTTAATTACATACATTTCAGTCATGGTTTGATGTGTTCTAAGGCTTTGATCTGGGTATAAAAATAATATAAAAAAAAGAATTCCGACTTACCGACCCACGTCCAAAAAGTTGGGTCGCGAAACCGCAAACAAACAACTTTTTAAGGATGGCCTTCTCGTGTGGGCATTTCAAATGATAATTTGTGCCGTTAAGTTTTTGTGAATTTATGCAAATAGAAGTTTATGGAATTTTTAGATCTTGCTATATTTCTTTACTGTTCTAGCATGACTTACCATATGCAAAATATTTGATAATTTTCTTATATATCGATAAACGTGCAAATAGGAGTGTAGTGAACCCTTGAACATTATTACACTGCAACTCCGTTATATCGCGATATCCAATATATCGCGCTTGGTCCGTGGATCCCAATTTTTTTTTACATTTACAATGTTGATGTTTGTTCATTCTTCGTGGGTGGTAAAAAAGATCGAATGATTAAATCAACGTCGGCGACAAATTCACGAAACACACGCTTTTTCCGTGTCGTATTACATCATTATTGGCGAAGGTTGTTTATTACATTTTGTATGCAAGGATTTAAGAGGCGATGTACACGTTCACCAGCAGATATAATTTAACATCAAACGTACGAAAATAGATGAACGTTGTCTTTTTTTCAATTCTGTTGCTTCTGATTTGACATGAAACCCCCTTTATGACGAACAATAGGTGCGAAAAACACCAAGCAGATACGGTACTAGTCTCAATAATTCGACTGCAAGCACAGACCCATTATCATGCTGACTTTTTACAGATGTCTGTCCTTTACGTCTCAACCAAAATAGACCAAAACTGTGGTGGAAATCGGCGAGGGTTAAGATTTTGAAGAACCCGAGTTTTACTGTTTTTTTCCTTAAAATCTGTACACAAGCATGTTCACTTATTGTTTTAAAACACATCTGTGATCAAAATAAATACTAAAATATTATATTTTGTGAAAAATTTCTGTTAAACCCATTACCGTTTAATCGCCGTCTCAGGTTTACATCGCCATGCGGGGCGGAGCTTCGATCCACGCTAACCAATGAAATTAAGATCTTTCTTCAAAACAATTATGTACAGTAAAGGAGGGTGTACGCGGTAAATATATTCGAAACGTGAAATTTATGTAGGATTTCTTGCGTGTTTATTAAGCAGAAAGAAGAAGTTGCAACTGATTTATAGTTTCATTTACGTTATATTAACGATTTAGTTCTAAACCGCATTCTGGTTACAAAATATAGCTTTAATAAAGAAAGAAATAATCTGACAGGGGTGGAGATGGTAGGCTGTGATCGGTGTTTTTCTTGTGCATTATGATGATATGAACAAGCCTGTATTTTCGTTTATCAACAATAAAAACTACAATAAACTCAGAACATTTTTAATAAAGTATATACAACAGTGATCAAAACTTTCAAGACTGTAATTCGTCGTACAGTTTTATTTCTTTACTCTGACCAATTTGACTCTATAACTGCAAGTATTTACATGACAACATTTACAGCGCAACCCGTTTCACCTTGTCCAACCTTTTTGACAACTTCTTAATTCTATTTGAAAATTTTGTGTAGTTTATTTTTGTCACTGACGAAACTTTAGGAAACGATTTGTGGTATCTTCCGCTAATATTTCTAGTCAGCTTTTCGTCTTTCAATAGAGTTGCGAAAAACGTCAGGTCTTCAAGCCTGTCATTATGTAACTGTTGCACAAGTTGTGCAGCTGTTTGTGTTTGTACTGGGAAAATGGACGTTAGAGATCGCTTATTGTTTTAAAAAACCGCTGAAACTATAGAACTTTATTACAAAAAACATCAGCTCTGACAAGATATTATGTGCAACAGTCGACAGAGTCATAACATGTGATACTTGTACTTGTTTAATGTTGTTTAATATCAATAATGTGCAGTGCCGGTAAATACATGTTCAAGTAAACGTTAAAAAATCTTTTGTATTAAAGGTTTATAAGTTATTAGTGAGTTCCTTTTTTCTCATATTTTTGACAAAAAAAATCATAGTGTTTTTTGCCGGAAAGAAAATAAAGTATTTTGTAATTGACAAGAATTGATCAATCTTGACTAAAATGTGTAAAACGGCTTTTAACGCTTACCCGCAGTACAGGTTATCATATAGTAGCGTCGTGTTTACATCAGCTGTCGATATCCAATATGGTAGAGCTAGGTAGATTTTACCGTGTTAAATCAGTTTGAAAGTTTAACTGCCGATGTGAACGATTGCGTGAATGGATTTTCTTTATAGATGTCTCATCTGATGCAGAAAATTACAAGCTTTCTGTACATGTAAAAATTATGCAGGTAGAACCCAATTTTTTAGCCATAAATCGTGCGCAACGGATTTCGTTGGGCATTACATACGCAAAGAAGACAACTTTTCCACCACAGTTTTGGTCTATTTTGGTTTGTACTCTGAAAGGGGATATTGACCCAGCAAAAAAATAGCACAATATCCACCTTTTAGAGTACAATTATTTGGACTAATACGGTACTGGCAGAATTTCGTTCACGAGACAAACCGCAAATTAGCGACAATTAATGCAAGTTGCTAACCATAATAGGCATGAGCAGGAAACGTCAAAACAGTTTGTTGTTTTGACATTACCTACACATCGACATATCAAGCTGGTAAACGACGGACGACGACAAACTAACAACGCTGACCATGACTGACCGACAGATCGTCGATCAGTTGAAAGTACCGAAAACAATTATACCACCGTTGGGAATTGATGACAGCGATCTTTGTTTTGTACATTAATTAATTTATTTTTATTAAAAATAAAACTTAATAAACTATATAAAAAGTTGTTTTAAAACATTTGTCCAGCATGGAACGTACTCCCTGATGTACCCGTAGATTTCACGGCGTGTTAATTACGCAACACCGCAATATACATGCATCTGACAGCAAAAACAAATGAATTCTCCTTGTTTTAGCGCGATTATTTACTTATATCGCGCTCCGTTTATATCGCGGTTGGCGGCCTTGGACCCCGAGGTCCGCGATATAATGGAGTTGCAGTGTAGTATAATAGTATAATACTTACAATAGCTGTTTATTGACCAGTGATTGTAGTGAGAAGTTCATATATCACTTACAAACACCAGTTTGACCCCATGAATTGATAAATCAGAGCTCTAATGCATTTTGATATTAAATAAACTGATAAGAGTTATTAAGTTATATCATATACCCTATGAATTTAAAGCATTCTGATTGGTTGAGAGCTTCGTACTCGCGAGTCCGAAAAAAGTGATAACTACCCCGGGAATTAATAACTACCTTTACTATCATCATCATCATCATCATCATCATCATCAGAATGCTTTAAATTCATAGGGTATATGATATAACAAGTAAATACTAATGTTGAGGTTGATATGTAGTTTTGCGGACCTGGGTAGTGTGATATCGACCGAGGACTACGTCCTCGGTCGATATCACACTACCCAGGTCCGCAAAACTACATATCGACCTCAACATTAGTATTTATTTGTATAATAAACTTTATGAAAAATAACAAGTTGGTATTTGGATATAAGCTCTCAGAAATAAACAAATCAAAGCACTGAAAGTACTAATAGGTGGCGTTTTAGAGTGATTGTCATAATGTCACATCTATAGATTGTGTGGAGTTTCTTATTGGAGGAGTGTGAAGGAACTTTCAGATGGCAGAGCAAAAGTTTGCATGTCCGGCTTCTGCTTTATCAAGATTTTATCTAACACAGGCATTCGGGCGGATGCTAAAATCCAAGACTGAAATCATATTGTGCCAGGAAAGATAAAGTCAACCTTTGATTTGAAACTTTTAATTGAATAGAAAGAAATGAATCAGATGGAAAAATAAAAATACATTAACTATGAAATAGTTGCTATTTATACTTTTGATTTTAAACAATATTTATTGACTATGAAGAAATAAAAGATATGCAAAAATAAAAATACTATGACTATAAAGCAATTTTATAAAATTAGTCAGAGCACTGCATCAAATCTAATTAAATTTAAAGGCTTTAAACACTTTAAAGTTTCGCCTAAAGTTAACACTTCAGAGCCATCTTTTTGTTAAAATGTCATGCTAATTAAAATCCCACTAGCTTTTTGGAATGCTAAAACATGTTTGAAAACTTTCTGTGTGCAACTTTGTAAGTTGCATTATGGTTAACGGATGGTTTTATTATGTCTCCCCCCCCCTCCGGGGGAGACATATTGTTTTTGCCCTGTCCGTCACTCCGTCTGTCCGTCTGTCACACTTCGTTTCCGCTCAATAACTCGAGTACCCTTTGACCCAGAGCCTTCAAACTTCATAGGGTGATAGCCCTTATTGAGTAGAAGAACCCTATGGATTTTGGGGTCAGTAGGTCAAAGGTCAAGGTCACAGTGACCCAAAGAGTGAAAACCGTTTCCGCTCAATAACTCGAGTACCCTTTGACCCAGAGCCTCCAAACTTCATAGGGTGATAGCCCTTATTGAGTAGAAGAACCCTATTGATTTTGGGGTCAGTAGGTCAAAGGTCAAGGTCACAGGGGCCCGAAGAGTGAAAACCGTTTCCGCTCAATAATTTGAGTACCCTTTGACCCAAAGCCTTCAAACTTCATAGGATGACAGCCCTTATTGAGTAGAAGAACCCTATTGATTTTGATGTCAGTAGGTCAAAGTACAAGGTCACAGGGGCCCGAAGAGTGAAAACCATTTCTGCTCCATAACTTGAGTACCCTTTGACCCAGGGACTTCAAACTTCATAGGTTGATAGCCATTATAGAGTAGAAAAACCCTATTGATTTTGGGGTCAGTAGGTCAGAGGTCAAGGTCACAGGGGCCTGAAGAGTGAAAACCGTTTCCGCTCATTAACTGGAGTACCGTTTGACCCACAGCCTTCAAAATTCATAGGGTGATAGCCCTTTTTGATGAGAAGAACCCTATTGATTTTGGGGTCAGTAGGTCAAAGGTCAAGGTCACAGGGGCCTGAAGAGTGAGAACTGTTTCCACTCAATAATAGGAGTTCTATTTTACCCAGACCATTCAAACTTCATACGATGGATGTCCTTATTGAGTAGAGGACTCCTATTGATTTTGGGGTCAGTAGGTCAGAGGTCAAGGTCACAGGGGCCCCCGAAGAGTAAAAACCGTATCCGGTCAATTACTGGAGTACCGCTTGACCCAGAGCATTCAAACTAAATAGGGTAATAGCCCTTATTGAGTAGAAGAACCCTATTGATTATGGGATCAGTAGGTCAAAGGTCAAGGTCACAGGGGTCTGGGCGCAGGTGGGGGGGGGGGGGGGGGGCGCAGGGGGGAGACATGCGTTTTTCACAAAAAACATCTAGTTTAATTTGTTTTTGTTCTTTTTGGGGTCGTGGTTAGATTTGGTTGTTTTCGAGATATGGTTTGGGTTGGCATTAGTTTGGTTAAGTAAGGCTCACTTTACTCTGGAAAGATTGACAATCGCGCAGCGCCGTCTACCGTCTCAGAATCACCGTGGCCTACATTACTGTATACATTATTCAAGAGTGATAATCCACTGGAGGTAAATTGATCGAAATTCACATGTATGACATTGGGTTTGCGTAAATGCCACCCAATAAAATGGTTCTGGATAATGCCCATATAGTATGATCCATTTCTTTTCAGATGTTAGAGTTGTTGGAAGGGAAAAAAAGAGAAACAATTGTTCCAGATGTAGTACAACAAACAAATCCTGTAGCAGCAGCTTCCAGTCCAGTTACAGTGTCAAGGTATAAGATACTGTGGGAAATTGCGGGTTACTACTAAATCATCCTGTTAAATGATCCAGTGTTATGCCAACACAAACTGGGAGGCTTTAAGTATTGCTCTTATCTGTACATATGTACCAAAAACTTTGTGTACAAACTCCTTATTTATTAGTAGGTTTTGTTCAGATTTGCACAGATGATCATCCAGGACATGCGGATAGTATAAATGGTATTAAAGGAACGTTTTTACTGTGATTGTTATATCTCAATTTTCAAAGAAAAAGACAGTGCATTACCCCACTCAATGAACATGTTTGCTTTACCTTAAAGTCTTTTGCTGTACATGTAAAACTTTTGTTAAGCAAATAGCTTTCATCAAGGTCCATTTACTTTGTGGTATGTGGTGGTCATTATATTGGTAATCTTCTTCTAAATTGCAAAATGCAAATGTTTGTTTCCAGTTAATGCTAATTGTTTTAACCCTCATGCTTGCATAAACTTAGAATGTGTAAAAGATGTACAGGCGAAGGATATCAGGATAAGTGTATTCAACATTTACTGTCATGTTTAAGATGAGCTTTGACCTTTCGGTATTATTATTAAAGGTTTATGTTCATCTCCTTTTTCAGTGTCAAAGATTCATATGGTACCACATATGGGGATCTTGAATTATTTCTCTGTGGTTTGGACCTCAGTCACTTGGTAGATGTTGTTCGCAGTCATCACATTGACTTCAACACGTTCTTACGCATGACTGATGATGATCTTATAAAGGTAGTGTACAGAAATCTTAGTAAAATTTATACAGCAGGACAAATAATCACTTTTCCACTTGCAAACTAACCATTTTCTGCTTATTTAAAACTAATTTAAGTGTCGTGTGATTTGAAGCTTTATATGTGTATTTATAAACAGCTCTTCATTTTAGTTTAATATTTTATTGAAAGTCCAATATAGATTTCCAACTTGATCTGTTCTGCTTACTGTTGTTATCTTAGACTTGGGTAGTGTGTACTTTTGTTGAAATGTTCGAGGGCAGTGTAATTATACCTTTGTTGGATGAGTGTCAGTTTAAAAGCATACCCACAAAAGAGCATTAAATCAGAAAGGTCAGTAGTCTTGGCTCCTAGACTTCCTTAAAAACAGAGAATAAAATATTAAACAACAATAATTTGAACCTTTAATGACCTGTATCTTACCCTAAATTATGGCTAGGCAAAGGCAAACAATTTCATTATTTATGTCTAACTCTGCAATATTTTCGGGTTTCGTGAATTTTGGATACAGCGTTATTTGTTGAGGTTGGTCTTCAGACATCAAATGAATGAAGTGTGTGATAATTGGCTGTGGGCTAACTTAAATGGAAAATTGCCTACAATTAACAACAGTCCACAAGGGACATAACAGCACCCAGTGAAACTTACTGTAGTGCACTGGCCTGTAACTAGTTTGTATATGCTCAGACTATTAAAATCTGGAATATTTGAAAAACAGTATAGTAGACCTGGTAAAAGTAAGAAATTTTTGCTGGTAATTGGGAAACCAAAGCTTGTAAAAATAGAAATTTTGTTGGCTGCCAGGAAGTGACAATAGCTTGTGTGTTTTAGATGGGTATAAAACAGCTGGGTGTAAGGAAGAAGATCCTAGATGGAATTATGTCGGTACACAAGAAGGAATGGGAAAAGTCGAGTTTACCCACGTTACAGTACAACAGACAGGTCAGGTGAGGAGAAATAATGATCTCTTCTCGATTTCCCTGCATGGACAGTTTAAAGGTCGTTAACATTACCTGGTTGGTTGGTCAGAATTACGTGTACCGGTAGCAAACAATTTAATTATGTTATATAGTCTAGGTGTCGTCATTAAGCAATGCTGTCAAGTTTGTAGCACAAACTTCTTACATAGATTTAGAGCTATAGTCCTTTCCGATAAGGGTTGTTATCTCCCTTGGCAAATTACCGTTCCTTAGCGCTCTTTAGCGTGGAGTGAGACAGTTTACTTCCGGTCGGAGGGTAAAACGAACAAAGGAATATTTAGAGAAAGCGAGAAAAATAATATTATTGTGTTGTTTAATAATAAAAAAGATTGTTTGTTAGTTTGGCGAAAGATAATAAAAAATGAAAAATTACAAGTCTTTGTTGTTGTTTTTTTTAAACAGAATGTTCTAACAAACAGATATAAAAATGTAATTTAAGTTTTTTTACCAATAACTGCCTTAACTGTTTACTTATTTTTAAATCTTAGCTGCTTTGCTCATATCCATCTTGATCAGAATATCATAATTTCATTTACCAAAATTATCTTTGTTGGATTGCTAATTAACACTCGATTTTCATGGTGATCATCAATTGACGAACAATAATATGGCAATTTATTATGAAAGGTAACACATACCTAACCAAATGGTTTTTGCGCTGAGGTTCGTAATTTAAAAGAAACTACCTCGATTTATGACATTCCCTTCGTTAATAAAAATTAGTCTTTGAATGAGCGAAAAGTTCTTCACAAACGAGCGTCCTAAAAAGAGAGGTGTTATTTCAAATTTGCAACAATCAGAGTTTCTTAACAACAATGGCAAATTGCAGATCTCATCCCACTGGAGTGTTTTCAACAGCATCGTTAACTTTTATTTTAATTTAATTTTCTGTATTAGTTAATTTCATTATGAGATTCAAAAATGACCGAACCATCTAACTGACCTTTTCAGTTATGTTCTCATACCCCTAAATAATATCTTTTTCCGAACGCTAGCGTAGAGATACAAGCATGTACTCTTCAAGTATGCGTCAATCCAAAAACAATAATGAAAAACAAAATCTGCGATTTTTCGGTAGACAAATCATTCACAAACATAATTTTCGCACACGTTTTTGTAAAAGATGCGTTTTATTAATTCCTTTTATACAAATTTAAGAGAACTATAGTTAAGAAAGTTAAATACGGACATTTTCTTCTGTCGGGGATTCAGAAATGAAAAACGAAAATGTATATGTTGCAATGTTGTTGTTGTTTTTTACTCGTGGGCAACGGCATAAATAGGCCTTATTATCGTCGAATATCGCTAACCTGTTGTTTGATGTCATGTTGCTAACGAATTTTTTCGATGGAAATTTATCATTTTATATATATTTAGTAAAATAAGAAGTGAACCGTTTTCTGTCATACTAGGTGTTTGTTAAATCAGATGCCGTATTCAAGAATCTTTTACAGAAAGGAAACATAAGTTTCGACATGACAATACTAATTATGACAGCCAATTTGTACTAATTCATATAAGTGAACATCGTCATCAGCTTATGTATATTCAAACTTGTTGGCAATTTGTAAATAAGGTGTGATAATAGCCAGTAACTTAATTCGTTAAGTTGATAAACCTAAAATAATCGGTGTTCAAATGATCATATTTCAGAACTAAAGTAACTGCATGCTTAAATATGATCTTTATGTCAATCTAAAAGAACATTTTGAATTAAATCTGAAACATTTGAATGAATATTTATTACATTATCACATCTAATAAAAGTTAATTGCAATTAGAAAAATGCACATACAACAGTGCGTTCGGTTATTCTAACTAGCTTTCAGATATTCGCTTGCTTAGTAAATGTGCGAGCAATTTGAAAAATACATCATTGTTGTCTATTTGAATGGACATTTCTGTATTAAATTAGCAACATTCGAAAAATCATAAATTATTTTATCATATCCAATAAAAATAAACCGTCGTTACTATAAAAAATGACGCTTTCGTTAAATCGGGTGACCATACTTGCCTACCGGAAGTAGAAATAACCGCGACCGGATTATCAGCAAAGGGAGATAACAACACTTATCGGAAAGGACTATTGCTTTTGAACTTTTTACACATTGACACTGTGAAGTGTCAATTATTTGTTAGACAGGGCAAGGTTTCTTGAAAATCTTGCAGAACAGGCTACAGTTTCCAGATGACTTGAATGATTCTTTCACTTCAGCATCCAGACAATTTTCCTTTCTCTTGCGGTTGGGTGGGGTGGGGGTATGGGGGTGGTAGGCATTGTCTTTGGGAGCAAACTATCTCTGTAGATACTGATTGAAACTTCAAAGAGAAAATTCTACAGTTTTAAAGATATGGACATGGAACTTTGAACATTTATTTACATCTAGTGTAGATTATTGTGACAAAAGTTTTCTGTGGTTCAGTCCATTTTAATTTTCTTTTAAATATGCGGATCAGTACACTTTTAAAGAGAACTATTTTAATATGTGTTGATTTGATTTTCATCATATACCTCATAGTGACACAATATTCATTTTTCTTGGTCAATTATTTGTTGAATTGGACAGCGTACGGTTGATCTTTTAGAGATTATTATTTGTTTGAATAGTGACATTGGTTTCCAACTTGGAAACAATTTTCATGTGACTTTATCCATTAATACCCTTAGCTTTTTGGTCAGAAGTTACCTAAAGAATTAAAAGGTGAGCACTGTAGATCCTGAACAGGTGGTACACATGTGCTGGCCGATGTGGATCTACACTGTTTCCTAATGGAAAATAGCCATGTATGTGGAGTAAGGGTTATATATCTGTATGTGATTACTGTTTGTATGGCTACTTTGCATATTACTGTAAAACAAAAAAATAAAACATTGCTCATATAGAAACTTGATTTTGATTGATTTTTTTGTTTTCAATAAATACTTTATTTCAGTATGCTTAAACCTTGAAATATTTCTCAACTTGATTGTATTAAGTGTGCTTAAAAAATCACAAATCAGAGTAAAATAGAGTCCTTCTCAATTCCTTAATAGATTAAAAGAAATGATGGGATGATATTAATAATGTGGTTGAAGTGTTGAAACTGTATTTGCTTTGTATTGCAGCTGCGCAGAAGCATTAGCAGTAGTTGCCAACATTTCAAAGCATACCAAGTACATCTCTACCACAATCGGCTTCCTAAATGATCAGATCAAAGCAAAACCTCAAGTCCTCGAACAGTTACAGGTTTGAATAATATTGATGTTCTAAAGTTGCAGATTTGTTTAGATAAATACCTTGTCCAGTAAATAAATGATGAATACAATTTACAGCACTTCCCAGCTTGGAATGGTTTGCAGTAAAAGCAAATGAGATCTATTTGTCTGAAGTTTTTGTCAATAACTGAATTATCTGCATTTTGACATCTTATAAAAGGTGAAAATCCTAGACAACTTTAGTCATGAAATACAAGAACTTCCTTGTTTAAACAAAACTGTTGGCTGATGACACATTTTAATATCTGTGACGTCTATAAAGAAACTGAAGGTATATCCAACATAGATTTGAACAAACGTTGTGTATTAAAATGTTTGGCTGATGTTGCAGGATGGTACAGGACCTAAGCAGCTACATCAACACACTGTAGACACCCTGCACAATGTCGCCTCACTCGAGAAGCAACTTCACAGCCTCAAAGCCATGCTTGAAAATGTATGTGTTGACCATTTAAATACTTCTTACTATGAAATTGTAGACATTCTCAGTAAAAAGAAAACTACTGAACAAGTTTTTAATTCTTTCCTTCATATACACACCTTTATTGCATGGGCGAATAGTGTAGATCCAGATTAGCTGGCACATCTGTGCCATCTGATCTGGATCTGCACTGTTTGCTATTTGATTAATTAGATTATTTCTGATCAAAAACGACCAGTGCAGATCCTGATCAGATCAGAGGGCACATAAAAATGAGTATTTATGGAGGAAAGGGTTAAGCAAATGTCTTAGTTGTTTATGACTTAATTTGGTTATTTTTATGGAAGTTTTAGAGAAAATCATTTATCATTAAAAAAAGCAAACAATTTAACAAAGAGACCTATCGACCAGCGGCCACCGTCACAACATAATTACAATATTCACAACATATACCGCTACTTTGTCCTGAAGTACAGGTCAGCATGTTCGATACATCCATGATGGCTTACCACCTGATTATTAAGAATGCATTAATGTAAGACTTTGTTGGAAGACTCTTGTTGAAGGCCAGGTATTCCTGATCTCTTAGCAGTTATAAAATTTGCGACCTTTTAGCCAGAAAGTATGTTATGCTTTTAGCTCAAGGCCAGGGCCAGCACTGTTGGTCTAGTCTTCGTAGTTTTGTTAAATGGCCTTTGACCCAAACCAATAAAAAAGCAACAAAATAAAAAAACACATTGCCACACTGAATTAATTCTTCTGTTTATGTTCCCAGTGTTGGGAGGCAGTAAATGGTTATTCTGATATGTCGCAAACCAAAGAATCACAGCTGACACGACAAGTCCACTTGCTCCCTACTAGCACATTCCTGAAACAGAAAGGGCACATAACTGACATCACAATGACATTCAGTTTATGAAAACAAAGCAAAATTATATTCAAAACATATCAGTTGATTTTTAAGCACCATTAACTTTCAAATTCTGGTCGCGAAAACTGGTCGGCCGACGAGGCAAAATTTCAAACATTCATCAGTTCACAGCTTTCTTATTGCCAACAACCAAAATAAATGCTTGCCACTCACACATCGTAAAATCCCTACTGATTCATTAAATCATACTCAAAATATACCATAACCACCTAGATTTTGCACTACTCACACTTGTTTGTATATCCCTTGAGAATTGCAAGTTAAACTGAAGGCAGAGCCAGAAATGTATTAGTTTCGCATTTCCAAGCACCTGCCTCACACTGAAAGTGTCAAGGTCAAAAAGAGCATGTCAGGCAACTTTTGGGGATCCTAGCTACCGATGTGAAACTGCAAATATAGCATCTAAAAATATTTTAAAGTGCCATGAAGCTTACAGTTTGCCCACTTACCTCTTGTCTTCAAATTTGACCGGGGCCAATTTGCATCTACGGCTACAAACTCTTTACTGCATCCTCGCTGTTGTCTTGATCATAGTATCCACACAATAATATAATTGTTTTTATATTTGTGTAGACACTACAGACTGGTAATTACAACCCTCCTGATGTGCTGGACAAGACAAGTTTGCAGAACTTAAAATCTAGAACCAGACTGCCCATCTTCCTCCTTGCAGCTTCTACTGTTTTCATGGTGATATGGAAAAAAGACTTCCTCTGGAACAAACTGCATCAACTTGTGGTCAGGACTTAACCAAGGTTCACAGCAATCATTACATTCAGGTGTCCCATTAAGAAACAGTCCAAGTTCTTTTGACTTCATTTAAAGCTGTCATTAAATGTCAGGAAGACATGAAAGGCATCTTTTAAAATGTTAAAGTTGATAAGAATATTTTCTTCTCTGACATATGTTTATTTGGTTGTAAAAAAACTTTAAATTTCTCTTTGTTAAGAGTTGAAATAAAACATTAAATCTGCATTCATATTGGATGTGGAAATTAGTCTGGTAGATTGAATGAATATGACATAAGAACATCAAGATCATAAAACAATCTGGAGACCTGTCTCAAATCTCAAGCATCTGATTAACTGAAATGGCAGCTGGTCACCATTTCAGCTAATCAGATGCTTGAGTTTTGAGACTGGTCTCTAATCTTAGTTTTATGATCTTGGGCTCTGCTCTGGCCCATAAAATTCAGTTCAGAACAATTCAATAACTAACATTTGTCTTATAAATTTATATGTTATCAGTTGTAACAATTTTTTGTAACGACTCTGTTCTCATACATTTCGATTGAGCTTGTCATTATCATCTTTACCATCATTTTGATAGTATTCACCATTTTATTAATATTTACTTGTTAAAAATTGGTGGTTAAAGTTTTTTAGCTCGACTATTCAAAGAATAGCGGAGCTATCCTACTCGCCCCGGTGTCGGCGTCGGCGTCCGTTAAACAAAAAATGCACTTTGGTCCATTACTTGAAAACTACTTATGATATCAACTTGAAACTTGGAATATATATTCACCATCAAATTCTACATCATTACCAACAACACCCATAACTCTGCTACAAATATTTTTCAAGTTATGCCCCTTTTTCACTTAAATTTTGCGTTAAGGAAAATATGCACTTTGGTCCATAACTTATAAACTACTTGAGATATCAACTTGAAACTTGGAATATATATTCACCATCAAATTCTACATCATTACCAACAAGACCCATAACTCTGCTGTCAATATATTTCAAGTTATGCCCCTTTTCTCTTACATTTTGTGTTAAGCAAAATATGCATTTTGCCCCTAACTTTAAAACTACTTGAGATATTGCCTTGAAACTTCAAATATATTTTCACCATCAAAATCTACATCATAACCAACAAGACCCGTAACCCTCCTTCCAATATTTTTCAAATTATGCCCCTTTTTCACTTACATTTTGTATTAAGCAAAATATACAGTTGGCCCTTAACTTTGTTATGAATGGAGGGATTTCAAAATAACTTGGCACAAATGTTCACCATGACAAGGTGGTGTGTGGGGTACAATACCCATGCCTGTAGGTCCAAGGTCAAGGTCACTATTACTAAAAATAGAATTTTCTTGCAAAATCGTGTCCGCTCTGTAACTTTGTTATTTCTTATTGGATTTTTAAATAACTTGATATAATTGTTCACCATATCAAGACGGTGTGTCACGTACATGCCCAAGCCTGTAGGTCAATGGTCAAGGTCACTGTTACTAAAAACAGAATTTTCTTGTCTAGGCTGTTACTTTGTTATGAATGGAGGGATTTCAAAATATCTTGGCACAAATGTTCAACATGACAAGGCGGTGTGTCCGCACAATACCCATGCCTGTAGATCCAAGGTCAAGGTCACTGTTACTAAAAATAGAATTCTCTTGTCCAGGCTGTAACTTTGTTATGAATGAAGGGATTTCAAAATAACTTGACACAAATGTTCACCATGACAGGGCCGTGTGTCACGCACCATGCCCATGCTTGTAGGTCAAAGGTCAAGGTCACTGTTACTAAAAATAGAATTCTCTTGTCCGGGCTGTTACTTTGTTATAAATGGAGGGATTTCAGAATAACTTTGCACAAATGTTCACTATGACAAGGCAGTGTGTCCGCACAATACCCAAGCCTGAAGGTCCAAGGTCAAGGTCACTGTTACTAAAAATAAAATTTTCTTGTCCGGGCTGTAACTTCATTATAAATGGAGGGATTTCAAAAAAACTTGACACAAATGTTCACCATGACAGGGCGGTGTATCGAGTATTATTCCCATCATTGCACTTGAGTGTCTGAAAATGATGCATATTGGGGCATCCGTGTCCCATGGACACATTTCTAGTTTCACTTATATTTTCACATAAGTGCACTTCATCGATAACTTTGCAAATACTTCAGGTATCAACTTCAAACTTCCATTATATTTTTATTTCAGTTCTTTTTCTGCAACATCACTGAAGTGATTGATATTTGACTAAAAGTTAATGTCTCTAATAAAAAATTACTAACAAGTTTTCTAACAAATTCAGAAATATTAAATTTTCATAGTTATTCCCCTATTCAGTTTAATATTTATGGTACATTTACGAATTATTTCTGTTATTTGAAATGAATTTCTCCCTTACCATTCACTTGTTAATATTTTTCCTGATTGCACATGAATGTATGGCCATAGTTGTTATTGTTTTAATCTTCAAATTGCATTTGTTTCAAATGATTCGAATAGTCGAGCATGCTGTCTCCTCTGACAGCTCTTGTGTAACTTTAAAGTGCATAGGCACAGTTCTTGCACCAAGTAATTTTGTATGGAATAGTGAATGAAATGTGACCCATTGTGCATCAGACAACAAATGTCAGTGTATCCCAGTTGAATGCTGGTAATTGTGCTTGCTGGGCTCTCATTATCTTTAAGAGTAGAAGTTTGAAGGAGAAGGGAGAAGTGGGGTCTCAAGAACAGTATTACCATGGCAATTGCTAGGGTCTTAATGGGAGGCCTGTCTCTCTGATATGATAAATAAAACTGCTCAATTAATTGTTTGTGCTTTTCATCAAGCAAGTTTGTAAGAAACAATGGAACAATGCTGTAGTTAAACCAGTTTTCAATATGATAAAATTCTCCCTATTCCATAGTAGTAAATAACATGATCTCATAACTAAAACATAATTGTTGTACTGTTGAAATGTTTAGGTATGGACTTGTCTCAGAATTATTGACGTCATAAAGGTCACAGAACTTCATCGCACTTTTTATTTTCTCAGTTATGGACTTAATGCTGTTTATTTGTAACCTGTTTGTACAGGGTGATTAAATGAGGTGATAGGTATAATTTGTTTGCACCGAGACTTCAATGTTCTTTTTAATTGTGTTGTGATGAATTTTTATTGGATTTAACACCCAGATAACAGAGAAATAAAGAGTGTTCAGGGCTTTTTTCAGTTGATTTTTTAGCCGTTATTCGGTCATGTTCCCAATGGCAAAACAAATACTTTTTTCCCAATTTGAGACGAAAAATTCCTAATTGAATCAAAACAAACATTTCTGATGAAAAACAACAGCATCAGCACTGCATCTTTTGCTCTTTAAGCCAGGAATATTGACAATATTAAATATGGATGGCAATGATTAAAAAATCAGCAGATAACAGTAACACTTCTTATTCCCCAATGATGCTAAAAAAATTACTAATTTCTGGCAAAACGACGATAAATTTCCCAATTCCAGGGGTATGGGTCATATTCCCAAAATGGTGAAAAAAAGCCCTGGTGTTATAAGCTTTGATATGTACAAAGACTGAAATGAACTGTTACATTTGCAGAAGCAATATGCAGTCATCAATAATCAATAGGGATAAGATGCTCAAGAAAGTGCGCTAAAAACCTGTGACGATATTTTGCGATGACGGAACCTTAAATATAAGGGTTGGGGATGCAGCCCTAGCCTATCAGGAGGGGAAAATTAACATGTGAATTTCCAGTTGTGAGGAAAATCGCATACTGCTTTGTTTAATATTTGGGTATGGTATTGCTATGATTTTAACACATACAATGATTTAAAACTAACAAAATACTCCAAAACCAAGTTTCTTTAATATTCTGATTACACATCAACACAATTTATAATGGCACGTCTGTCTTTCTTGCTTTTGAACAAGTCAAGTGGAGCATGAGCAGGGCCCTCTTGTGCAACTTGGGCGGCCCCCAAAGAGCTGGTCGATTGGGACAGACTTGTACCTGCCTGTTTACTAGCTGACTTGTTTAAAAATTGTAGAATTGATTTATTATCACCGTATTTTTTGCTGTAGCTTTGCCAATTATGCGACATTTTTGTTGTTATGATGCAGTCGTAAACTAGTGGTTTATATGTGGTAAAACGAACACTAGGCTTTCATGCATATTTTCATTACATGTTGTAAATCGGCAGTATGCAACTATTGTAAAAAGTGTAGCTTGGTCTAGTGACCATTGGACACTTCATGCCTTAAGTTATCTTCATTCATGCATTGATAGTTTTTAGAGTAATCCATACTAAAATCTTCACACATTTTTAGAGTAATCCATACTAAAAACTAACCAGTTGTGTGAAACATAAGTGAATAAGCCTTTGAACTGGTTGTGTTGCCAGGAAGCATCATGAATATGAAGGCTATACGGCACAATCTCCTCCACCAATTCTTTTAAAAACATGTCTACAGTGTCTTGCTTAAGTCTCAATATTTTTCATGTCTTCTTTTTACCATGCTCGTTCTTATGCTTGATATTCCCATCTACTCCACCAGATGGTGTTGGATTTTGTTGATGGTCTTTCAAGAAGAGCTGACTTAACTTGAGCTTCCTTTTCTCTGGACCACAACTACTGCACATTCTGTCAATCCATTTCCTCTTTTGAAATTTTGTGCCTACTTTAGATAACAGAGTGATTTTTAATAGGTCATAATGACCATTAACTATAAAATTACTTCCCTTTCATTTGACTTTTGGAACTTTGATTTCTAGGTTTGCACAGTATTCAAAGAGACGCCGATTTAAGTTTTTCTTGTAGATTGTTGTGCCCTTGCAAATTTGGAGGCATTTATCCATCCGTACGTGTCTGTCTCACAGTCCCCCAAATCTTGTGGCATCAACTCCTAAACTATCAGGCGGATTTCTTACAAACATTTGAATGTGTTTGTTGCTGTCGATTGCTTTGGTTACTTCAGCCTTGTTTTCTCCAAACAAGCCTGCAGAAACCGCAGACATGTGGGTGTTGGCAACAAGTGTTTGTGCATAGTGATTGTCTGTTGTATGTCCAACATGTGTTTTCCAGGTATCTGGGCTTTTTGGGGAACATAGGCTCTGGCTTGTAAGATTTGGTGTGACTATGATGAAAGAGCCTAAAGGATGTGTTGTTGTTTGCAATTTGTGTGGTGGCCATTATCCAGAATTCTGTATGAATTCTGTCCCAGGGCATGATCAATGACTCCCGCAACATTCTGAATAGGGCGTCATAAAACTGCCAGGCCCCCTGACACCGAACAGCTAAATCACAAACTATTTCCCCATATTTCATTAGCTGGGCAGTTTCAGATGGATATTTTAGACAGTAAATAGCAAATCTAAGGAATGCATTAGTCCATTGTTCGATGTGGGTGATTTTTCTAATTTTGTTGGCTGGTAAAACACTGAGATTTGAAGAGCTATCCATTTGGAGGAAGAATTGATGGAAGGGTTGAGTAGTTGCAGTGGCAGCAGAAGGCAGAACGGAGGCGAAGTCTATAAACTTATTCTTCCAGATCTGTTTTTGAATGGAAGGTTTAATATGGGCATATATTGGCGTTGATTTAGGTTCAACATACTGCAAGCCATTACCTGGTAGCAAGTGATTAACTTGTGAACTTGTAACATCATGAAATGATCCGAAGTCATCCGAGTCCAAATCTGATTGTTCTGAGAGTAAGTTATCAGGTTCCGACAAGTCTGATTCAGGAGTCTGTATTCCTGGAACAGTATGGTGGTCCGGGAGGTTCTCTTGAGGATCTGTTGGAACCGGACATCTATGGCGACCACTGGTTTGACTTTGCTGGTTCATAGACGGAGTATGATTGTCCGAGACAGGTAAATGGATGTCATCCTAAGTGCGTACTGGGCAATTTGTTTCTTTTTCGTATGTGTTGGCTTGGCTGCGGTATTTGATCCTGAGGCAGTTACAGTGCATGTGTGCTTGCTTAACACCACTGATGTTAGATCTGAACCATTGTTTTTTTTTTTTGAGGAGTTGGTTTTCTTTTTCCCTGGAGGCCCAGGAAAGAAGTGGTGTTATAGTTAATTCTAAACAGCAATAAGGCTGTGGTGGGTAGGCCATGTGAGCAGATTAGTTTAAATTTTAGGTTGAGTTCTTTCTTGATGGACTCTCTCCTCTGCATATTGATTAATTGGATGGTTTGGCAGATCAGTTTGAAAGAATTCCAAAATACACTTCTTCAGCTCTGTGATGTCCTGTTTTTCTTTGTCACAGGCATTGTTGATTGCTAAGACGAGTGGAATGGATGCTCGATTCAGATGTTTTATGGCATTTTGATTGCCAATGTCTACAGTTTTAATATTTTTTTTTACTGATTCCACAAAAAACCATCAATCTTGGGGCATTCTAGCATTGGGACATTCTCTGGCCATTTGTATTCCTCTAGAAGTTTTTTGGTCTTTTCTTCCTTTATTTTCTTGCATGGGCTTGAAGCTTGATTCAGTTTTTCTGCTACTTTGCTGTTAATAGCAGCCCCTATTTCACCTTCATTTGCAAAAAATTCATCAAAGTCATAAAGCATGTCACTTTGACTCTCACCATTTCTATCATCATATGACAGTAAATTGTTCAAGTCTGATTCGCCAGTTTCGGAATCAGTATCCGCTGCTGTGGTCATGCATTTCCTCTTTTTCTTCAGATTTGATGCTGGGCATTTTTCATGACCAAGTTGTGCCTTGATCTCTTGCTCTGATTCTGTCAGTGTTCGAATGTTATTCACTTTTGCCATAGAATTTGCTATGCTCTCGGCGAAATTGTTCAGAATAGATTTACTTTTTTTTCCATAAATAAATGAAATACTATTTACAGAGGATAATGCAATAAGCTTAAAGATTTATCTTCCTTGGGGCCGTTTCAAATCAGTATGTACAATCATGTAACAAATGCCTTGAGTACAATAGCATGCAAAAAGTGAAATAAAAATAAACATTAACAATCATGCACAAAATAACAAAAATCAACAGCAAAATACAAAGAATTAATGGAACTGTACATACTAAAGAGCTGTTATGTACATTTAATAAAACTTTTGATAATCTTTAGATCTTTAAGGTTGGTAAAAGTCCAAGATTGTTTACCTGCTAGTAAAACACAAGAATGAAATTACTTTTGCTGTAACCAATTTGTGAATAGAGGCCACCTGGCATGAAATCCATTAACTGTTTTTCCACAGTCCTAACCATGGACTGGCAGACTGACTTTACAACCATTTTAAATATGCCAGGGTCCATTTCACTAGTATGTACCACATTCATAACAGATCTTTCAAAAGGATGTTGTATTCCACATCTATCCAAGAGTATTCCTTGTCAAAAATTGTTTCTGGGTTATTTGAACATTCTTTTAAGTAACTATGTAAGTGTTGGATAAATGGATAAAGTTCTGAATTAGCAACCTTTCCTGAATTGATCAATTCCCAATAAGGTCCTGTTGTATTTACATAGACAAGACCAGTCCTAGGCTTATCAAAAGAGTTAGTATTATGTCAGATTTTTAATCAGCTTTTTCCCCTTAGAGCTTTTTGTTTGAGGCTTGAACGGTTGATACATGTATCACATTTAGGAAGTCTGCGGATAAGAATCTCTGCAACATTCTGGAACAGGCCATTGAATTGATTGTCACTGTAGTTCTGTATGGTGGACTTTATTCCTGAAAAATGGGCACAGTAATATAAAAACATTGAACTGAAGTTTTGTTAACTTCATTATGCTCATATTCTTTCTACAGAAATGCCAATGCAAGTCCATACAACAAAATCACACCATTTACTCTCAGTCAGTGCAACTTGATAATAGTATTTGTAAGTTCGTTTTAGTTTCAGTTGTTTGTTTTCATAAAAGAATCTGCTGTCCTATGCAAGGTAAAGTAATAGAGAAAATAGTCCCATCTTTTAAATAAAAAAATGGATCATTATTACGATATATTTACAACTTTCATATGATTAAATTTGAAATTTAATTTAAATTTCATTTGAAAATAGTATTTTGATGATTAAATATCATGTATTAAAATTGGGTCAAAATTTTTGGCAAAATCCGAGCCGAGACGTTGGCAGAGATGTAAGAGACTGCAAGGAACGACAACTCTGTGTGGAGATTGTTTTTTTCTTTGTTTTATTATTGTAGCTTTAAACTTTAAGTTACAACACATTTCCTGAAACACTTTACGATTATCTTAAATATTGTCTTAGCAAACATTGTAACACATTTTTCTGTCTTATCTTACACGATTTTACACATGAGTGACCAGTGCAGATCCAGATCAGCTGTCACATCTTTGCTGTCTGATCTGGATCTGCACAGGTCGCAGCTTTGTCAGAAATACCCAATGAATCAAAAAGCGAACTGTCCAGATTCTGATCAGATAGCTTGGGTATTCTTTGACATGATATGGTAAAAAAACAGTTAAATTGCACACAACCCATCTGATTGAGATTATTAAAAAAGAGTTTTACAACATTTAAATGTGAATAAAAAGTGTAATAGACTGGCATATAAACATCTGTTTATAGCTAACACTCGCTCTGTCTGTTTACTGTTTCATTAGCATTGTCAATGTGGTCAAATCGGTTCAATCGGTTGGGACACTATCGATAACTTTCCGATTATTAATCGGATGTATATTAAGACTTTTTCATCTATTTACTATAGTTATAGAAACTCCTAGATATATTATAATAACTTTTCTAGACTTTTTAGTATTTATATTTATTAAATAACAATAAACAATTTAACAATGTTCAATAAAAAATGAAGTGACTAGAAGATCAACCAGACTCAGCTCAATGGGGGCCTACCGATATACTGAGTTACCTCCCATTGAGAGTGGTTTCCTTTGCTGATTGGGTAGTTCCGGTTTAAAAGCGGTAATAAAGCGTAGCGTTAAAAGTGTAAATAAAAAATCTCAAAGTGCTTTTAAAGTTAAAATGCATTGTCGATTTAACAAAAAAGTGGAACAGACATATAAGGAATATCATTCATCTTTGTAAATTGATTTTAAGTTAATAACTAAATGCAACTTTACCTATTTACGTTACTTCCTGTATCCTTGTTGAACATTCTTTTGGCTGGCATGGAAGTTGTAGCTTTTTAAAACTTTTACTTAAGTATTCAGCCAATCACTGTTAAGTCATCCAAACAATGCTTATTAAGAAAAGGGCCTGGTGTCTTATGACTATGTTACATAATCTAATTAGCAAGACTGGGTTTTACCAGCTGAAGGTGTCATAAAGGCCTTTTGAAGTTCAGTTGTAGATTTGTAAGAGGTTGAAAACGTTTCTTGTTGAGGGTGAAATTGTTGTTTTAGGAAATTGACTAGAGATTAAATATTCTAGTAATTAATTGTCACAATAATGTTTGAGACTAGAAACATTGATTATTTGATATTGGCAACTTAAAGCGCTCCGTACTGAATTAAATAAAAATCGGGAAGTTTTACCCAAACATATATTTATTTAAAGATATAAAATTTATTGTAAAACTAAATGAACTACAAATTTTCAGAAATAAAGAGAAAAAACGTGGAAAAATTATAAAACAATGTTTGAATATGTTCTTTATTGTATAAGAATGAGGAAGAACGTTTTGGAAAAAAAAGAGTAGTATATTGAATAAAAACGTCAATACGAACATGGCACAAATCTATTAACCGAATCATGTGCATTTAGTTTGTAGGATAAGGTTCAGTTAGTTAAAATATTTATTAAATTCCTGGCAAAAAATGTTGCATCGGCACTGGGTTACTACATGTATATATAACCCAGATCGGCATAAAAGAACATTTATAAAAGTGAACGGGCATTTCATTGGCAGATGTCAAACTTAATTTTATATCATGTGTTATAAAGTTTACTACCTTTTTAAGGTTTTCTAACTTTTCTTTTCCTCAAATCTGCAATTTTTAAGCAGAAGAAATGTGTTTTTTTACTCTTTATTAGTTACCAAAGGGGTCGAACACAACGATGTTAACACAAACCTCTCCGACGTATTAAAATGGTTAGAAGAGAAAATTTAAATATTATGCGCTGCATAATAAAAACCATCTTTTTTTCCATTCAGTGATAATAATAAAACGTTTTTATGCATTATGCTGATCTCTAACCAAGCACACACCCGTCAACCGGCAGAGCCAGGAGCGGACAGCACATCCAGGCACAGACACGGTAAGTTTTTTTCATTCTTGACAGCAGTGTGTCAAAACATAAAAAATAAGCTCTGGACCTAATTTGGACTACCTCTGTACACTATATCTCTTCCCACGGAAGAAAAAAAAATGTTCTTCATTGATTTCAAATAAAGATTTAACCATTAGTTACCGAACTTCTTCTGGGAATACTTTTCTTCTAATTTTTACTGAGATTTTTTTAACTTATAAAAACTTTATATGTTCTGTTCCGAAAACGAAAGTTGAATGGCTGACGCCCAAGATATACAACTAAATCTGGAAATCAGTCTCAAATCTCGAGCATCCTTGAGATTTGAGACTGATCTCAAAACTTAGTTTTATGATCTTGGGCCCAGATTACCCCAGGTAATGTTTCAACTTATTTCACCATCATTTCTTTATCGATTTATGTAATCAAACCAAAATTGATGACGCTAAATATGTTTTTAGAAGTATTTGATTTTTTCTGCATGTTGGGTAGTTTTTAGTTTTGGTTAAATTTGCGATGAAGTGTAGCCTAGTTGTTGACATTTGCGAACTATGTGGATAATTTCCAATAATGAAGCCCAAAACACATTTTCTGTCTCCAAACTGGATTTATAAAATATAGACTTTCTTCTACTTGTATTAAAACCGGCATTCACCAACTCGAGCAACTATAACACGTTTGCGAAAAACGGCCATGCATTGTGTACAGTGTCTAGCTAAGTTATGTACTGAGTGTAAATGAAAAATTGTTTGTGAGTGTACGGTGTAAAGTAGGTAACGAATCCATTTTCTGCCAAAATAAACTTCAGTACCTGAGCATACACATACACTGACCAAGCGTAAAGTAAAACATTTTTAGTATTTTCAAAGAATAAATGTGTTTAATTTAACCATTCACATTATACGTGACATAGATAGTAATGTTTAAATGCCGTTTCCGTCCGTCTTTACCACTTTTGGTACGTGACCATAACTTAAAAGAACAATGTAAAACCTTAGTTCATTCCAAAATTTATTTATCATTTTTATCCGGCCTAAGGACCATTGAAAAACAAAGGTATGTAAATTATCTTTGGTAACATATTTGCCTTTACCAGTTAAGCATGAGTTTTCATTCTATGGAAAAGACTATATTACTGGCTTTTAAAGCTTGTGCATATCTTTAACGAGATTTTTATGGGTTTTTTTTGCACTTACGATAAACTAATATAAACTATCGAACAATAAAATGATTTGGACATGGAAGAAATTCTATATTTTATAATTCCCAATTGATTTTAAGACAACAGATGCTTTTTTGAGATTTATATACGAAAATATTACCATAATTCCCAAATTTCAAGAACTTCACTTATCACAAATTTAGACAAAACACAACGTGCTGAAAAAGCAAATACTGCTTTAAAAACAGGTAAAGTTGGCTTCACAATTTTGTAAAGTTTAGAGAAATTGATGAAGTAATGACGGTGAAATAAGTTTAAACATTATCTGGGGTGAACAGAACGTCAGTCATTAACTTTCGTTTTCGGTGTTTTGATGTTCTTTTTCCTGTGAACGATCAACAACAGTGTGACAAATTTTTAACCAGCGATAATTCAGTTAACTTAAGAGAGTTCATGCATTACAAGCTTACCAAACCCCTTTAGAAATGATTTCTGTTTACTTTTAGACATGAACAGACATACGGACGGACAATATTATCACTGTATATCAACAAATTTTTATTATTGAGAATGTAGAATAGTGTCAAAACAATACATCAAATGATTTTCCGTACTCGATTATATCTGCTCCTGGTCCCCGCCAATAAATTGGCTTTCTGCTCCATGGACCCGCCTATTTCTATTCCCCAGCTCTATTCACCAAGTCTTCACCAATTTGTTAAAAGTCTGTTTGTGCTAATATTTAAAATATTGCCAGGGGAATGATTAAATTTTCCAATAGTGCTTACAGATTTATGCAGATTTTCAGATCTAGGGAGCATTTTGCTATAAAACACAGAACTTCAAGATTTCATCACAAACTTCCGTATTTAAATCGCAATTAAATGTTTATTATCCCTTCTACCACTTTAGAAATCAAAGAATATGTGCAGAATTCATTTGGCTTTTAAAATCAGCCGATATTTATTTCCAAGAGTTAATCAAAACTAGGGAAATGATAATTACTTACACCCCTGTCAAGTATGAAAAAAACTTGCCGTGTCTGCGCCTGGATGTGCCGTCCGCTCCTGGCTCTGCCGCTTGACGGGTGTGAACCAGATCCTATTAAAACGTATTTGAAAGGATCACGGATGATTACTGCAGGTCAGTTTTAATTGTCAATCTCAGACCGGAACTACCCAGTGACAGATGCGCGTTACAAAGGGAGGTAAATTAAGACAGAAAATTGAGATAACTCTGTATATCGGTAGGACCCCATAGTCAATAGTCTTAAGTTACTTTTAACTCAATACTGAATATGATGTGTAATGTTCTATGTTGGTTTAGTAGAACACTGTGGTACGCAAAACATAATTTAAATCTTGAAATTATCTGCACTGCCACAGTACTGTTACTATAATAAAAAAAAAACTTGCCCACTGCTGATATTTATTTTAGATATCCTGACTTTAGAACAAGAATAAATTTTCATGAATTTATATTTTGGACAGTTTATTAAAAACGAGGTGTGATTGAAAATGCCATCATCATACATTTATATCATTTGTGCTACATGTGTACAGATTATTACTAGAAATACCAGTGCTCACGCTGGCTGTTTTAAAATAATAGCCACAAAATTTTTGAAAAAAATATTAATAGCCAAAGTTTCAAACGTTTTTTCCACATGCGTGGGAAAAAGCATTATAATTATTTGTTGTTGTTTTTTTAATTCAGATGATTTTATCTAAGATAAAATCCATGTTATGAAGATTTTCTATTTACTTATTTAATTTAACCTAGTCAATGAAAATAATTGTCTTTATGTAAAGCAGCTGATATAACACATTTTATGAGAAAATAGGAAGAATTTTCTCCGTTAACATGGTTAAAAAATCGGCAATTCGTACCGCGAGTTTTCGTCCTATTCATCAATGAGGTACAGTATCCGATTAGGTTTTTGCTTTGAGAATGGATTTAGAATTTGGCCCGTATTTATTATAACGTTAGAAAAAAAGAACACATCATTTATTCTTTTTTTTTAAATATTTGTCTGCTTTGTTAAACATATGATAGGGGAATCGATAATAGCTATAAATAGCAACAGTAACAACCTTGTCATGACGTATATGGTAATACCCAAAGTTTACCGATTACAAACATTAATCATTGACCCATAGGCAAGGTGATAATCTTTAGTGACACTTTGTTAGTTCAATTAGGGGATTAACAACCTACAATTATCAGAAATGTGGCGACCGCTCAGGGCAAAGCGAATGCAAATTAGCTAACAATAACTTGCTTTTTTGACAATTATTTAATCGCCAAATTTTACCGCCAATTCTTTGAAATAATCGACAAAAGCGTAAAATTATCGCAAATGGCGACAATGTCGACTGACAGCGTGAGCACTGAAATACTATCCGAAACATGTTTGTCCGAAATCATACCTTTGTTTGCATAGGATTTGCGACATATTTTGCATATCGCCACGCTTGTATTCAGCTTTCCGTTTTGATCTTGCCGGAACAAAAAGTAGTCCCATGCTACTGACTTTTTCTTTTTTACCGGGTGGGGACGCAGACAAGATTCATTGTTATTTTCATCCTCGCCTTTGTCGGTAATTTTTCTGTTTGTATTGATTCCCTTTGGCACAGTAAAAAAAATGCAAATTACCGCGACATCGCTTTCGTCCATACAGTAATCGATTGTCGCGTCGGGCTAGATTTTTCTAACCGATGTCGGCGACTTTGCGATAATCGGCACATCATTAGTTTTGAGTCACTTGAACTTCCGCAAAAGAGTGTTCATTCATTACGCTAGATAACCCAACCTCTGGGAAGTACAAAAAATGAATCATTTTTAAACTCGTCTGGTATTTGTTTTGGCACCAATCCAACTAATTTACTTGCTAAACAATGCGTTGTTAATCTTTCCGAACAAAGTTGGCTGACCTTAAATATTAATTTGCTCTAGGTGCTGCCGAATAAAGCACAGCAAAAAACAACAATGAAACAACAATTAGAAAACCGTACGGTAGTTGGCATGCCTCGTTTAACCATGTAACTTGCACGGAGTGCTTTATCAATGGGCCTTGCTGCAAACCTACTATACAGGAATTGCAGGTGACCTTGCCCAACAAATGCACTTGACTTAACTTTTTTTAGTCATGTTTGATAGTAACGTGATAATCATAAACGGCAAGAATGAAGTCTGAAGTGCTGAGACCACTTGTAACCGCGCCAAAATAGATGGTTGTCAATACTTGTACTTCTAGCGCCTCCACTTCGCCTGTTTGCTCTGAACCCCGAAAAGAAACCTCTACCGTGTTGAAAATCTGCAATGGTATCACACATCATTACTTTCATTAAGGTAAATGCAAGTATATCATTCTTTTGAACTGCGTTAGTTTCCAAATGTCAGGCCTGTACGCATCTCCACCGCGCAACGTTATTAATAGACGCTCATGAACCTGGATGCAAAGCCTGGTGGGGCCTGAATATAGTGCAAAAGTTCATACACCTTATAAGAATGCGATGACAGATAAATGCTGTACTGCAATCCCCGCAATACTTCCTCGACAACGTTCGCTGAGTTCTACCGAACCTTTTTTTTTTTTAAGCAACAATGCTAAATTTATATATTCACATCGATTTTGATGTATGATCAATGCCGGCACATGGGCCGCCGATCGCTATGAGACAGGCATTCAATATTGATCACGATCGGGGAGAGACTGCAAATATTTCCCCGTTTTAAATTTGTATGCAGTAAAATACTAAAATTACGCGATAGAACATGCGAAGATAGACCACTACCGGTACGTTAAAAACTTAAAATTCGAGAGTAGCAAACACAACGTACATTGCCTTTCTGCAAAAAGTCGAAAATGAACCGTTGCCGTGAAATCGGACGGTAGCAGTCGCACAATGCCTTTCCGTTCGAATCTGAGCCACCACACCCTTCTTGCAAATCATAGGCTTGAAAGTTCTTGTGAGTCATTTTCATTTCTTGAATGTAACTCTTTTTGGCATGTTGTTCCAAAGAAATTTTATGCTTCATGGCTATGTTTTGATGGGTCTTTATTACGCCCCCACAAAGTGGGATGCATATAGAGTTGCACTCATCCGTACGTATGTCCATATGCCAGTCTGTCCGTTCGTACGTACGTCCCCGTATTTTATGGTAGCAACTCCTAAACTATAAAGCAGATTTCTTTCAAACTTGCACAGATGATCGAGCAGGATGTGTAGATGATCGTAAAGAAAGGATTTTTCCTGCGACCATTTTTATAAGAGTTATGGCCCTTTGTTATTAAAAATTATGTTGCAGCAGTGGGGGCATCAGTGTCCGAGGACACATTCTAGTTTTCTTTCTGCCTTAATGAGTCCACCTGTGTACTAACTGCCTTAAAATAACTTGCTGTTATACGTCCTTTCAGGTGCTATCTTCATGCTTGACTGCTAGACTGATCCACAGTCATGTCTTTCAATAAACTCTTCAGTGGTTAATTTTATTTTTTCAAGAATAATTTCTCTCAGATTTGCATCACTGTCACATAACTTTAGTGGCTTTTCCTTTCCTATTGTTCCAGTCTGACAGCTTGTCAGTGCCTGATTTTTTCGTTTCACCTGTCTTTACTGCATTTTCCACACGAAATAATTTACCAGCAATATGATTGCATGATGCATGCATCCAAGCTGTACACTTACAGTAGCCTGAAAAAATCTTTCCAACAGGTTCCTCACTGCTGTCCTTCAGCACAACATTCCAGACATCATAACACTTGGCACGTGGCCTAATTTCGTGAATGAATACTATTCACCCATTCATTTTCAAAGTATCTATGGGCCTTTCCCTCTTTGTATTCATTAACCCAATGCCTCATGCGCAATAATCCATATCAGTAATATCTACTGCATACTGTTGATGCATTATTAATGAACCGGAGTATTCTAATATACAGAGCTTTCAAGTTCAGTCAAGTTTTTGATTTTGTTTGTATCTCCGCCATTTTTGTCTGTGCCCCAGAGAAATTCAAGTTCTGTCAAGTTTTTTATTTTGTTTGTATCTCCGCCATGTTTTGCCGGTGCCCCATGAGAAATACACACTAACTGTCTTGTTAAATTCACTTAAGCCGTACCTACAATACATACGGCATAACATAAATGACTACATGCAGAGAAATAATATTTAAAAAAATGTATTGCATGTAAATAAATAATAAACAATGATCATTCCTCATTAATTTATTTTACATTTAGCAACATTTAAAACAACACATTAAACAAATTATTCACAGCACAGTCATCAAACATTTTTACAGCACATATCAAAGCACATAAAACAAAATTTTCACAGCACAGAACTTCGCAGATCATAAGGCAGCGTACTGACAGTGTAATTTATGGCACCCAGTAATTTTTGCTTTACGTTTTGATTCTGCTGCTATTTTTTCTACCAGTTCTTCCAGAGCATAGTACTGATTGTAGGATTCACAATCAAAATCTTCCAGGTACCGTTGCGAGTCCATTTCTAGCATCAGTGATGCACCCTGGAATATGAATCTCATCATTTTTGTGTCCTTGTCGATGTCCTCGAGAAGTTCCCGAGCTTAATGACATTCAGCTTGAATACCCTGAATGGTTAAGGCAGATTTTACAAGTGCTAGTGTTACTTGGACTGAAAATTACATTTTATGCCCCACCGAGTTGTGAAATACAAACTTTTTATTTTCCATATTTATTTTGCTTTAACAATGAAAATAAACATTAAACTATATGCACAACCGGCAGAGCAAGGAGCGGATAGCACATCCAGGAGCAGACACGGAAAGTTTTTTCTTATTTGACAGCGGTCTCAGTTATTATCATTTTCGCTTAAGTTTTGAGTAACTCATTGGCAAATGAATTCTGCACCTATCCATTGTTTTCTGAAGTGGTAGAAGGGATAATAAACATTTTATCGCGATTTAAATACGGAAGTATGTGATGAAATCTTGGAAGTATGCGTTTTATAGCAAAATGCTCCATAGATCTGATAATCTGCATTAATCTGTAATCATTATTGGAAAATTTAAGCTTTCCCCTGGCAACATGTGAAATATTAGCACAGACAGACTTTTAATAAATTTTGCAGGGGGTTAGTGAATAGAGCTGGGGTATAGAAATGGGCAGGTCCATGGAGCAGAAATGGAATTTATTGGCGAGGACCAGGAGCAGATATATTCAAGTACTGAAAATCGATTGATGTATTGATTTGACACTATTTTTTACGCCCTCAATAATTAAAGTTTGTTCACAAACAGTGATAGTATTGCACTTCAAAACAACGAAAACAAAAGTTGAATGACTGACGTCCAGTTCACCCAAAGTTATGATTCAACTTAATTCATCATCATAACTTAATCTATTTCTCTAAACTACACAAATTTATTAGGCTAAATATGTCTTGTTTTCCTAGAAGTATTTTGTTGTTTTTTCTGCATGTTGGGTAGTTATGTCTCCCCCCCCTCTGGGGGAGACATATTGTTTTTGCCCTGTCCGTCTGTCCGTCTGTCACACTTCGTTTCCGCTCAATAACTCTAGTACCCTTTGACCAAGAGCCTTCAAACTTCATAGGGTGATAGCCCTTATTGAGTAGAAGAACCCTATTGATTTTGGGGTCAGTAGGTCAAAGGTCAAGGTCACAGTTACCCGAAGAGTGAAAACCGTTTCCGCTCAATAACTCAAGTACCTTTTGACCCAGAGCCTTCAAACTTCATAGGATGACAGCCCTTATTGAGTAGAAGAACCCTATTGGTTTTGGGGTCAGTAGGTCAAAGGTCAAGGTCACAGTGACCCGAAGAGTGAAAACCGTTTCCGCTCAATAATTTGAGTACCCTTTGACCCAGAGCCTTCAAACTTCATAGGGTGATAGCCCTTATTGAGTAGAAGAACCCTACTGATTTTGGGGTCAGTAGGTCAAAGGTCAAGGTCACAGGGGCCCGAAGAGTGAAAACCGTTTCTGCTCAATAATTCGAGTACCCTTTGACCCAGAGCCTTCAAACTTCATAGGATGACAGCCCTTATTGAGTAGAAGAACCCTATAGATTTTGAAGTCGGTAGGTCAAAGGTCAAGGTCACAGGGGCCCGGAGAGTGAAAACCGTTTCCACTCAATAACTGGAGAACCGTTTGACCCACAGCCTTCAAAATTCATAGGGTGATAGCCCTTATTGAGTAGAAGAACCCTATTGATTTTGGGGTCAGTAGGTCAAAGGTCAAGGTCACAGTGACCCAAAGAGTGAAAACCGTTTCCGCTCAATAACTCAAGTACCTTTTGACCCAGAGCCTTCAAACTTCATAGGATGACAGCCCTTATTGAGTAGAAGAACCCTATTGGTTTTGGGGTCAGTAGGTCAAAGGTCAAGGTCACAGTGACCCGAAGAGTGAAAACCGTTTCCGCTCAATAATTTGAGTACCCTTTGACCCAGAGCCTTCAAACTTCATAGGGTGATAGCCCTTATTGAGTAGAAGAACCCTACTGATTTTGGGGTCAGTAGGTCAAAGGTCAAGGTCACAGGGGCCCGAAGAGTGAAAACCGTTTCCGCTCAATAATTCGAGTACCCTTTGACCCAGAGCCTTCAAACTTCATAGGATGACAGCCCTTATTGAGTAGAAGAACCCTATTGATTTTGAAGTCAGTAGGTCAAAGGTCAAGGTCACAGGGGCCCGGAGAGTGAAAACCGTTTCCGCTCAATAACTGGAGTACCGTTTGACCCACAGCCTTCAAAATATATAGGGTGATAGCCCTTTTTGATTAGAAGAACCCTATTGATTTTGGGGTCAGTAGGTCAATGGTCAAGGTCACAGGGACCTGAAGAGTGAAAACTGTTTCCGCTCAATAACTGGAGTACCGTTTGACCCACAGCCTTCAAAATTCATAGGGTGATAGCCCTTTTTGATTAGAAGAACCCTATTGATTTTGGGGTCAGTAGGTCAAAGGTCAAGGTCACAGGGGCCTGAAGAGTGAAAACCGTTTCCACTCAATAATAGGAGTTCTATTTTACCCAGACCATTCAAACTTCATACGATGGATGTCCTTATTGAGTAGGGGACTTCTATTGATTTTGGGGTCAGTAGGTCAAAGGTCAAGGTCACAGGGGCCCAGATGAGTAAAAACCGTATCCGGTCAATTATTGGAGTACCGCTTGATCCAGAGCATAGGGTAATAGCCCTTATTGAGTAGAAGAACCCTATTGATTATGGGATCAGTAGGTCAAAGGTCAAGGTCACAGGGGTCTGGGCGCAGGGGGGGGGGGAGGGGGGGGCGGCGCAGGGGGGATACATGCGTTTTTCACAAAAAACATCTAGTTTTGGTTCAATTTGCGATGAAATGTTGCCTAGTTGATGACATTTGCGAACTATGTTGCTCAACATCACATTGCTGTGCTTTCAGGCAGCGTCTGGAGGATTTCCAGAACATATTTCCACTAGATGAACAACGTGGCATTGCTGTAAATGCATGTCTTTATTGAAGCTGATCAGCCATGTATTGATGATCTCCCCAATCATCCACGAGTTGGAGTTGCTTTTATACACTACAGGAATTGATTTCTTCCCTCTCAGGCATCGCTGTTCGCGACTCTTGCCAATCACTAGGAGTCCCTGACAGTTGTTGCAAGCAACAAGGGCAGTGATTAGATCTTAAATCTTCTTGCTACCTGCAACCTCTTCTGTCTTGTTGACCAGTGTTCCATCAGGCAGAGCTCGGTAATATATTCCGGTCTCATCTGCATTGTAGATGTCATCTTCCTCTGTATTTCTTCAAGATCTTGGGAAATAATTTCTGATGGACGTTGTCGGCTGCATGAATGTTTGCATCTTTCTCCTCTTCGTGAAAAAAAAAAAATTATCATGATTTTGTTGTTTTTTTTACAAAAACACATTTTCTTATTTTTATTTTATTATTTTATACTTTTTGATTTAAAATAATAATAGAACTGTTTCGTCTAGGACAAAGGACTTGTCAGGTGGCTAAGACTACCATGACCATTTTATATTTTTTGAGGGCTTTTGATGTTGTAAATGTTTTAAAAAAAATAATATTCCAGAAATTCCAAAATAACTAATACTGTGTAAATGTCCATGTTTTTTTAATTGATAAAGGCGATGACAGCCGTCTTTGAACAAATGCACATGGCATATCTTACAGCCATACACAGTCTCCTTTCTTTTCCTCAGCACTTTTGAATGGTTTTTGCATGTAGTGCTCTTGCCTGGCAGTCTTACACAAAAATGTCCATTGATCTTTTAGGCATCAAAGAGGATGTACATGTTTTGATTGTCCTCGGCTTTTCTCTTCTGACTTGTGAATCCACCAATAATTGTTTTCACCAGTTTGAGACGAAAATGTTTCTGCTGGAATTTCTTCGGCATTGTTGCATGTGTCATATAGCTTCTTGTAAATGATATGGGCATTTACTATGGCACAGTTTATCATGAACCAAAATAAGTATCTCCACCACTTCCAGGAAGCCTGGCCAACTGGATATTTCATTCTGAATTGGTCTTGAAGATCCACCCCTCCCATAAATTTGTTGACTGTTTGAGGCTGTCGTAGATGGAGAATGTTTGGACCAAATCCTTTCTGAGCACCATGAACATCTTTATTGTAGCCGAGCGTGGACATGTCGTGCACTGACTTCTTATCCCTCCATAAAGAGGCTGTCATGTTGGTCCTTCCCAGCTGAAGAATCGAAGTCCCCCTATTACGCACATCCTTATGATTTTTCAGGTCCTTTGGGAAGACCAGGCGGTTGGTTCTAACTCACTTGTCCCTCAGGAATACAACCCTTTGGCCAGCAGATCTCTCAGAAGCTTCTGTGAGTTAAAAATTTGTCAAAAAAGATCCATCTGAATGTTTGATAAAGATGTCTGTCAGCCTAGTGATGACACTGTGGCCCAGTCCATGCTCCGTAGGGGTGGTCTGCCTCCCAAGATAGACATCAAAGCAGGACAGGTGTTGTTGCCATCACATCCAAACCTTCACACCTCTCTTGATGGGTTTGCTGGCATGTACTGACAAAACGAAAGTCTGCCAGAGTACTTGATCATGGCCTCATCCACTGCAACTTCACGAGACAATGTGGAAGTTTGCAGAAAGGAATCTTGAACCTTAAGCATGAACTCCCAAACTTTGTTTGGCCTGTCGTCGCCATCTTCTCCATGTGCCAGTTCTGCTGCCCTGTCAGAGATGTGCAGATACTGTAGAATATTTTGAAAACGGTTTCAAGTCAGCGTATTTGAAATTCCTTTGTTGTGGCAGAATGGATCTGACTACCAGTAAGATGCTATGTCAGGAAAAAGTGTAATCCACATCGGGATGTTTATTCCAAGGAAGGCTTTCATTTCCTGGCCTGTGACCTCATATCAGTCTTTGTCAACCTCCCCCTCTTGGAGCATCTTCCACCTGGCATAACTGTTGGTATGGCATTACTATCAGCTCCACAAGTCTCAATGGGAAGATAAATAAGAAGTATTTGGTCTGGCTGTGACGGTGTCAAAATCTGGTGGCAAATTCAGACCCGGCCTCTCTGTGAAGTCCTCTACCTGAAAAACAGAAAACAAAGAAATGTTTTATTTTATTTGTAAAATCAATATTACTTAGTGTTATCAGTCTGCTTACTTCATTGTTTTTCTGGCTGCAACTCTTTTTTAAAATTAAAAAGTCAAATGGGTATGTTTACTTCTTTGAGAATGGTGTGGATTTATAAATTATTAATTATAATAATTTTATTATCACATAAGTGATTTTTTTCTTTGCAAAATGGATTTTTTCCCATAACACAACTTTAATTTACTGTAACTGATTTATCAAGAATCTCAAGTTTTATTTGTTACTGTTTTGAAAAAAAAACACTGTAACATTGCTGTAATGTTTGGTTCAAATGTCATCACGATCATACTCATCATCTGAGCTCGTCTTGTCTCATTGTCAGATTGTAGTGTACCTTGGGTATATCAAGTTTGGAGTCCCCCAAAACCAGAAAACTTGAGCTTTTCTTAGCAGGCATTAAAGAGAAATCTGGAAGCAGCATCATTGATGTTAGCTTCATGATGGTACTATCTCTGAGCCAGGGAGGTTCTGGAAATGAAGCACCTGCTCGAGTCAGAACATCGCACGCTGAAAATCTTATCTGAGAAAACTGAGTACAAGATGCAAAAACTGCCACGTTCGAAACTTCTGGTTATATTTCATCTGGTATGACTTGGTGGCCTGGTGTTTTCTTTTCGATGTGGCCAATAGGGCTAAGTTTGACATACAGAAATGAGTCAAGGTTACAGAGAGTTATCTTTGAGAAGTTGTTGCTGGTTTGTGCAGTTCTCATGAGGTGCTAAATGGGTTGTCAGATTGACCCAAGAGGGTTACAACAGCTTGTTCTTTATATTGGAAAAAACCGCTGGAATAAACCGCAGCCTGCGGTGTGGTTTCCTTTGCAGTAATAACATACCTGTAATATTACTGAGGTGAGCTTCAGCGTTAGTTAAACTGTCTTCCGATCTGCTGGAGATATTGGAAACATTGCCAATAATCAGAATCCGTGACAGTGCCATCCTTGATTTCACTGTCTGAGTCTGGTTCACTTGTTGAGTCAAGAAGAACATCTCCTGTCTGTCTGTTTGAATCCAGTTGCCTGATTGGTGCCATTGACCGGTGTTTTTTGGGATGTGGCTGTCCTTTAGATTGGCGACCACATTGTTGTTGGCCGGACCTGTATTCATTACTGATTTTCTAAATTGTCAAAACTGAATGCTGTTATTGCATGTCGAGGGTTCAGTGCAAGACTATTGTAACTCCTCTATTGCAGTGATGTGCTTCCGTGCAGAAACTGATTTATTCTTAACCGAATTGTCCTTTGCCGGGACTATTGTCAGCAACCTGTGACTTTTGTATTTTGAACATAAAATGTCATCAAACTTAATGGTTGAACAAATAAAGCAAGAACAAGAACTGTAATTGAAAAATTAATAATTAAATGAAATGGAGAATATAAAATAAATAAATTACAAAAACAAAAAAAATAAAATATGCACAATATTAAATTAAGTTATTCAAAACATTGGGCGTTTTAGGTATTAAATGATCATAAAGATTAGATAATACCGGAAATTTAAAGGTGTCTGAACATGTTCAATTTCCAAAATGTGGCAAACATCTGGGTCCCAATAAAGTGTTCAACAAGTGGTTAGTAGTGTCCACATGATCAATAAACCACTCAAAATTGATAGGAAATCGTGTAGGCATAATTACCAGTGTCCGATGTAGGATTTGAGGAATTATTATGTTCTGCTTATTAAGTTTGTAATGTAGATGTTCAACCAGATTTAAAAGTTGAGAACAAAAATGGTCTGAAGATATATCCTCATGGTATAAACCACATGTACGAATGAGGCATGAGAATGACTTTTCTTGACCTTTTTGAAACAACAAATAAACAATTTACATGGAACTATATTATCCTTTCTAACACTTATCAATATAAATGTTGGCCATGTTTGTGTGAATCTGATTGAAGTAGGATAACCTGTGCCCGAGATCATAAAACTAAATCAGGAGACCAGTCTCAAATCTAAAGGATCTGATTGGCTGAAATGGCGACTGGATATTTGAGACTGGACAAAATAGCTGTTAAATAACGGTTCTTATATGTGCCCCTGGTGGTTGGCGTGTTGTTGGCCATATCCCTCAACATCTTGCCAAGGTAAAAGAGATTCAGGTTTATTTCAGTGCCTTCCTGTAAAAGATAAGTGAATTGTCTTATCTACCTTTAACAGACAAGGAAAAATTAACTTTAACAGACATTATGTTATATTTGAGCAAACTGCAACAATCTGGTTTTATGATCTTGGGGCCCAGGTCAGTGTAAACACTTTAATACTAATGCAGACTCTGTAAACAAACTATCCACTTCTTCTTAGACAAAACCAAATCTTCTAACGATTCCTTCCTCTTTCTGTTGATCATTTTAGTCTGATGCTGTTCTAGTTCAATATCAGCTGCAGCAACTAAATCTCTTATTTTCAGATTTTGTTTCAAGGCATTGTGGGAGAGAGAAAGCGTCATGCTTTTCTTTTTGTATTTTCCTTGACTCCTTTTCTTTGTTGTATCTCGAAGCTGAAGACCTCAAGTTTTTACACATTACACTATCTACAGTATCTTTCACAGGATCATATAGGGAAAACTGTTTTGACGGAAACCACATCTTGGTTAGCCAAGCCATATTTAGTGCACTGTATGGCACTGTATTTAGCAATCTTCCTCCATCCTGTCCTGGAATTGAGAATACCTCCCATTATATTAAAGCTACTCTCCACCTGTGGCCAATGGAAACAGCTGAGAAGGGTGGGCACAATTTTGCACAGTACAGGAAATCCTCCAGTGTTACATAAAACTGACTACCATTTGTCAGTCCGTCCTGCAAACATAGAAAGGGTTCTGTCAACCTGAAAGTCCTTAACCTCAATGTCATATTCTTTCTCCTCACTTTCATCAAGAACATTACTGACATGTTCAGGCAGCGGCTGAGGCAGTCCGACTCTGATAGTACCACCCATTAAAGATGGGTAAATTGCTGATGCTGCTCTGAGAAGTTTGTTGTTCAGTGGTAGTTTCTTCTGCATGTATCTAGCACAAGTAATGTATACAGTTGTAACTCCATGGCATTAGGATCCCTTGTGAGACAACTTTTTGATTATCTTCCTGTTGGCAGCTACCACAAACATGTCCTTTTCTCTTAAAATACAAGACTTTTCTCACTCAAGTCCACTGCCTTTAACTCTTGACCTGATTTGTTATTTGACAACAGGCCCTCAGTTTTCTCCTTTAGTTTGTGTAGTTAGGCTCTTTTGATTCAAACAAAGTTACATAACCTTTCAACTTTGGTAGAACTGATATGTACAAGTTCAAAATCAAGTCAGTTCTTGTCTGACGTACAGAGAGACGTTCAATGGTAAAACTGAGATGTACAAGATCAAAATCAAGTTAGTTCTTGTCTGACGTACAAAGAGACGTTCAATTATACGGCTCTTTCTTTCCTTGTCATTAACGGTCATTTTCTTCTTGCCAACTCTTGCTGAATTTCTTTTATTCAATTTTCTTCATCGCTTGTTTTTTTTTTACTTTAAATATATTTGTTCAACATTTCCTCATAGCTGGGACTTTCCTTCTTGGATAGAAATGAAAAGTAAAATATCTTATACATTCATCATGCGCCTGGTGCTTACTGCAACATCATAGCAAGACAGCCATCTGTGCGACACAAACTACTCAGGCAATGTGAACTTCACACCAAGTAGGGATGATAACACTTCCATGTAATCTCTAATAGTGTTCCATTTTACATCATTGTAACAGAATAGACGTTCCCCCCCCCCCCCCCCCCCCCCCCCCCCCATTTTAAAATGGTCACGAAAAATTCTCATGCCTGATTATATTGTACACAACATTAGGTTGAAAATCTTCAACATATTCAATGCACAATTGATGAAATTAACTGTTCACATGTTGCACCAGAAAATTGGTTCATAACCCCAGTTGATGATTGGTGCAAAATGGGTTTTTCTTACAGTGGTTTCACATTGTTTTCCATGGTACTTCTGATGGCAAAAAGTTGAAAAGTAGTTTGTGGATGACTTTCAACATACCATTTGCAATGTGTGTATAAGCTTCGGGAGATGTTCATTTGTCTCTTTTGTAGGAGTCATCAACACAGCTTTCAATCGTTCATGATGTGGCACAGTACCAATTTCTAGGGGGTCACACTCTGCCCAATGTTCCTCGCTGCTCAGGAGGTATTCTGGCGATTGTTAGCATTTTGTAAGGAAGTGTTCAACTGTCCTCAACATGTGAATACAAATCAAAGTATGGCACTTTTCCACTTGTCACCTAGTTCCAGTAAGGTCCTGTTACCTTCAAATAAAACAGTCCTGGACCCTGTAAAAGTGCTGTTGGTTCAGAACTTTGCAAGCCACATAAAACTGCAAATTGTTTAAAGTTTGGGACTACAGTTTCCAGCACACTTGTGAAGACTTGTCTATGCAAGGAAACCTCAGCGGATGTCTTGAAAATAGCATTAAATTGATTGTCTCTGTAGTTTCCAATTAACAACTTGACACCATTTTTGCTGCAGAGAGCCTCTCGCCTATATCCGACTCCTAAATGTTATCCAGCTGGGCCAAACGTGTCAGATGTTGTTCTTATCACACGAACAATGACAGTTAACTTTCTACTCCACATTTTAAACATGGACATTCCATTGCGACCTATTGGCCTATTTTCTTCTACTAGTGGTGTCATACTCTTTAATTTCAGGTGTTATGTAGTTATGAAATCCCAGGAGCAAGTGTGCCATGCAGTGGCAATGGTTTACTAGCTCTTGTTTTCTTATAAGTTCTCCAGCATTTAATCTCCTAAAGTCTAGAAGCCTGTTGGCCAACTTCTCTTTACTGGCCAGTAAAGTCATTGTAAAGGACAACTTGTTATGGGCATTTGCAACATATTCTTGTTCATGAGATTTTCTTAAAGAGGCAAATTCATTGACACTTGTTAACACTTGTATTAAATTCTTGTTGTCCAGAATCAAAAAACATGTTAAATTTGTTTTCTGTAGCATGCATTATTAACATTCCATACGATATCAGCAATGTCTTGGCTTGTTTTTTTTTAAATTAGGCAGTTAAGTTGTCATAACACTTAGTCCTTGTCTACCATCCGTGGTGTACCTCCCTGTTTCTTGCCAATATTATATTATGGAACCATATGAACTAGGATCATGGATGTCAATTCCCATACATAAAGCAACTGTTGCCACCTGGCAGTGGATAGTGCTCAAAATTTTAGAAAAGTCTTGTAATTTTCTTTTTTAAGAAGAATCATGAGTTCATTTATGAAACATTTCTGTAAGTTAATGTGTTGAATCTACCTTTGGTTAACATATGCATATTTACCAAGTCTAAGAGATCATACATGCCAAGTCTCACGCCGTGAGGTATAAACTCATGGAATTTCACCCACCCTCATGGTCTAACGGATAAAAACAAAAAACTCACACATTTTTGATAATTTCTCTTTAAAAAAAATGTCATCTGCAGAGCAATTTTCAATGTCTCCAATAAGTCCGAGGATTGCCGAATTCGAAATGAAAGCACTTGATTGACAGTGAATATTTGAAATTGTGACAATTTGTTTATTTCATCTGCTTCAATTAAGGTGTTATTCAGACAGTTTTTCTGTTGAATTTATTGTGTTCAGTGAGCCATTTTAACTCATTCTCAAATTTCTTTTACCTGAGACGAGATAAACAAATTTTCCTGGTTAGCAGACTTCAAAATTAACTATCTATATTGTCCAAAACAATCATGATGATGCCTCAAGTTCTGAATTGTATACAGTTAATGCTAATTAAACCATATCTCAGTTTTTACCACAGATCAAATATTTGTTGTTTGTAGTCTCTCTGCTGGGCATTAAGGGAAAAGCATGGTACCAGCTATCTTGTATTGTTTGTTGTGAGAGGAGTACGAGCAATTCTCTTTGTGCTGGGTCCCCTGTTTTCCCTCAGAAAGGCTGCTGTTGCAGATTTTGGGTGATGTTAACTTTGGAGGCTTCATTTTCTTGATGTGCTCTTGGATATTAGCAGTTGAGTTGCAGATGGTGGATTGTCACAAAAGCTAATCTTTTCAACCCGACGAGAGTTGTCCTTCACCATCAAGCATGCCATTTTTACAGCATCCATAAGACAGGAAACTGCGTTGTCAACATCTTTGTATTTGGTTAGGTAGTTCACAGCTTTTTATATTGGCACGATTTGAAGATTTATGGTGCCTATTTCTCATTGAGTTCATTGGATGTTCTGATGTCTCTCCGTAGATTACTCCAGATAATGCTGCTGACTATTGGGACCAGTAAATTCTTTATATTACTAGGTCTTTTTTCTTTTTCATGTAGAGCTTGAAGTTTTTCTTGGTCTGACTTTCCCTGGCTTCAAAGAGCTTTGTTCACTAGTTATGCTAGCCCATCAGTCACTGCATCTCCTGTGTTGGTCTGCTCCCAAAGCAAAAGAATTTGTTCGTAGACATTTGGGAGTGGGTCGTCTGTTGTCTTGGCCTGGTTCTAACTTTTTCTCTTTAGTTCAGCCACTTCATTCCGAAGGGAAGAACTGTGTCAGATCATTCATCGATTCTGCCACCTTGTTGAAACTGACAAGTTGGCGTTCTAACTAGCCCAAAACTCCATCAACATTTGTGTTTTGTTTACATTCACCGTTCTGGGTGACGCATCTCTGATCTTGCTGCTACAGTTACTTCTGCCCTGGCTCTTGGCCAATTCCATGGTTAATCTGAAATGATCATGTGACTGTCAGCATGCGTAATTTGAATAATGAAAAATAATGATAAGGCGTTTGGATAAGGTGTTATATTTGGTGTTTTACAACAACCTTCATATTTTATGATACATAAATTTTAAAATGCATTCATTTATTTTCTAAACTCGTACCGACAGACATATCTTCAGAAGTGAGGGGGGGTTTTGGGCATTTTACTTTTTATTGTGTTGCTATTTCAAAGAAAAGGCGATAAATATGGATGGCTTTGTTGGTCTGTCATTCCATTTGTCCAAAGTAATTTTCCCAACGAAGTACTTGAGGGCAATACAAGTGTTTAACTGAACACCCATCCAGTTTTTTTTAATTTCTGATCTTAAGACAAAAATACATCTACATGCATAATTTAATGTTAGCAATCTGCAACAGATAATATGTTGTCCACACACAATAAACCTCTGTCAACACAATGACATTTTATTGCACGCACTCTGCAACATTTGCAAGATGGCACTGACACGGTGCTGTTTTGCATCCCTCACATACACTTGTTAAATTATAATTGAAGTCTGAGATCAAAAGTAGAAATACATACAATATAAACAAACAGTACTTACATATGTATCCTAAAATCCACAAAAATATACACTAAAAACACATGAAAAAAAAACAGCACACAATTAAAATAGGTCACTGATCCTGCGAAGAAGTCCTGTCCTCCAAAGAAATAGTTCCCGGGAAACCACTCCAATAATATGGGAAAATAAAGAAAAAGGGGTAGAAAACTTTGCAGTTTTCTAAGTTTATAGAAATTAAAGTGGAAAACACCACTAAGTGCACTTTCTCAAATTATACCGGTAACGATCAATAAAAATTGCCTCCGCGTAAGATTACACGTGAGTTTCCATGTTGCTCTGGCGTAGCTGCCTTCGTAACTATGTTGATCACGGTCATCTACATCTTACGATCCTGGCTCTGTATCTTCATTGGGGAGCCATTTTGTAAACCATATCAAGACAGTGTGTCGCGTACAATACCCAGGTCAAAGATAAAGGTCACTGTTACTAAAAATAGAATTTTCTTGTCCGGGCTGTACCTTTGTTATGAATTGAGTGATTTTGGAGTAACTTGGCACAAATGAACACCATGACAAGGCCGTGTTTCGCGTACAGTATCTGACATCAATGTCTTTGCTTCCTGATTCGCCTCTATCTGAGATTTCAAAATATCTGCTAATCTGATTACAGGTACGATGCTTGTAGCTACTCGGTTTTGAATATCAGACATACCGCGGTTTTGGGATCTTGCCTTTTTATCTAATATCTTCCATATCTCATTGTTAACAAGAGGGGCACCTAAACTGTTACAATTTTCTGGTATTATATATTTAAGAAATAATCAATAGCTTCCGGTGAATTATCGCAGGATAATTCAAGGGGTGGAGTTCAGATGCGTAAGGATATATCACGAGGGGCGTAGCCCCGAGTGATATATATCTACGCAGCTGAACGACGCCCCGTGAATTATCCTGCGATAATTCACCGGAAGCTATTGGTTATTTCAATTCTAACACGACACATCTGACTGAATAAGCAAAATAATCATAACTCATTTTTAGCGCGTTCTAATAAACTATAAATAAGGTCGGCAGTTAGTGTTTACTCCCTAAACATCTCCATAATTCGAAAACTGATAATTATAAAATAGCAGAAAATTATTATAGTATTTTATCTAAATATATAAAATAAACATTATTCTATTACTGTGGTATCATCATATTACGCGCGGGTAAAATTTTCGCGTATATTGTGCTTTCTTAAATGCGCGAAATTTAATCCCAGCGAAAAATACAATTGTCTTGTGATAAGTTTATACCGACTTGTATTTAGTAATAGCCGTGCCCACGCGCGGTGAATTATCGTGTAATAATTCACAGCAAATTCAATGGGAAAAACGTCAAGTCGTGGTAGAATTACTAACAATGACATCCGTATCGCACTGTGCAGTGCATGCAGTAATGATAAGTCCTGCCAACAAGGATGAGACAGCTGCACCCTTCTCAGGGGCTTTCAACTTGGGCAAGTCCCAGAAATCTTGTGAATCGATGGGTACTGAACATTCACAGCCAAATAAAACAGCATTAAACACATTGCCAATATCGTTATTGTTGTAATCAAGGACTACCTCATTATCAGGTAATTCCTCCCGGTCGAAAGACACATGGAGGTTTGGCAGTGTGCTTAGGGGTTGGCCCAAGACATTGAGTGCATCATTTTGATTATCTGCGACATAATTCTGCTCAGAATAAATTGGATAATTAGTAATACCAAGAGCCTACCTAAGACTTTCTTAATCATTTGCAGATAATTTTGAAATATCTAATACAGGCGTATTAGGAGTATTTTGCGAACATGATGGACTTCGTCTATTGCCTGAGACATTTTTCTTTGTACAACTTTTAGTTTTTCTACTTGATGTTTTTACTCGAGTTGTATTTTTCTTTCTGTCGACATTCTGCATACCAACAACTGCCTTGGGTATTTTACAGATTTTAATTTTGTTTTAATTTGGCACGGAGACCGTGCGGTCTTCATGTCCAACTCGAATCCTGAAAATTCTGAAATGAGTCATCCAAACCAATTTCATCCTCAGCACTCATTCTGATATACTTTATAACCTGGACCATGTCCTAGGTTTGGCAGTCAAATAATTATCTAACACAAATTCAATTACTTCAAATCCAACCTTACCTCATGCTTTACGTCTACACTCCAAAATAATGACCTTCCTGGGTCAGTGTCCTGATATCTGTACACTTGAGATGACATCATAACGGAAGTTAATTTTAATCGTTTAAAGTGCGGAACACATCAATTTTCGGAACAATTACGCTGGTTATACATGCAAAAGCAAGGCTTTGCAGAAAATAATTTATTTGTATGGTACGTTTTAACGACATCTCCTTTGGCCGGTATCCTCAAAATTCAGCTGGAAAGTTAGTAAGTCACTGCTTATGAAGGACTCATGATGGGCCTTCTTCTAAGGTAGAAGCTTGATTCTTTATCCTAGCCATTACCATTTGGACTTCTGCAAGTGACTGGTCAGGCCCATGATATTGCTCCGATTCCTTTAATATTCTGTTGTCTTGATTCGTGATCCACATTTACACAATTGTAATTCACACTTCCAATAAGTTTTACCCATTTTTGTCATCACATTTGTTCTTACTAAAGATATATCCTTCCAATGATATATGGTTTTTTTGCCACCCCTAGAACAAGTAAAAATTTCTGAAAATCAGTGGTTTCCAACTTCAAATTTTTGTGTAGCTTGATACAAAACAGAGCATTGATCCTAATCTGAGCAGTGTATTGTCACATTCCTTACACCACTTATTTCGCAAAAAAAAGGCAAGTGCAAAGTTTGCAGTAACATAACTTTGTGTGTATTTAGAACCAAATAAGATCCTAAGATTCATCAAATTTGTGTAAATAAATCAAATAATTTAATACTTGAACTTCAGTTGTCTGGCAGGGATTTCCAAACCTGAAATGATTCCAAATAATCCAATGTCTCTAGGCATACTGGTATTGTTTTCTAGTGCTTGACTTTCATGACGATGTGATGACATCTGCAACAGCATTGTGAAATTCCGCTGCAATTGTCTCAATCCTGCCATAATTTACTGTCTGCTTGATTTTTTGTTCTTTTTGCAACTAATGTTATTATATTTTCATCTATCCTGTCCTTATGAATATTCACTTACTGTGCAGTTCAATTTAACAGAATCTAAGGGTAAGTGTCACATATTTTTTGAGTTTGTAAAGGAAGTGCACATGTTGAAAGTCTCAAAGTTCTGAACTACTTTTTGTTTAAATCTTGTGCTTCTGTAAAGGAGTTGATGTCAATTCTATATGCTCTCCGATTATGAATGAGTCCTCATCAAATTTTTCAACAGAATAGCATGAAACAAAAGAAACCAGAATCTTGAATTGCCCAGGGGCCCACCCTGGGGATTTAAAAAAAAATTTCTTTTAAATTCTGTATCAAGTATCAAAATTCCAATATTTCTATCTGTCTTAAGCTATATTTAGATTCAATCTTAAGATGTTGTTAGGATGCATTATCAGTATTCCTCCAGTTGCTGGTCAAATGACCTAGTGAACTTTCCTGCTTAGATCTGTGTTATGCAATATTAAGAACTTTGTTCTGGAAGATTTTATAATGAAAATTTTGTCATTTTCTATGGATACTGACCAAATAAACTTTCTTACTTTATAGCACTTTATAAATCAGGCTTTTCTGAATATTATATTCACTTTTTGTATGTAAAACAACAACAACAAATTTGTAGCAAATTCTCAAAATGTTAAGACTAAATTTACGAGAGGTCTCGGGTGTAAACAGTGTATGTATATCATGAAACTTAAGTGAAATGTTCAGTTCATGAACGTGAACCCCTGGAATGAATATCATGAAACTTAAGTTAAATGTTCAGTTCATGAACATGATGTGCTGAACCTATGTTCCAACCTGGCTGGCTCAAGGTCAAGGCCGCCTGTGGTGTTTGAGCATATTTCGTGTCCGGTCCATAACTTTTCAAAGTTAGAAGGAATTTCGTGAAACTTTAGTCAGACGTTCTCCCCATGAAGACGACGTGCAGAACCCATGTTTCAACATGGCCGCCTCAAGGTCACCAGTGGTGTTTTTTGAAAAGCCTTGAAGGAAATTCATGAAAGTTGCATGCTTTGGAGAACATGTGTCTATTGTTTAATTTGCTATTAACCATCCATAACTTTTCCCACATTCAAATCTGCGGCGGGGGATATTGCTGTCGTTCCGACTGCCTTGTCTCAATGATATCTATCTCTTGTCTTGAATTTCTTCCTTTATTTGAGTCTACTTTATTCTTAAAGAAAGGCTTTCTTGAATTCAAAAACAGATGTTGCATTAACAATTCTCTAAATCCTTATAAAGAGACTGTATAGCATGAGGGTTCATCCATCGGTTTTGTGGTGACCTAGAGTGATAAGTTGTGGCAGTAGGATTGTCAATGTCTTTTTTCCCTCGTTGATTCTATTAAATTTCTAATTTGGGCACTGGTGAGGAAATGAACTTAACATTTCTTGGAACAATCTAACCCTTCAAACGAAATAAACTTTTTAACTGGCCCATCGCACTGAAAAGGCTTCTCAAAGTAATATTATTGAGACTTTTAATACTTGTTACTCTACAAAACTATTTTCAGCTTTGAAGATTTCAATGAGAAATATATAAGTTTTCATTTGAAGCGGCGCATTTGTTTACAAAACATGGTCCTCGATGGATCTTTTTAGCAGGTGCTCGTGATTATGATGCTGTTGTAATACCCATCATTACAAAGTATGGACAGGTCAAAGTTTCATAACACACTCAAGGTAAAACACACAGAGAACACCATGTAACAGGTAATATTTATATTGTGTTTAAATTGTTCTTCTCTCAGCACACCATACTTTTTTTTATGGACATGTCAATACCCATCTGGTCTTTCAATTAAAAACATTTCTTTACAAATATATAGTTGCAAATAAAACATATTATTGCTGATGCAATGTTGTTTTTTATTCTGGAAAATTTAAGATTTATATTATGATGAACTGCCATAGGCATACAATACAAAAAAGTCACATATATGGTGATCAGTGAAAACTCACTTGTATAAATGCATTTTTCTCTTCAGATATTTTTGTTTCAAAATATTTATGAATATGATATATGAAAAAACACTGTGGCATACATGAAGCCACTTGACACATGTAGATAGACTGAGCATGTTTGTTTGCTGGACAGAAGGTTGGATAATGTGATTTCCTCAGTCTGTCCACTGGCTCTAGAGTGGTATGTCCAATAGATCCACTAGGCCTTGGAGCACTTAAAACACTTTTGATGATGTGAATGCACTAGATCCGACCTAAATTGTTGGTGACTGTATGACGAAATTTCATTTTTCATTGGCTGCTCGAAAAAAACGTCAATTGACGCAGGAAGCAGTAGTAGGTAGAGCTGGGTACCGCGAGTAAGAAACATACCGTGGTATACCACAGAATTTTCAAGATACCGCGGTAAATACCACGGTATATGTAAATACCACGGTATATCCCAACTTTACCTAAGCATTGTCCAGCCATATATTTTCGTTCATGAAAATGACGATAAATGGTCAACAGGGCTGAATCTATTAAAAATAATAACATTCTGACTAGAACAAATTATTTTTTGAGAAAAATGTGCCCATATTGCTGATTTTGCCTTTACGCCAGCGTGAAATCCAAGGGCGCCGCCATATTGTTATGTCAAAATCAGGCGCGCTTGATTAAAATTTACTCAACGAAACTAATTGTTAAACCGGCCATACTGCAGTGCATTCATGGGTCTAAGATGTGACCACTTCTATACCGATTTAAAACAATTGTTAGACATTTTATATGAATCAATATCGTCTTTTAATTGACTATAAAATATTTCATTATACATTTCACCGGCCAGTTTAAAGTAGAGAAGTTTGGGGCTTAGAGGGTACAGACTAGAGCTGACCTTCGACTCGGTTAAATATTTATAAATTTATCATAAAATCAAATTCAAGGAGAACTGTTTATTTTGGACAAAAAATGGGAAACTCGGAGAATATTTCGAAGTGAAAAACTAAAAGGACTATTTTGACAAAATATACCGGTTTTCTGTGATGATACCGCGGTATCGTACCTTGGGACTTTTTACGACGGTAACCGGTTTACCGGTAATACCCCGCACCTCTAGTAGTAGGTAAGGGTAGATTTGCGTATATTGACTCGAACAGCAAGGTAAGGGTTAACAAACTCTCATTTGCACTAGGCAGGTCAGTGTTGTTGTTTGTGTTTGAAGACAATAGTTCAAATTCATCTTCGCTTGCACTATCATCGTCACTGCTTGTTGTGGATCTTGGTTTGGTGGAGAGGCAGACGACAACAAGACATATTGCCTGGTCAAAGCTTTTCCTCTTTAACTCGGCCACTTTGTTCCGAAGAGATGATACGGTTTCCATAAGTGACTTCATTGATTCAGCCACCTTACTAAAACTGGCTTTCTAATTCGCCCACAACTCTATCGACGTTTGTTTGTTTACGTGCACCATTTCTGGTTGACACATCGCTGACCCCGCTGTTGTATGAATGGGCTCCCCACTTTGCCACCATAAACTGAGTTTCTGTATAGACCTGTTTAAAGACAGAGTTTAATTTCAGCAAGTTAGAAACCATGATTTGTGAATGTCACTATAAGTGGCAGAAAATCAGCGAATTGTTCGATAAATTTAATATTTTTTAATATTTAGTCTTTCCAACATAATTATCCTAATGAGTTTTTAGAGCTTTTTCTTAAACATGATAAATGTAATGATTATTGATGACTCTGTATTACCGCAAGAATTCAACTCAGTTAATTTCAGTCTTCTTCAGTATTAACCCTTATCATGCTGCCATTGCTATGTTATGCAATATGCACCAATGCTGTGTTTTGATTATGTACCGTAATCACACGGAATACACTATGGTCATTAAAAGTATTAAAGTTCTTTTTTTTTTCAAGATATCGCAAACAAACTTATATCCAGATTTATGTACATTCAATAAGCCACAACTTGATTTTGCCAAAAAGTGTCTTTGGTCGTTTCACAGGTAAATTTACAGGTGTTAATTACAGGTAAATGGGAAAAAAGGTAAACGTCACCTGTATGAAGTAAAAGTTCTTAATTTTCAACATCATAATTCACCTAAAACTGATTTCAAAGGAATCTTAAACATTTTGAAAGAAATAAATTGTCAATATTTAATAAGCAATACAATATTTGCAGCTTTAAATGATTGTTGAAAGATGTCAATTTCTCACGAAAAAGTGGATAGTGCTACAACACTGCTTAACAGTATATCCACTAGAACTCTCACAACATTGGTATAGTTTTAAACCAAACTTGTTTGGTTTAGCAGGGTTGTAGACACAAAAGATGATTTTTCCCTTAAAAGGACACGTTCCTTCATCAAATGACGAATTTTCACCATGTTCATACTTCAGGAAGTTGTTTCGAAGCATGTTCAGGAATGGCCTGACTGAACAGTCTGTTGCATCAGCTTTATTATTGTCAACTAAGTGCAGATTGCTCAGAATGTTAAGGAATCTGTCCCTAGTCATCAACTTGCTGAAAAACGGTGTTTACTGGGTTTCATCATTAGTGAAATAATCACCGATGTCTGGTTTCTTCACTAGTCCCATGGCTATCGTAAGGGAGATGAACACCTTCATTTCATCTACCGTAACAGGCGTCTATTTCTGTAGTCGGGAATGAAGTGTCAAGTTCCCTGCCTGTATCCTATTATCTGCGTAACGATTTGTCTCACCGACAAGAACTTCCCACATACTGTCTTCAAACAAAATGTTAAAGTCGAGCTTTTTGGGATCTTCGGGCTGTTCTTCTGTCAATCCTGGAGTGCCTGAAAGTACATAAACAAAAACACATTTTATTGAATTATTTTTATGTTGAAATCAAACAAAAATAGTTAATGGGTTTTCAATTTAAATTTAAATATTGATTTAATGGCCAAATACCAAGCAGTGCTTTGATATTTTGCATTTCTGTCAATGCATGTCACGCATGCATAAACAAAGACGACAAATTCAAATGACGAACTGTCACAATATATTTTTGTTCTATACGGCCTTTTTTAGTTGATCGCTACATAATAATACTACTGTCAGCAAAAATGAACATTTATTTAACAAAAGATTCATTGATTTTTTATTTTAATCTAACGGCAAAACCTAAATTGATCGAGTATTCCAATGCTACCTGTAAATAGTGCTACAGTGGGTGGGGAATCGTCTCGTCTCCAACCATGCTGAATGTCAGCTATGTTTTCTCGGTCAGAATCACTTTGATTCATACAGAAAGTTGGCCGAATCGGTACATCGATAGATATTTCATCATCCGAAAACCCCTCAAAGTCACTTTCTCCGGAAGAACACGGGTCCCATACAGAATAAAAATCTCTGTCATTCTCGTCGTTGTCGGAAGCCATCTTAACCAGGTGACGCGGTCACATGTCAAGAACTCATTATTATTCATAACACGCCACTCGTATTTTTAGTACTTTTGTCATAAAATAACTATTTTTAGAAACAGGAATCCCTGCTCTATTGAATAAAATAACTTGCTGATCAATACGTCAAGGAAATCTCCAGGTGTTTACCCTAAATATAGAGGGCACTTTGTAAATGTCAATATACGTTAGCAGCACAGATGGAAAGTGATGTACATTGCGTCTATATAATTACACGATTATCGTGATAAGGGTTAAAGCTTATGACAATCTTAAATATTTGTTTATTTTTTCTGGGTGTTAAATCCAATTAAATTTTGTCAAAGGCGAAGAACAAGAACATTCAAGCCTCAAGGCAAACAAAATGTATCCTTGGTGTTTAACCCAAAATGTGTTCTCATGCTGAGTAGAAGGAAATTTGAAGCTTATTTTTCCATCACAGTTTACAGCATAAATAAAAAAAATGAAATATGCAAATCAGGAATGGCCACATCCAGCATACAGAGCCTCCCCACACAGCCAAAAAGGAGAGAGGAAAAGAGAGCATGGTATTACATAATCAGTTTCAAAATGGACACCACAAACAAATAACGAAAGTGAGAACCAGAGGGGTTACCGCCTTGGAACGGTCAGTGGCAAAACAAATTGCCACTGGGTGTTTAAACCAGGTTCTAGGGTGCACCAACCTCACACTTGCCCCAACAGGTTCTCGTATCACAAAACAAGTACAAATTTTCTTGGTGAAATAACTCCTACCCACCGGTTTTTAAAAAGTACTATTTAAACAGTAACAAGAAATATAGTGTCTTTAACCAGGTTTTTAAAGAAAGTCCTGGTTATTAGTTTAGGTGTATATCAGGCAGGGGGCATCAAACAGATGGTTTAAATTCAAAATGAGAAATAAAATTGAATAATAAACTGAGAAAATGAGAAATACACTAAAATAAGAAAGTTTTTCTTTAATTACTAATATCATAATCATATAACTGCTTTTTTTTATTTAACTACTAAAATTCATTTATAAAGCATTGGAAACCTGGTTTTGTGGCTTGGCTACATTTCTTATTTTTCATGACAGTGGTATAACTTTTTATAATAATCCCCTAGCATAGTATTATAGCAATTGATTGATGAAACTTTTCTTGAGTGAAATTACTCATGTCTGGTATGTATATAATATGTACACATATACTCGCGGACAAAAGTCTTGTCTGGTACGGATTTCCATAATATCTTTTAAATGTGAGAAGTTTTTATTGCACAGTCATAAATTTGGTATCGATGGAAAGAGGACATTTATATGCATTCAATGAAAAAAATTCTGGAATTTGAGCCAGTACTGCCGGTGGAATATTGTGTTGTAAATTGTAGACAGGACAAGACTTGTCCATTAGCATTATAAAAGTATCATTTGCCTAAAAGTTGATACAGTGAAACCCCGCTATTTAGACCACCATTGGGACTGGGAAAATGTGGTCTTTATATTTGGGTGATCTTTAAATAGGAGTAGAAAACGGTGCAAAACTGTTAAATGGGACAGTGGTCTTATTAGCGAGGTGGTCTTAATTTCGGGCTGGTCTTAATGAGGGGTTTTACTGTATTGCATTTGTGATATTTTGTAAAAATACCCAGGGTGAATAGAGCCTTGCAGTATAATATCTCTTGTACATATATCTAAGTACCTTTATTACCTGAAAGAGTTAAACTGGGTATCATTCTTTTTTTTCTTTCATTATTATTAATAATTATATTATTGTTATTACCGTTATGATTGTAAATGATTAATAAATATTGTTTCTGTATGTTCTCATTTAAGTTCTCGACCTGTGTATTTAACTGTTGTCCTTTTTTTTTTTCAAAACAAAACATACACAATTTCTATATGCTTTATTTAGTATTCATTTTTTGTTCTATATAGGTTTGACTATCTTGAAAAGGAATATATGTGATCTGTATCAAGGTAGATATTGTTATTCAAAATTGTTATTTGCATGTCATTTTTTGGTCCTTACATTGGTTATATTGAACTTGTTTCTGTTTTTATTGTTCATTATTACAGGCCTCCTAGCGAAACCTTTAAAGCCTTTAAATCATCTGGAAAAACCTTTAAAATGGCCAAAAGCCTGTAATTTTCACTGAAAACCTATATTTTTGTTCCGACTGTTTGCCGTGCCAATTAAAGCAAGTAATAGTTGCACTACTTTATTTCTTGCCCCCTTTTAAGTGTTGTTATTAAGATACTGCTTTTGTATCAGTCATAATGTATAATTCAGACAGTATGAAAGAATATCAATTATGCCTATTTCTTATATCTTTTTTTAGAGTGTGGGTTGCCTTGTATAAATCAACTTTTTTTTCATAAACAAATATATTATGTTTTTTCAACAAGAAATTCAACATAAATTGCGTTTATATACTCTCTATTTTTTAATAGTTTACCCTAAAAGGCCTTTATTTTCACAGATTGGAGCCTTTATAAAAACCTTTATTATTGTTCATGTCTGCTAGGAGGCCTGTTATTATGAACCTTAATAAAAGTACATGTATGGGTTAATTAAGTTGAACAATCATAAACTTTGTAGACTTTCAAATAATTTAAACTTGTATTCTTTCAAATTCTATGTAAATACTTAAGATGTATTTATTTCACGCTTGCAATTATCATTGCTGTAAAACTGGCTTTAATAAGTTGTTGAATTAAAAAGAACACATTTTCATATTTGTGGATAAATGTTTGATTGAAATATTTGATTATTTGGATTTAAATGTTCATGTTCATTTCAGACTATCTATTGAAAAGGGGACATGTTCTAGATTGCATATTTGTTAAGTGAAAATGTTACATTTTATTGCATATACCTTGTCATAATTTTATATTAATAAATTGTTTTTTGATACTTTTGAATAAAGTTTAAATAATTTAATCTTGTCTTCTCCCTCATTCCAGGTTTCCAGTATTTATTAACCATTTCCTCCATAGATACACCTATTAGCATTGGCCAATAGTTTAGGATATATACTGTTCACTTTTTGATTCAATAGGTTATTTCTGATCGAAATGCGACCAGTGCAGATCCAAATCAGGCAGCATGGATGTACGGGCTGATCTGGATCTACACTGGTCGCACATTCGTAAAAATGTGTATTTATGGAGGAAAGGGTTAAGGGTCACCCATGGTTTCAGAGTAAATTCTTTCTGTGCTATAATTCTGCACAGAAGGAAGGTCCTATTTTCATGAGTACTTGCCATACTTGATTATGGAGTTGTGTGCGTGTGTGTGCGCAGATTACTTTTATGCTCCATAACAACCTTGGAAGGAATTTAATAAAACTTTGGTCAAATGTTCAGTGATAGATGATGTCCAGAACCCATGTTCCAATCTGTTCTGCTGAAGGTTAACAGTGGTGTTTTAAGGTTTCAACCATATATTTCGTGACCGCTCCATAACTTTTAAACCCACGGAAGAAATTTCTTAAAAAATTTATAAAGTATTTAAATCTGGACTATGTGCAGAACACATATTCCAACCTGGCCGGCTCAAGGTCAAGGTCACCAGTGGTGCTTAAAATTTCAACCATGTATTTTGTGTCCATTCCATAACTTCTAATCCCCTGGAAATATTGGTCAAGTGTTCACCTCATCAAGAAGATGTGAAGAACTCGTGTTTCAACCTGGATGGCTCAAAGTCAAGGTCACCTGTGGTGTTCAAAAGTTTGAGCTATGTCTGCTTCATCACTTCAAAACCCCTTGAAGGACTTTCATGAAACTTGGTTCAAATGTTTTCCCCATCAAGACAACATGCAGAATGCATGTTCCAACCTGGCTGGCTCAAGGTGGAGGTCACCAATGGAGTTTATAGGTCTCAAGAGCTCGCCAAACTCCCAACCACGTTCATCGATAAAAAGGAAATTATCAAAATCTCAATAATGGCAAAATGCTGTTCAATGAAACTTTGCACAAATGCATGTTATTAATGTATCTTTATTTTGCATATGGTAAGACACGTTAGAACAGTAAAGAACAATAGCAAGATCTAAAAATTCCCACGATTTCTATTTACGTAAATTCACAAAAACTAAACAATACAAAACATAATTTTAAATTCTCACATGAGTGCAATGATACTGACAACAATTTATTGTGTCCTCGTGACTTACATGTGTAAACTTTACGAGATATTAGTAAAAGTGTCTTTGACCTTCAATTTCATGGTCGCTTCCTGGTCGCGTAAACGGATGACAGTCACTGATTTCTCTTTTAGCAGTTGAAAGTTTTTTTACAAAGTACATTTTTATACATTTTTATCACCCGCCGCATAGCGGCTTGGGGATATAGGAATGGTCTTTGTCCGTCCGTCCTTCCGTGCTTGCACATTTCGTGTCCGGTCCATTACTTTTCAACCCCTAGAAGGAATTCCATGAAACTTTACTCAAATGTTCTCCTCATCAAGACGACGTGCAGAACCCATGTTCCAACCTGGCTGGCTCAAGGTCAAGGTCACCAGTGGTGTTTGAAGATTTGAACCATGTATTTGGTGTCCGGTTCATATCTTCTGAACCCCTAGAAGGAATTTCATGAAATTTTAGTCAAATGCTCAGCCTATAAAGGCGATGTGCAGAACCCACGTTCCAACATGGCCGGCTCAAGGTCAAGGTCACCAGTGGTGTTTGAAGATTTGAACCATGTACTTCATGTCCGGTTCATATCTTCTGAACACTTTGAAAGAATTTCATGAAACTTTAGTCAAATGCTCAGTTCAGGAACCTGATGTGCAGAACCCATGTTCCAACCTGGCTGGCTCAAGGTCAAGGCCACCTGTGGTGTTGAGCCCCACCCTGCGGATTTAAAAAAAAAATTAATTCTGTTTTTAACCTTTGATTTTTCTACAGTTATCAACCAGATTTTGACACAAACTTTATACCATCTTAAAATTCAATCTTTCCTGAACAATTCATTCACTGGTTGTTCAGTGATAACATTTGAAACAAAAATTTTAGTAGCAGAATGAAAATTTCAAGTGTCAAAATTCAAATATTTCTACCTGTCTTCAGCTATATTTAGATTCAATCATAAGATGTATTAGGATGCATTATTATCCAGTTGCTGGTCAATGACCTAATGAACTTTGCCGCTTAGATCTGTGTTATGCAATATTAAGAACTTTGCTCTGGAAGATTTTATAGGGTAAATTTTGTCATTTTCTATGGATACTGACCAAATAAACTTTCTTACTTTATAGCACTTTGAAAATCAGGCTTTTCTGAATATTTTATCCACTGTTTGTAAGTAAAAAAACAACAACAAATTTGTAGCACATTCTCAAAATGTTAAGACTAAATTTAAGAGAGGTCTCAGCTGTATACAGTGTATGTACACAAACTCCAGGCAAGTTAATTTGAGGTCTCAGAACTCAAACATTTGATTTTTTTCTGAGACTAGTATCAATTTTCAGCAGTCATATTGCTTGAGAATTTCATGAAACTTTAGTCAAATGTTCTTCCCATGAAGACGACACGCAGAACCCATGTTCCAATATGGCTGCCTTAATGTCAAGGTCACCAGTGGTGTTTTTTGAAAAGCCTTGAAGGAATTTCATTAAAGTTGCATGCTTTGTGTCCGGTCTATAACTTTTTAACCCCTGGAACGAATTTCATGAAACTTTAGTCAAATGTTCTCCCCATCAAGACCATGTGCAGAACCCATGTTCCAGCATGGCTGGCTCAATGTCAAGGTCACCAGTGGTGTTTAAAGATTTGAACCATGCATTTCCTGTCCAGTTCATATCTTCTGAACCCCTGGAACGAATATCATGAAACTTAAGTGAAATGTTCAGTTCATGAACCTGATGTGCAGAACCCTTGTTCCAACCTGGCTGGCTCAAGGTCAAGGCCTCCTGTGGTATTTGAGCAGACCAACACTCTGAAACTTATCTGAACACGACATACCCTTGCACTTGAATTGGCTTCTACCTGCCTGCCCATTGCCGAGAGCTATTGTTATGACATATTGTTTTTGCCCTGTCTGTCTATCCGTCAGTCCGTCTGTCACACTTCGTTTCCGCTCAATAACTCCAGTACCCTTTGACCCAGAGCCTTCAAACTTCATAGGGTGATAGCCCTTATTGAGTAGAAGAACCCTATTGATTTTGGGGTCAGTAGGTCAAGGTCACAGGGGCCTGAAGAGTGAAAACCGTTTCCGCTCAATAACTCGAGTACCCTTTGACCCAGAGCCTTCAAACTTCATAGGGTGATAGCCTGTATTGAGTAGAAGAACCCTATTGATTTTGGGGTCAGTAGGTCAAAGGTCAAGGTCACAGGGGCCCAAAGAGTGAAAACCGTTTCCGCTCAATAACTCAAGTACCCTTTGACCCAGAGCCTTCAAACTTCATAGGGTGAAAGCCCTTATTGAGTAGAAGAACCCTATTGATTTTGGGGTCAGTAGGTCAAAGGTCAAGGTCACAGGGGCCCGAAAAGTGAAAACCATTTCCGCTCAATAACTCGAGTACCCTGACCCAGAGCCTTCAAACTTCATAGGGTGATAGTCCTTATTGAGTAGAAGAACCCTATTGATTTTGGGGTCAGTAGGTCAAAGGTCAAGGTCACAGGGGCCCGAAGAGCGAAAACAGTTTCCGCTCAATAACTCGAGTACCCTGACCCAGAGCCTTCAAACTTCATAGGGTGATAGCCCTTATTGAGTAGAAGAACCCTATTGATTTTGGGTTCAGTAGGTCAAAGGTCAAGGTCACAGGGGCCCTAAGAGTAAAAACCGTTTCCGCTCAATAACTCGAGTACCCTTTGACTCAGAGCATTCAAACTTCATAGGGTGATAGCCCTTATTGAGTAGAAGAACCCTATTGATTTTCGGGTCAGTAGGTCAAAGGTCAAGGTCACAGGGGCCCGAAGAGTGAAAACCGTTTCAGCTCAATAACAGGAGTTCTATTTCACGAAGAGCCTTCAAACTTCATACGATGGATGTCCTTATTGAGTAGAAGAACCCTATTGATTTTGGGGTCAGTAGGTCAAAGGTCACAGGGGGCAGGGGGGAGACATGCGTTTTTCACAGAAAACATCTAGTTTAATTTGCTCTTAAGCATCCATAACCTTTCCCACATTCACATCTGTGGCGGGGGATATTGCTGTCGTTCCGACTGCCTTGTCTTTTCAGTATCATTGCACTCACGTGGGAATTTAAAATTATTTTTTGTATCGCTTAGTTTTTGTAATTTTATGTAAATAGAATTTTAAGGAAATTTTAGGTCTAGCTTTTTTTTTACTTTTCTAACATGTCTAACTGTATGCAAAAATGCAAAACAAAGATACATTAGTAACATTCATTTGTGCAAAGTTTCATTGAACTGCATTTTGCCATTATTGAGATTTTGATTTTTTACTTTTTATTAATGAAGGTTGTTGGGGGGAGTGTGGTAAGCCCTTAACCATGCATGTCTTGTCTGCTCCATATCTTCTAAACCCCTTGAAGGAATTTCATTGAAACTGTTAAATGCTCACCGCATTGAGACAATGTGCAAAGCCTATGTTTCAATTATGCTGGCTCAAGGTCACAAGTGGAGGTCAAAGGTTTCAGCAAAATTGAGCAGCAAGCAAAACAAAGTATGGTATATTATATACAGCTGAACCTGCCTTAGCAGTCTCCTCATTCAGCAACCACCTTTCTTAATCACCCAGTGTGAATATCCTAATCTGACATTTTTTTTCTAATTTTTACCTGACTAAAACGACCACCTGTGTTGAGAATCCACTTTTTGTCACTCCCTTGGGTGTCAGCTTAAACAGGTTTGAATGTATCCACAGATTGTTTTCTGACATGAATTGTATTACCACATTAAATCATGTTGAGCTCAGTGTGGAAATTTTGCAAACAAAAATTGAACAAATTTTTGCATTTCCTTTAAAGCATCACTTAACCTGTACAACATTCCATAATGCAAGGGTGGGGTGATATTGCTTTGCTTAAGACTGTTTTGTTAAATTTACATGGTTATAAATTTTTTACATTTTCTCATGCTGCTTAGTGTTTATTTAAGACTAAATGTGCCAGTGGGATCACTAGTTTGGTTCTTGAAATTTGGTTTACAATTGCTCAAACACCCATGATGATTTTGTAACAACAAGTGTAGGAACAATGGTGGAGGATTGTTTTTGCTTAAATATAATAGACAGGTTGTTTTTGTGATTGAGAAAATTCATAAAGATTTGCTTACAAGTCCTGTGTCCAGGACATGGTTGACACCGAGGTCACAATATAAACAACTTTGAAAGAAGTAAATGCCTGACCAAATTTTGCAAAAATCTATGCAGTTGTTTCATCAAAGATGATGTTTGAAGTAAATTGTCAATGGGCAAAGATTGGTTACAAAGGCTCACCATGAGCTTGTGGCTTGGGTCAACTACAAGGGCCACAAGAAGCATTGTACATGTACTGGGTGTCATATGTTCAGACAGACATGCCAAACCAGCTGTACTGTTTCTACCAAGATCAGAACCAGTCTGAGGAATTCCATGAAAATATTCATAAGCTAAAGTCAAAACTAGAATTGTTTTAAGTTGTTACAATATACATTTATGCATGGACCAGTCTCCTTACATTAACCCTTTCCTTGATATATACGCATTTTTACGCATGTGCGACCAGTGTAGATCCAGATCAGCCGGCACATCCGTGCAATCTGATCAGGATCTGCACTGGTCGCATTTTGGTCAGAAATAATCTAAAGAATCAAAAAGCGATATGCCGGCTGATCTGGATCTAAACTGTTCGCCCTAGCAATAAAGGTGTATCTAAACAGGAAAGGGTTAATAGTGTTCCATTAGAACATACAGGTACCCAAATTTGCCAACTCTATTGTAAGAAGTGTTTCTGAATGGGGAACATTCCATCTGTCTAATTTTGCTTCAGAAGGATCAGAACTGAGCATGTACTGCAAGAAAGGCTGTTTATTCCTGTGTTTCTTTAGTTAATTCATGTATTACTGATGAAAACTGCAGCCTTTTGTAGTGAATTCCAAAATGTAAATTTTGTCACATTTTATTTGTACAGTACTTACAAAGGAAATAGTGCCTTCTTTCTAATTAAAAAAAAGTGCATTCCTTTAAATTATAATAACTAGATAGGTGTTCAGTTATGTTGCCATCTTGTCTGTCAGAACCGTTTATTTTTGTGACAAATTTAAAGTGCAGAAGGGACATAACTCCTGTCAAATGCGACCTTGACCTAAAGATGTTGGTGTCATTATGAACCTGCTGTCATAAGCAATATAATTTGTAAGTATCAAAATTATAGCCATCTTATATGTGTTTGTGACTGACGGACAAAGTGATACCTATTTCATCAAAAGGGCAATCAAAAAAGAATAACACTGAATGTTCTTTGTTTTAATCAATCTGGTAGTACATAATAGCACACCTAACAAATATTTCTTCATTTCATTTCATTAAACCTTGGAAAAATCAAAGGAAAAGTAGATATGTAAATAAATTAATTTACACCATAATTAAGGTAACATTTCATTTCATTAAACCTTGGAAAAATCAAAGGAAAAGTAGATATGTAAATAAATTAATTTACACCATAATTTAATGTGGAGTTTTACAAAAAAACAAATGACTGAGAATGATTTATTGCAATTTTCATAACATGAACACTGACCATTAATTGACTAATCAACTTTTGTATGAGAAATTTATTAAAATAGCAAAAAAAATGTTAAAGATTTCAATCACTTTCAGATCTACTGAGGCAAAACATACATCTAGTTTAAACTTTAACAATTCTCTACTTTGAGTAGCTTGGACAACTAATTTATAAACCCTTTACTTCATGGTATATAGCTGATATCCCACACATGATCCAGATCAGCCAGCCATCTCATTTGATCAATATCTGTACAGTGTTTGCTTCTGATTTATTAGGTTATATCTCACCAAAAGGTGACCAGTGTAGCTCCAGATCAGATGAAACAGATGCCAGCTGATCTGGATCTATACTGGTGGCACACGTAATAAAACACATGGAGTAAAGGGTTAAATCAATTGCTTTAGGACATCCCAGGTGAACTCTGGGCTATATCAGGGATGCCCACCAGTAAAATGATGATGATGAACATTTCCCCAAATTAAATCTTGTGTTTATTGACTGATTGCAACTGGCATTTAAAATGATTTAACATTTTTCTTTATATAGTCCCCAATGAGAGAAATGCTACTCAGAAATATTTCAAGATGTGTTCATTTTTCTATAAATCACATCTCTAGATTGATACCATTAGCTTAAGTTTAACTCTTTACTCCATAGGTACAGCTTCGATACCATTGGTGAACAGTGTAGATCCTGATCAACCAGCACATTCATGATGTCTGATCAGTATCTACACTGTAAGAAGCCACCAATGCCAATCCAGATCAGGCAGCAATGATGTGCTGGCTGCTCTGGATCTGCATTGGTTGAACATGCGATAAAACCCATACATATGGAGTAAAGGGTTAAGGAAAGTCGTATAATTAAACACTAAATAATATTAAATACACCAAATTCCGAATATATAGCTGCATCTGGCTTTTCATTAGTATTGTACAAACAAAGGTTCAATTAACTAGATTATTTATTTAAAATGCATGTCAAAAAATGGAAGCCCCATGTATTGCACGATAGTATGTCCTGTTTAATGCTGTGTTGAAGCTGGGTTTTATATTTCTACCCTCCATCAGCTGTTGGATGGTCAGACCATTATTTCAGTGTATGGTTAGATGGTCATGATTGAATAGCGGTCAGTGTTTATTCTAGGATCTAGTGGTTGCAATTCATGCCGTCTAATCAGGATCTGCACCGTTTCCTTTTTGGTCAGATATAACCTAACAAATCAAAAAGGGAACAATGCAGATCCTAATCAGAAGTCATGGATCTGCCATCTGATCAGGATCGACACTGTTTGCCCAAGCCATATAGACGTATATATGGAACAAAGTGTTAATTCATTCTTTAAATGGCCTTTGTACCTGTATGGGAGACTGCAACACACTGGTTAACATTTTTCTGAATCACCATCTAGCATTCCACAAGGTTCTATCTTATAAGACATGGAATTTCCTTTCTTTGTCTTGAAGAGCACAAACTTTAACAAATACATGTAAGTCATGTCCCCTGACTCCAACACTTCAATACACTGATGAGGTTTGTACAATACATTATATAATGAGTAAAATTCAACTCTACAATCTACACAAGTCATGATCACATACAAATGGTGAACCTAGTTTGAGCTTCTATTGAAATGAAAAAACAAACACAAAATTTAATGTATCACAAGACAAGCTCACTGAAGTTCATATCACACAGTAACCTCAAGTCTCATCTTAAACACAAAGACAATCTGACTGACAAAATAATATATTCAACAGCTTTAAAAGTGCAAGTTTGAAACTAATATTGTCTTTCTGACTCATTTATGTAAATGCTTGTCCAACTTCTTGAAGGGACATAAAGATGGTGTGATACTGTTCACCATTAATTAATAAGCCTATGTTTATATACGTTGTTTCCTCCCTTAAATGAAAAAAAAGAGGCTTGCAATCCAAAAACGTGCAGTTTTATTGCTGTTAAGTATACACCATATTTTAATTTGTCTTAAAAAAGGTTGTTCCCCAAAGCAAACAGCAGACTCCATTCAGCATCTTCCTTCAATGTTACAGAAAGCAACTCCTTAACCATAAATAATGTGTCTTAAAACACACAAGTACTGCATACACATCAAATTTTATTCCAATTTCTCAGATGCTTAAACACAATTTATTTTCTATAATCACAACACATTGGAAAGTACATCTATTTCCAGCTTAGTTTCTACAGTGTATGTAGATAAATCCAGTCTGGGATAAAGATCATAAAACGTAGATTGGAGACCAGTCACAAATCTCAATCACCTGATTGGCTGATTTGGCAACTGGTTGCCATTTCAGCCAGTCAGATGCTCAAGTCTGGTCTTCAATCTTAGTTTTATGATCTTCGGCCCAGGATTCCCTTCCTCATAGTATATTTCAAGTGATACAGACATTCTAACATGGAATTTAAAGTCTCTCAAATCCAGAACAGTATTAAAGAACTGCACTATTTTATGTACAAGAAAAATTTGTCCAGTTATAGTTGTCCAGAATATTGTTCAAACTATAAGTGCAGGATTCTATCAGAATTCATTTCCTCTTGGAATAATTGTTTTTAAGCCTGCTTAAAGATTTTGTAATAAATGATTAAAAATGAAGTCTTTACAAATCCAGATATATGCAAGTATGTACAAATGCTTAGTAATGATACGAAATTTGTTGCCTTTACCGAAACTCCCCCTGCTACCCATACCCCTAATTCTCTTACATAAGGGACTTTATTTGGCAAGTACATATACAAGCCTGATATATAGGCTTGGCCAAAGTTTGGCTCTCTGAACATCAGGTATGGGAAGGGGGAGGAAGAGTAGATAAGAAGAAAATGGACACTTACATATTGTTACAGTTGAAAAAAATATTAAGTAATCGAACAAAAAAAAAAGTGAGAAATAGTTAATTGCTTTTGATGAATCATTTTTTAAAAGTTTTGCATCATAGAAATTTCCAGTAAAGATCATCCATCTGCATTTGTTTGACAACTAATATCATCTTGTGCAATATTTGCACCTCAATGTGTAATAAAAACAAAACAAAATAACAGTATAACAGCTTCCCTACACACATACTTATATAATACATGTATATAATGTAATTCTGAATACCACACAAGGAGCTACCTTACATAATGACCCGACAATCCCGAGGGCTGAGCACACAACTATTGTATCTGCATCTATTTTCTTTATCAGCTGCAATAGTTCCGAGCTAAACCCTTGGTATCACATAGAGAATGATTAGAAATGTACAGTCAACCTAATGACAGTATCACTACAATGGAAACTTTGTAACAAAACTTCCGGTTATATATAAAGTGGAATAGTGATCGAGTGCCTAGCTAATACTTAATGGAATCACTCAAACCATCCAACTCACTGTGACAGCACTCGGGCACATGATGAAAGTACTACAAAAACTGTGACTTGAATTATACTGCATCTTAATCAGTTGGTGAATCAGATGTTTTTAAAAAACTGACAATTTGGCCAGTATGTGATTGTGTTAATTGGAGGGAAAATTGCGTTATATGTGGACCAGTCTATATTAGTGTATAATTTGTCAGAGGATTGTCCGACACATCAGGACAACATCTAGCTCCAGAGGACGCAAGTTGAAATCCTGGAGATCTTCGAGTGGTGTAATTCTGCACTGCAGTTAATATCTGAAAAACACAAACATTTAGTTATTAACTATTGTTTGGTAACCTATTTATGCATGGCTACAGGTGTATCAAGATAAAATGGCAGTGGTTTTAGTGTAACAAAGGTGAATAAAACCTAGATCAGTATACATGTATACATATTAGGTGAAATGGCAATATGATTCACAAAATAAACACTAATTTATAAACTTATTAACGATTTGAAATTGTAAAGTCTACCCAATCCAACTTGGTTTATCTGTAATTCATCAGCTTCATCTTACTTCATTTGTTATATATAATAACCAATTTTTATCAAAGATCATGTAGGGAAATATCAAAGCAAATAGCTACTGATATAATGCACACAAATAAGATTCAAAAAAACTTTCCTTCTGAAGATTCAAAATGAATTTTAGCAACACAATGGTGCAAGTCATTCTCACAAGAAAGGTAAGTGCAGATAAACTTACTTATACCTTGGCATGCTAGAACTACTTGTACAACTAACTAGAACTCTGCTAGCCCAATTAAATAGAACTCTGTGCAACATACCATTGAAAACTTAAGAAACGTTGCCCTTACTCTAGTTTTAAAGTTAGTACACTAGCATGGACAAGTAGCATACAACTCGCTTATTTGGAAGTGATGGAGGCCTAGACCTGCTACAACAGAGTAAGAAACACAGAAATCTTGTCATCTAATCACAACCAAACAGAACATGGGAGCACAGCGGACCTACCTGTAGTAGTTAGGTTTGAATGGTCCAGTTTTGGAGAGACCAAGATATTTGGCTTGTTCATCAGAAAGCTCCGTCAGATGTGCATCAAATGTTGGCAGGTGTAGCAAAGCTACATACTCGTCTGTATAATAAAAGGTATACATTGCAAATAAATGTTTGACCAATGGGCTTTAAAAACTTTACAGAACATTATCCTTTAATAATGCTGGATTGTAATTTACTACATTTGGGCTGAAATCCAGAAATTTGCTAGATATTCTCAAATTTTTATGCCCAATGAAATCAAGGAAACAGGACTCAAACAAACATGCTAAAGACCTCTCAATCTGTATCGCTGCCTACAATTATAATCACCCTCTTAAATCCTTGAAAATTTCTTCTCAAAATATAGATTCTGGTCAAATGAGATACAACTTTTAAGTGAAAATAGGATAACAAGGCAACTATATTTGATTGTGTGCTGCTGACTGCCTGAAACTGACATTTGTTTGAAACTGATCAACCACAAGTATAAGTTAAAGTCTAGTTTCTAATTTCAGTTAAAGAGTCTTGTGCCCCAAGTGTTTTATATGATAGGGTCCCATAAATCTCCATAATAAAAGTACATACCCATTTTCTTTGGTAAGAGGTAGACATCTTGCTTGTATCTTCCAGCAGGTGCATTGTACAGTTCTATTAAAGCTAATGCCTGAAAGCGAACAAATATTTGTTTAAGAGAAACTAACTTAACACCACATCAATCTATACATATGGCAGAAATTTAATGAGATCTTCCATCTAATAGTGAAAATAAGTACTATACATTTAGAAAAGCAGCATAAAAAAGACATTACTAAATTGTTCAGAAACAAAGTCCTCAGAATGATTGAATGATGGCTTTACTTGATCCTATGCATTCCAATTAGAAAAAACGTCAGTCAAATCAATGCTGAGCTTTAGAAATAAAACTATTAAAGTGCAATTTCCATATAATTTCAACATTTCTCAATGGCAAAATATGAACTACCTGCAAAGATGCCATTAATGTTTTTAACCTTGACCTTCAAGTTGAGGGTGTTAACGGGCTAGTGATTACATGTACCAGGGTGATATGGGCTAGTGATTACATGTACCAGGTTGATGTGGGCTAGTGATTACATGTACCAGGGTGATATGAGCTAGTGATTACATGTACCAGGGTGATATGGGCTAGTGATTACATGTACCTGGGTGATATGTGCTAGTGATTACATATACCAGGTTGATGTGGGCTAGTGATTACATGTACCTGGGTGATGTAGGCTAGTGATTACATGTACCAGGGTGATATGGGCTAGTGATTACATGTATCAGGTTGATGATGGCTAGTGAATACATGTACCTGGGTGATATGGGCTAGTGATTACATGTACCAGGGTGATATGGGCTAGTGATTACATGTACCAGGTTGATGTGGGTTAGTGATTACATGTACCTGGGTGATATGGGCTAGTGATTACATGTACCAGGGTGATATAGGCTAGTGATTACATGTACCTGGGTGATATGGGCTAGTGATTACATGTACCTGGGTGATACGGGCTAGTGATTATGTGTGCCGGGGTGATATGGGCTAGTGATTACATATACCAGGTTAATGTGGGCCAGTGATTACATGTGCCTGGGTGATATGTGCTAGTGATTACATGTACCAGGTTGATGTGGGCTAGTGATTACATGTACCTGGGTGATATGGGCTAGTGATTACATGTACCAGGGTGATATAGGCTAGTGATTACATGTACCTGGGTGATATGGGCTAGTGATTACATGTACCTGGGTGATACGGGCTAGTGATTATGTGTGCCGGGGTGATATGGGCTAGTGATTACATATACCAGGTTAATGTGGGCCAGTGATTACATGTGCCTGGGTGATATGTGCTAGTGATTACATGTACCAGGTTGATGTGGGCTAGTGATTACATGTACCTGGTGATATAGGCTAGTGATTACAATGGGCCAGTGATTACATGTACCTGGGTAATATAGGCTAGTGATTACGTGTACCAGGGTGATACGGGCTAGTGATTACATGTACCAGGTTGATGTGGGCTAGTGATTACATGTACCAGGGTGATACAGGCTAGTGATTACATGTACCTGGGTGATATGGGCTAGTGATTACAGGTACCTGGGTGATATAGGCTAGTGATTACGTGTACCTGGGTGATATGGGCTAGTGATTACATGTACCTGGGTGATATGGGCTAGTGATTACATGTACCTGGGTGATATGGGCTAGTGATTTCATGTACCTAGGTGATATGGGCTAGTGATTATCTTGTTATAAAGGTAAATTCTGCCAAAATGTTTCAAAAACCTTTAATGCATGAATCCACTATTATTACTTCAACCTTTTTCCTGAATGCCATGTTATTTAACAAATTCACTACAGACCAACATTTCAGGTTAACTAATTTGTGCTATTATTTTAAGACCAATCCAGAAGCTTGTATGAAAATGACAGTGATCAATAGCAGAGACACGTACCTGAGTTACAGCTGTGATAGATACAACAAACGATGGTACACTGGAACAGCTCAAGTTCACCAGTCGACCCTGTGATTAAACAGAAAACTATCAGAATACTAGTGTCATACATGAACACCATGTTAGAAATGTGGTATTTTTGTCTGAAATTTTCCAGCTCAATTTGTTAACATTTTTTTCCATTTAGAATAGACTGCTATACCAGCAAGTTTCTATGTGTCCTAGTAGACTTAAACAAAGTAATGCCAAGGACAATGTAACTCCACCACTGTCCTTGCTGGACTGTGAAATTTATTTTATTAAACAATCATTGTTTGTGAGCTTCATTGCACAGAACCAGTCCCCCTCCTATTCAACTTCCAACAGCTCTATCTGTGATAATAAACTAGTTTATCAGAAGGAAAACTCAATAAAAAAGGATACCTCTGACCCGTTGAAGCCTAAACTAAAACATTAAGGCTCACAAATGGCCTGCATTTAAAATTCAAGGAACCTTTGTTATATTTGACATAAATGTGGAAGTTTACCTCAGCTAACAAGATAATTCTTTTGCCATCAGGCCATATAATGTGATCCACTTGTGATCGCACCTTCTCCCAAGTCAGATCTGGGGTCCTCAAACTGTTCTGTAAAACAAACCATTCAATGTAAACGTAAAAGATAAATTTACTTAAACAAGGTACAGTCCACATTCGTTGTGTCAAACTCGCTTAAGTCGAAACATCGGTTATCTCGAATTAATTTTACGATCCCGTCAAAATGTGTTCTTATTACATATAATATTACGCTGCTTAACTTGAATTCGACTTAAACAATGTTTTCATAAGTCGAAGTAAATTTAGAACCCGCCGGCTAAAATATGCTATATAAAATCATCGGATAAGTCGAAGTGTGAAACTTCCTGCGGTCAAACAATGCCCGCGGCTTCTTCAAAGAGCAAACAAGATACCATTATTTAATAATAACTAACGATTATCACCTGTTCAGTAAAATATTGGCTTATTAAATGCATTTGGATGTAAAATATTAGGATTCGTAAATGCAATTAATTTCATTAAAAAAAAACAACAACATTTAATTACAATATGCATGACATTGTGACAACCAGGCCAATAAAATATGAGTTCATCCGTTTCGGACAACAAATGCGAAAACATTATCCAAACGTAATCAATTCTTCCCAAACAAGACTGAAGCACAAAAAAGCTTCAAATTAACGATTATGGGGTGAATATTAATTTGAATTAGTGTGCGTAATACAAAAAATAACGAAAGACGAGTTTAACACTCAGAGTGAAGACGACAACGATGTTACACAAACACCGAAACTAAACGATGATGGTTTTTTGACATGTAATAAATATAATCAAGATAATATATTTTTTTCTGTTCTGTTTTGATAAACTAATTGATCCATAGAAATGTTCATAAACAAGTAGTAGCACTCACAATCATGTCAGCATTAGAAACATAATATTAGGTATGATATTAACGCATTGGCGCCAATTCGGATGTGTCGAACTTCGGATATCTCGAATTAAAATGTACGGTCAGGACGACTTCGACACAACGTGTGTGGACTGTATAACAACAAAAGGAAATCTGGCTGTGAAAAAAATGCAGTTATCATGATTTGTGATGGATTAATGTTTGTGTGTTTTGAGGGTTAAGAAGATCCTAGAATTAAACAGGATTCAGCTGGCATGTTTCAACATTAATAAAAGGTCTTAAAGATGTCATGTACAAGACATTAACAACTACTACAGAACATTTTAGATAAATTAAGTGAAACTTGTAATTCCTCAAAATTCCCATGTTATTCTGAAAAACTATTTTAAAAATACTGTTGATTTTAGATTAAACTATTGTGATCCAAATATGTAGCCCAGGGAGCAAGATGATAAAACTAAATCAGGAGACCAGTCTCAAATCTCAAGCATCGGATTGGCTGAAATGGCGACTGGTCGCCATTTCAGCCAATCTGAAGCTTGAGATTTGAGACTGGTCTCCTGATTTAGTTTTATCATCTTGGGTCCCGACTTACCACATCGATCTCTGTATTGGAATGTCCCATATTACACACAATACATCCAGTCTTCATACGGTCCATATGACTGCGTGTTACAACATTCTTGTTGCCTGAACACGTGATCAACACGTCTATATTCTTCACTACTTCATCACATCGCACAACTCGGAATCCATCCATACTGCAAATAAAACACACACATTTGAAAATATTGTTAATGGCATGGGTTTGAGATGTAACTCACCAATCTATAAAATTTACCTTGTCATCAATTATATAGTTTATATTCTTTGACCTATCTTTGTTCATTTTAACATGTTTCCAAAATGTACACAAACTAGTAGTAAAATCACTAGCCTACTTAAAATGTAGAAGCATTAAACCAGTGCTTCTATCAATTACATCATTTGAAGGTCATTTGGTAGGATAGTTATGTAAAATATGTTTGTTACAAATATATTGGCCACTTTTTATATGTGTGTTTTTAATATCCAAGCTTGTATAGGTTTAAAATATTTTTTTTCAATTACCTGATGGATTTATTACATGCTTTTGTTCCCCAGTTAAATTATTTTTCGATTCAGTTCCATACAATGTTTTGTCATTTAGGGTGTAGGCAGTAATATGCATTTTTTACTACTATCCAGAAAGTGGCTCCATCAAACCAAGCCAGTAATGTTTTCATGGTGTTGTTTTCATTTTCAAAGTTCATTGATTTCATGTAACATTATACAATTATTTACTTATTAGCTGGGAAATATGCTGTGATATTGACCTAAAAAATCGTTATTGACCGAGGCGATAGCCGAGGTCAATAACGATTTTTGCGGTCAATATCAACATGAACTATAAATAATATAAAAGATGGAAACTTTCGGATTCTATTTATAGACAGGTCAATATCAGCGAAAGCGGGTCAATATCTAGATTTATTGACTCGGTTATTTTGGGGGTGTGACCAATCGCGTTGCGTCTATTTATAGTTCATGTAATAATTCACAATATTTAAAAATTGTAATACCAAGCCTGCAGTGCACAGATGGGGTCAATCTCTGTAACCATCACAATGGCTCCCAAACCCTTTAATGCTGATGTCACACCCTTTCCAACCTGTAAAAACATACCAAACATACATGTATACTTTATTAAACAATGACAATACAACATACAGAAGAATAATAGCGAACAAAAATCAACCAAGTATTTTCATAAATACTCCTTTACAAATGAACGGATATTTCAAGATAATGTTTGATGGAAATCTATTCCTTGTATACCAGTTTTGGTTGTTCTAGATTATCCCCAGTGTCAACAGAAGTCCTTGCTGGGATCTTAGCAGACTTTTATGAATGGAAGATAACTTAGAATAAGGTACATGCAGGTAACATAGGCTGTCAGGTGGGAAGTTTACTTAGCCATTCAACATAAGCAATATGATTTGAATGTTTAAGGAACAAAATATTAAAAAATGGCAGTTAGCCAACGGTAAGTTTTCTAGACAAGACTGACGGATGGAAAAAGCAATCCCTATGTATCACCTTTTTTTGAAAGGACTACACGAAAAGTAGTCAAATAAGCCTTTTACACCCGCTTACATGCAAACATAAACCCTTAATTCTAATTTGAAGATAGGCCATAATCTGATCAATACTTAAATTGTTCACTTTTAGATGAAGCAAACAGGTGTAGATCCAGATCAAAGTGCAAAGATGTGCAGGTTGATCTGGGTCTACTCTGGTCTGATATGGGATATAAGCTGTACCTAGGGAGTAAATGGTTAATTAAAGACTTCATTCAATGAGAAACAAATATCTGGGCCCAAGATCATAAAACTGAGACTGGAGACCAGTTTCATATCTCAAGCATCTGATTGGCTGAAATGACAATCATTCACCATTTCAGCCAATCAGATGCTTAAGTTTTTAGACTGGTCTGCAGAATTAGTTTTATAATTTGGACCCTGACTGTAGCCACTCACCTCTCCATATCCACAGACCAGAACCTGCTTCCCACCAAACATAATGTCAGTTGTTCTCTTCAATCTGAAACAACATATCAACATTTTACCAGCCTCCAGGGACACATTTTTGCTCTGATTGTCTCAGAAACCATTAAATGAATGTGACAACATTCAGGATACATTACATATTTCATACATAGTATTGTGGGTTTTCCTTATTTCAAAACTGTTGTAACTGCCTCCTTAATTTATGTATAGTTACATCAGTTTTGCACTCACATCACTATATTGTTATTTATATTATTTTCTTAAAAATAATCTTCCTAATTATAATAAGTGCAAAAAAGTGTTATATAAAAGACTGTTACCACTTATAATCCATATTTACCATGCTTCTATTGTCTCCAACAACAATAACTGACACATTTTACCTTAACAACTAAAAATATTATGATATGGTATCAACTGATAAAGAACAATGTCTTGATTAAAAAGGGAGAAAACTTACGCATCTAAGATAGATTCTCTGCAGCTGTACAGGTTGTCAAACTTAGTCTGAAGAGAAAAAAAAGAATTTTACTATAATCAAGAGTTTTTAGCAGTCAGTTTGTCCATGTACATTTTTACTATTAAGAAATACAAATCTTTTGAACCTGTGCTTAAGATCATAAGACTAAAGCTTGTAACCAGTTACAAATCTCAAGCATCTGAATAGCTTAACTGTCAGCCAATCAAAATCCATTAGATTTGAGACTGGTCACCAATCTGTTTATAACTAGATGTCCAGTTCCTAAAAATGAGCCATGTTGTGTGAAATCTTGTGGAATAGCTTTATTTAACAAGGTTAATTTTTGCATTAAATAGGCTATCAAGATCAACATAAAAATTTTAACCTTGGTCAAGAATTTGACTATAAAATAAATACATGAAAATTTAAGCCTGTGCAAAACAGGCAAGTTTGGTGTAGCACAGAATATTTAACATTAACGGTATCACAGTAAATAAAGTTCCTAACATTACCACAGTGTTATGATAGTAACAAATGTTGACACGAGGCTGTTCAATACTCTGAACAAGAAGTACTGCAAGTTCAATACCATGTGATGCTTTTTCCCCTGATGTCTAGTAATGTCGGATTTCATTTAGAGATGGCTTATATCAAATGTAATGGCTTGAACATGCTTTTATAATCATGACATTCTTTTATGGAACTGTAAGATTTTTTGTATTTAGATCCAAGTGTCAGTCAATTTATTACCATATGCTTTTTGTGTCGCCCTTTCGAAGAAACGGCGATACATAGGGATCGCTTTGTCCGTCCGTCCGTCTATCTGTCACGAAAACTTAACGTTGGCTATAACTTTGCCATTTCTTAATATTTCTTTATCAAATTTTCAAATTATATTGCTTATGACAACACGCTCGAGATGATGCCAAATTCTCAAGGTCAAGGTCACATTTGATGGAGTTATGCCCCTTTTTGTACTTGGATTTTTACAAGAAAACTTAATGTTGGCTATAATTTTGTCATTTCTTAATATATTTTTTCATCAAACTTTCAAATTATATTGCTTATGACAACACGCTCGAGATGATGCCAAATTCTCAAGGTCAAGGTAACATTTGATGGAGTTATGCCCCTTTTTGTACTTGGATTTTTACACGAAAACTTAACGTTGGCTATAACTTTGCCATTTCTTAATATTTCTTTATCAAACTTTCAAATTATATTGCTTATGACAACACACTCAAGATGATGCCGAATTCCCAAGGTCAAGGTCACATTTAATGGAGTTATGCCCCTTTTGTACTTGCATTTTTATTCAGACATAGCACCAGAGGGCGACACAAGTATTCAAGTGAACACCCATCTAGTTTTTATTTAAATCGGTTAAGAACTATTTTTCAACTTTCCAACTTCCATGGAAGACGGACAAAAATCCCAAGGGCAAATAGTGTAGATCCAGATCAGCCAGCAAATCAGTGCCATCTTATGAGGATCTGCACTGTTTGCTTTTAAATCTCTTTTTCTGACCAAGAAGCCATCAGTGTAGATCCAGATCACATCTGGATCTAAACTGGTCACAAACGTGATAAAACCTTTATATAAATGGAGTAATCAGTTAATGTGTAGTTTTAATATTAAAGCAAAGTGTGTATTGATAATTGCAATGCCTATGTCAGCCTGGGGAAGCATCTGTTAGCTGCTACACATACCTTTGTGACCGAGTCATTGACATTCATGGCGGGCACAGTGAGCTTGCCACTCTTGGAGAGCTGGTACAATCGGTGCACACCGGTCACGCTCTCTTCTACCAGACCCTTCACCATGTTAAACAGAGCTGGGTACCGCTTCAACATCAAGTGTGTAGCGTCACCACCATCATCTAAGATCTGAAATAACACAACAACAACAACTATGTTTATCAACAGCTTAAAAATTCTCACATTTTGATTGAGCAGCTAAACCATGCTTATTCATACCATTGTAGATATACCTACCGGGTATATTGCCTGACTGCAGAAGCTCCATGGCTACAGCGACAGCCAGTAACAGATACCTTAACCTGATAAACATGTACCGATTTACCATTGTGGTTTTGCTTGACAAAGTCTAATGCAAACCTGAGACTTTTACCAATAAATGGCAATATCTTGTTTAGTAACATAGAAATCTAAAAGTATCAGATGCCCTTGATAGCTCAACTGGTAGAGAAACAAATGTGAAGATCTAAATGCTTCCTCTTTTTTACATAAACTAATCTCTCAATGATGTTGTCTCAAGTTGGAGATCAACACTCTGCCTTTGTTAGATAGCTGTTAAGTGATGCACTCTTCTGCATATCTCTTGTAAAACTGAACCCCTAAATTGTCTTTCATATTGATTAAACACTTTGATCTCAACAAAAGCAAAGTCATTGACTTGGTATGTTTCATCTACAATGTAATTCTACCATGTAGTATGTTGTGCTCATATCTTCAAATGTTTGCCATGCATCTAACAAAACGTTGAACTTAAGAATTTGTCCTTGCTCTATGGAAAATAAACCCTTCAGATGATTAAAATTATATATGAAGTATTTAACACATTCTGAACACACCTGCAGGTATTCATACCAATACTTTGAAGATTTCTGTTCACTATGAGTTACTGGCAGTGCCTACAGGTGACCTTTCAACATGTTTTAATTTTGATATTACAAGAGATAGATAATAAAATTTCATCACCTCAGTGCAATAACAGTATAAGTGCCATTTAAATATTAAGGAGATATACTGTTATTGCACTGTGACAATATTTTGTCTACAGGGTTAGCAAAGAGAAGGGAGACAACTAACCCGGGACTTGGCTTACTCCATATATACGGGTTTTATCCATGTGCAAACAATGCAGATCCAGATCAACCGGCACATGTTCACTTCCTGATCAGAAATAACCTAATTAATCAAAAAGGGAAAAGTGCAGACTGACCTGGATCTACACTGCTCGCCCATGGATAACAGCCATATCACATTAAGTAAAGTTTTAACAATCATACAACTAATTGTATATTACATAGATTTGTAGAGTTCAATGTTTCCCTGCAATCTATACCTTGAATGGCTAACACCCGTGTGTGTACACATCAACCACTAACTCGTGTATAAACATGTTCAGCATCATATTGTTTTTACTATTTTTAATGACACTTTCCCAATTAAATTTGTTTCCATTTACATCAATTCTAGAAAATGAGCGTGCTGCATGCAATATTCAAGCTAGGAAATTATCTCTTACAGTAATGAATTCTATTTTTTTAATGCAATGCTATTTATAGCGCTAAAATTGTCACATTAACCAAGAAAAATATTATTTTCTGATCAATCATGTCACTCATATATCACCTTGTGGATAATTGTTTTATTGTTGTCTACTGTTACTGAAAAGATACAAAATAGCACCAATAGAACTTGATTTGATAAAATATCACAAAATATATCATGGTCAGACAAGAGACCCCTTTTACCATAAAATGGTTGTCAAAAAGTCAGTTTTTAGACTTTAATTCATAAAACTGCTATTTGCACATAACGGGGAAGGAACCTACAAAAAATAGAGAAGTAATCTTAGGTTGTTTATCAGAAACTTCAATTAAATTGTTATACAAACACTCAGGCAGCTAATCAGGATTGTAAAAGGTTACTGAGATGAAATGTTCTTCACACTTATTGCCATCAAACTGAGAAATATGTCAGATGTTGTTAACAGGCAGCCAAGCTGAAAAAACTCGTGCATACATCTGACATGTGTAGAGAACCTGTTGACAATTATTCAAGGTAAACATATTACATCACAGCAGGATGCAGGTACTTCTGCATGAGGAATATTCTGCAGTATACACACCACTTTTAACTCACAGTGGAATCATTTTATAGCACAGTTATGGTGACATCAAATGATCAATAAAAGAGAAAACAGTGTTGGTAAACTAGTATTTTACCGATCTGGACAATGTAACATACATCAGCAGTGTGCTACAGAACAAGTTTGTTTGCAGTTCCAGTTTAATATTCTTCACAAGAGCAGTTTGATATGGCCTAGCTGGAGGAATGACAAATATGCATTCTAAAAGCAACTTGTGTAGAGCCTGATCTAGACCTCTATATTTATAGATCCAATAAAGGCTGTATCCCCGGAATAAAGAGTTAACTAAGCATATCTGTATTCAGTCACTGATATTGATTAATAAACACTGTATGTCATTTATAAGACTTTTCATCATCTTTAAGATGAATTGGTGTTGATCTCAAATAGACCAAGATTTGGCAGCTCTAGACTAACTTTGTTCTTAGAAAAATCGATAGATGTACAATATACATGAAGATTTAATATAGCTGTCAACAGCGTAATCTTGGTTTACTGTTCATCTTGAATTTAGAGTACAACAAACATTTATAGCAGATCAAAGATACATAATTATACAAAGATGCTCTTGATGGTATTTTGTTAAGTTATTTCTACAGATCAAATCCTTCTACAAACAAAACTTTTCAGTCTGAGCGAGAGATTTATTTCTGCTCTAAAATCCATGTCAGATTTTCTCTATTGTATTTCTTTGTAAGTCGTTCCTATTTCCCATTGATTAAAGTGCATAGTTAATGAATGTGTCTTTCAAAAGATGTAAATTTGAGGCCCAAAGATCTCCATACTTACATCAAACCTTAAAGTTTTTCCCAACAAATGCAATAAATTATCAATGCAAATTATATATTTACACTACAACAATTCATGTATATAATCGGGGAAGAATTTCTCATATAAAGACTTTTTGAAATGGCTTTTGGAACTCAATGTGGATGTCAGAGTGAATGACAGCATTTATTTTCACAGCAAAATGTTTTGCAAATTCTGCACAGGTCAACATCACAAGTCAGAACTCTGCACCATCCAATATTTGATGGCCAACATTTATTGTAGCCAACCCAAGAGCAAACTGTCTTCATGTAATAAAATCCATCTTCAGAAAGAACAATGTCATACCGATATGCAAGATTGGAGTAAGTACGAGACTTGTAACATGTCTAGGTTAGCAATAAAAGCACCAATCAATGGATAGAAAGCGGTTACCATGTTAGGTTGCCAGCCGTCAGCATTGACACACTTGTCAATAGACCACCAGAAATCTTCCTCTGTCTCCCCCTTCCAGGCAAATATAGGATATCCTGCCTCTGCCAGGGCTGCTGCCACTTCATTCTGAAATACAGTAACATTGCTCATATAGTACAGTATAACCCCACATTAATACCACCCAGTAACTAAAACCACCATGATAATCAGACACTACTTCTATGTACCTTTAACAGTTTAGAATTATTATCTACTCCCAAATAAAGACCACTGCACTATTCAGACCATTATCTGGTCCCAGAGGTGGTCTTAATAGAGGGACTTCACTGAATACATCATGCATTCTATATCAGTTCACAATTCCTATTTATTTTGCTAATTTGGGCATTCAAGCTTGGGCTATGGCTTTCATCACAGTTAAACCAGTGTTAAATAGCCTCTCATGGAGAATCCCAAAATTACAGCCAGTAAAACTCCCAAGCATAGCAGGTATACTTTTGGGGTAAATTTCCTTTTTTTCACATTTTGGACACTGTTTCAAAAGCATAGTTGCCTAGACTCAAAAGGACCTACTGAATCCAAGCTTATTACACCTTAAGGAGTAGGGATCCTACTTCATATTATTTCTGACATACAAACAGGGAGTTGTGATCACTTTTGGGGGATGGATACGATAGGTGCAGGTGTGACAATTTTCATTCCATTGAAATTAAAGGACTTAAGAAACACTGTAGCATATTATGTCTTGGTTATTTTGAGACTTGGTATTTGGAACAGAGTAACTTATATATTATGGTGTAAAATGTCCTTGTTTTAATCTATCTGTATCACACAGTGTGCACAGCAATCCCGGTCTGCAAATGTATAAGAATTAGCTTTATTACTTGTCATGCCTAACTGATAGAGAAAAGAACAAAGTATCCTGGGGAATATATTGCTAAACCCGCATCTCCCTCAAAGGACATCTATATATAGTTAATTCCAGAAACTATTAGATTCCCTTCATAGACCAATGAATATTTTATGTGTATGCGGAACCACAGAATTGCCGAGAGTGATCACCAATTATTTTCCAGCAAAGACTCAACAAAATATCTACTTGCAGGTACCTCAGGCTAAAAGCTGCTAATAGAAACACATTAATGATGATTAGTTTCACAATGTGTGTTTAGAATCAGTTGTTAGAAGTATTAAAGATGTAGGCAACTTCCACCAAAACGTTCTGAGGTCGTGACCTCAGAACGGGGAGAGCCAGCATATCAATTTATTACTTTTATCCTGCTGATCATTTTATTCATTCCAGAGATCTAGAGTTTTCCAACATTCATCTAGTTTCTGGCTAGAGTCTCGATGAGCACATGTTTATGAAATTTTATTATAGAAAAACAGAACTGTATATTTAAACAAGAATAATGGCCCAGGCAAACATTTTATGAATATAATTATATATTTAAACTTCAGCTATTTTATCAGGATCCCCTTAATATTTATCACATAGGATTTCCAAATACACAAACAGTTCTACAAGAAATAGGCACATCTTCTTTACCTTGTACATAACAATATCTAAACTCACTTCATGAAAGGAAAATATATACCAGAACTTTAACCCTTTACTTCATTGGATATGGATGTTATTCCTGGGCATTTAAAGATAACACAACTTTTCTTTGTTCTTTTCACTGATCTCAACTAAGATGTTCTATTTACACTTCACATAGCATTGCTGATTGCAAGTATTTTGCTGCCACAGGAAATTAACCTTTAGACATGTAATTATGGTCCCCAATGAATTTTGAGCTCATTTCCTGATGCATTATAGAGTGATACAGCTTTTTTTATTGAAAATGTTGCATTTGCACAACAAACTTATTCCCTAATTACCACCAACCTGCCTGGGAATCAATACATCATCCGACTTCTCCATAATTATATTAATTGCATTTGACTGTATTACACAATTCCGAGTTAAGTTTTTACCACAATAATCATGTAGTGTTGGTCCTGTGGAAGTTTTTTGGTCATATTCAAAACCGGCTTGATATAATTTATCAATGAGGGCCTTTTACAGGTATACAAATAGCATTCAAAAATGTGTATTTTGGCTTTTACGACCACAATGTTTGTCTTATGTATGTTCTTAAAATAACTCCAGAATATCAGGATCTGTTCTGTTTGTTTTCTGGTCAGAAATTACCTAAAGAATCAACCAACGAACAATGCTGATCCTGATTAGGCTACACAGATGTGCCATCTGATCTGGATCTACACTGTTTGCCAATGTCATAAAGGTGTATTTTTGGAGGAAAGTGTTAAAGTAATGAATAATCAGTGTGCACAATTGCAAGACATTTTATCAAATATTTTAGAAGAGAAAAAAAGGATGGTTAATTATAATTTCTGGCTAATGGAAGCACTATAGCAAATGTTATCTACAATTCAGATCTCTCGGAGACTTGCATTATGTTAACAAATTAAATGAACACAGATCTTCTTAAGGAAACATAATGGTATCTCAAGGATCCATCCCAATTTTAACCATAAAAGGTAATTACAATCCTTGAATAAAAACTCTTATCCTGGTCATCAGCTTCTTAATGATGTGCAAGACACAAACTTCCTAATAGAGTAGATTTTTCACTTCCAGACATTTTCTGAAGGCTACTGTATAATGATGTATAGATTTTCTAGTTGCATTTTAGAATGTCTGATAACTGGAAAAGCTATAAATCAAAATATCCACATCTTCTTGACAATAATTAATGTGATACCTTCTCTATGGAATTATTTCAGCTAAATGATTATCTGGGCTCTTTGCAATGCTTTACCCTTTGCTACATAAATATGAGTTTCATGGCATGGACGAACAGTATAGATCCAGATCAGTGGACGAACAGTATAGATAAGGATCAGTGGACGAACAGTATAGATCCAGATCAGTGGACGAACAGTATAGATAAGGATCAGTGGACGAACAGTATAGATCCAGATCAGTGGACGAACAGTATAGATAAGGATCAGTTGGCAGGATTAGTAGACCGAGATCAGTTGGCTGCATCATTTTCCCTTCCTTCTATGTTGCCCTATCCTCCATCCTCTCCCTCCCAATTCCTGTCTCCCATTCATTAACAATTGCATAAACTCAACATGTCAAGATTTATTTACAAACTCTGGAATTGCTCAACAGGAGGAATCATAATCCTGCTTTGTCCTCGCATGGAATGACTTGACTCCATGGAATCAAAGAATAATGTGATTGTTCTATCTTAATATGTTCTTGCTGAAAATTTTTTTATCTTGGGCAGGAGGAGGTCCTGTAACTCCAATCACACCGTCTATGATTTTCATCAATGACCACTAAAACTGTGCCCAAGGTTATAAAACTGAGCATGGAAATCAGTCTCAAATCTCAAGCATCTGATTGGCTGAAATGGCGACCAGTCGCCATTTCAGCCAATCAGATGCTTGAGATTTGAGACTGGTTTCCAAACTCAGTTTTATAACCTTCAGCAGTGGTCAAAGTGGCCAGATTAAAATGTACTTGATGGCTTGGTAGAAGTTCACTATGGGAACTGTATCTGGGCAGAGCTACAGACCTACCAAACCCAAACAAGGCTCAATCTTTACATTATCTCTGTTTTGCTTTGTTTAAGAGATGTCCTTTATCACTATGCATGCCCACCAACAGGTACAATGATTAACACTATGATTTACCTGTGTGGAGTAGATGTTACAGGCAGCCCACCTCACCGAGGCTCCAAGATGTATCAGGGTCTCTATCAGCACCTGAAATATACAATACAACATGCCAAATCAACAAGTATGCTGTATTTGAGTTGGTCAATAGTAAATACAGTAATGATCTCCCATTTTCTTTATGAAAGTAATTAAATGCATCTTATAATCTGGACAGTATAGGCTATTTTGTAATATGAGCTAACACCTATGCCAAACTCCTTACCTAGCTTTCAGACTTACACTGAAGGTCACAATAAGGGCATTAACTTGGGTGGTCAGAGTACAAAAAGTAAAATCCCTCATGAAGACCAACCCGAAATTAAGACCATCCTATTAATTTCAATGTCCTTTTCTACAGTTTTTCATTATTTTTCACCCAGAAATGAAGACCACTCCATTATTCAGACCAATTTTTGTCCAGTCCCAGAGATGGCCTTAATACCGCTGTTTAGCCTGTTGAATTGCAGCTGTCCTATTTTAATATGAATAACAAATACAGTTCAATGTTTTCTCAAACACATTTAATCCATTAATCAAACTAAGTCACTGCAGGATTTTGGCAGATTACAGGTGCTTGTTATAATGGAATAACATAACAGAAGAATTTTAATCATCAGTCTCTCTGTTACCACAGACTTCAGTCAGGAGATGTGTTATGAAGCAAATAAATTTCTTATGAGAAATCTTTTGAACTTAGCTTTTAAGTTTTCAAAGAAAAACAACTTTAAATTATGGAAATATCTTTTTTCTAAAGGTCAATAGCAATTTTATTCTATTAGCCAAGATTTTATAAGGTGAATAACAGGAAAGGAAAAAACGTTCTTTCCTTCCTGGTAAAATGAAGCAAATCATCTCTTCAGACGGGGAAACAATCATATCTCTCCATAAAATATAAATCTCAACTTATGTTTAGTTTAAGATTATTTATGTTTTGTTCCCACACAGTTTGTTCTCACTGAAATAAAATGGTATTTGAAATATTCTGATAAATTTCTGTACAATCAAACTGACCATTAAAATAAACACAAATTGCAAACAAATTCTCATTAAACTGTCAAACAATACTCAAGATTCATTTAAAATAAGAAAGCTCATTGTTAAGACAAACAAGCTGTCATTTATCCAATACATCCCTCCCTCCTCCATCACACACAGCATTCACTGATTATTTTACTTACGGTGGACAATCTTTTCAAGACTTCAAATCGGCTGCACATTAAGGATGATTATTTAATAATGTCCTGGTCAGGACAATAATTGCAGGAAACACTTTACAGATTTATTTTTGAACAGTAAAGGATGTTTTATTACAAAATTATATTCCCTTCACCTGAAGTGAACACAAGTCCTTTAGCAGCACAGCCTGTGGCAAGTTGATGACAATAATAGCTTATAATTTGCTGTGATAACTCTTAATTAGTAAAGGATGACAGAAGATGGCAGCAATCTTGCTAGATAAGTCCCTGGAATACCTGACCTTATTGATCATACAGTGAAAGACGTTCTCTGTCTGATGACACTGTTCTATCATATATAAGGTCTTTACAGGACAAATGTCTTATCTTTTAAGGGTTCAATTGATGAAGCATGTCACTGAGATATCTTTCGCTACCACACAAGGACAGATAGGGTGGTCTATATTGAACGATGAGCATGTTCAAATGATGAACATGTTCAATATAATCATGCTGATTAATGAAAATAGCATTAACAGCCATATCAGATTCAGAGCACCCCTGCATCAGAAAACTAAAATGACAAATGTTTCTTCTTGCATCTGTGAGTGAATATTTCTGAAATGTACATTAATAATTTTTTAAAATAAAATTGCCGATGAGTATGTCTTAAAGCCTATTTGTTCAGGTCACTTCGATTCCATGCAAGTGCACATCAGCCCAGCCATGTTCTCCTCAACCTTATACTGAATTAGAATAAATATATGTTGCCCTGTGCAATAAAGACAATAAAAATTGCGACACTAAAAAGTTAATTAAAGCCAACTATCAACATAATCAGAACACCGGAACAATCGGGACTGGACTAATTAATTCTGATCTTGCTTTTTAAAAGCAATATAACATTTCTCCGAATGATGACAGTATGACAGACCATCTTCTCTAAATTAATTAAACCCTATACTTTCTGGTATTGATCCCTGTGAATAGTCAACTTTCTTCTCCATTCTGGGAGTATGTAAATCATCTTCAATAAGACAAAGTTATGTCTCGAATAAAAACAACTCTCCACAGTGTACAGCAAAGCTGTGCGTAAAAACATTTGTGTTGTAAGTATGAATAAAGCGGAATTTTTAATCTAAAATAATTTAAATTAGGTTCATTATGTATTCAACAATATCCTGTTAAATAGCTGTAATTTATCATACCCTCAACCTGGGCACCTTGAGGTTTATGCTTCTAGTTTATAAAAGGTAACTTAATTTGGGCTCTGAAAGGAATTTGATCTGCCAGTGTAATTACTTCCGTTTATCATCATGTTTCAGCTTCAAATCCAGCAAAAGTCCTTGCCAATTTCGATGAAACCAAAACTGGAATTGCCTAAGGATGGCGACATTCACATAGTGAATCATATAATTGGTTAGACACGTAACATCCTAAACATAAACACTGCCCAAGATCATAAAACTTAAACTGGAGACCAGTCTTAAATCTCAAGCATTGGCTGAAATAGATATTAGTATCCATTGCAGCTAATTAGATGCTGGAGATCTGAGACTGGTCTCCATTTTTTTGTTTTATAATGGGCCCAAGAAAGGTCAAAATTAGTTTTCATTCTTGAAAATTATACAGAGCTGAGCAGTCTTAAAAGCATGGAGCTTGGCAAATCCTTGGTCCTGTATGTTTTTCTCCAACTAACCTAATTAATTCAAGCTTGTGAAGACAGTAGCCAAATATCTATATACATCTTTCATCATTTGTATTGTTTTGATAGTCTGACAATCTTAATAGTTTTCAAAAAACAACTTAAGAATATGAAGATGGAGGGATCAGAAAAACTGTTATAATCTGTCTCAAAAAACAATTACACTAAAGTGGTTCTGAAACATTTCTTAGCTCTAAATTAACTTTAATTCTGGTGCATGCTGTATCAAACTGATTTTTCTCATTCTGAATTTAATGATGCGTTTAGATTTGTTGATGCTTCAAGATCAAGTTGACCTCTTAAATTTCTTTACATTTCACAGGTTACGAATGGTCATGCCTCACTCTGCACCTAACCATCAAGAGTTAGGAACTTTCTCTGTTTTAACCCTTTACTCCATACCATCGGGTTTAATCACATGTGCAACCTGTGTACATCCAGATCAGCTGGCACATCTGTGCCATCTAATCTGGATCTATACCTGTCGCTTCTTGGTCAGAAATAACCTAATGAATCTTAAAGCAAACAGTGTAGATCCTGATCAGATGGCACAGCCTTACAGCAATATCTTCGCTGTTGGCCTTGGGATAACAGCCTTACAGCCATATCCGCTGTTGGCCCTGGGATAACAGCCTTACAGCCATATCTTCGCTGTTGGCCTTGGGATAACAGCCTTACAGCCATATCTTCGCTGTTGGCCCTGGGATAACAGCCTTACAGCCATATCTTCGCTGTTGGCCCTGGGATAACAGCCTTACAGCCATATCTTCGCTGTTGGCCCTGGGATAACAGCCTTACAGCCATATCTTCGCTGTTGGCCCTGGGATAACAGCCTTACAGCCATATCTCATGGAGTAAAAGGTTAACAATTTAGCTTGCATTCAGAAAACACATTTTCCGCACAATAATTGGACCAAAAGTTAATGACACAAAAGTAATTGCATTTCATTACTACAATCTAACTGCGGACAGAAAACATCAACTGCTTGAAACGGCAATTTCCTGTAGCAGGGAAATTCTGCAGCTGAACAACAATAGTATTTAAATCAATGCCAAGCCAGCAATTATAGGCATCACTGATTGTGTTACTGCCACCTATTGACAGGAGATTGTCCAAGTTTGGTTATCTTAGAAAATAATTCTCCCACTTCTCCTTGCATTAAAAACCTCATACCACAACCTTCCACATTATCAAACAATCATAAAATAAAAAGAAAATCTTGCACTGTTCAACATTATTATGTTATTAAGATTGTAAAAAAACAATTATTAAGATTGTAAAAAAACAAACTCGTAGACTCTAGCCATAACAACCAGTTTCTCCCAAGTCATTTTTGTAATTATATAAATTATAGACTAAATTTTGCGTAAATGAGTATGAACAGTTTAAAACACCCATTGATTTTCGTAAAACAGACAATTATGATTTTAAATTATGATGTCCTTCCTTCATCTTCCACAACTTTCCTAAATGTCAAGGAAATCCTGATAGTAATTTGATCTTGGAAAACTGACACATTACTAGCTGAAAAACAACATCAATTAAATCAAGAAGATTGCTGTAAAAAATAAGAACAGAAAACCAAAAGTATTTATCACCTTAAGAAAAGAGTTTTTATACAGTGGCATCTGACACCCAGTGAGACCAAACCCCTGTAACTTACTGTTGTCCAAGTCTACTCTCCCTCCCCATCCCCCCACCCACCCACAGACAAACCCCTGCTAAGTTACTGTTGCTGCTGTGACATTTAAGTCTGCAGTATCTGTAAAACCGGGGAAACACAGAGCAATAAGAGTCAAACCCTCCTGGTAACTTACTGCAGTCTGTGCTGTGATGTGTGTACATCCGATGATTTTTGCTCCTTGGAGGGGTGGTTTGTCAGACTCTGCCCTCTTACGCAATGCCATAAGACCAGGCATTTCTGAAAGAGAAAACAAAACATTAAAGCACACTTCTTTTTAGCAATATTGTAAAACAAGATGTCTGAGCAAGTTATTAACCAGTGCTGTGATGTTTATAATTTAATAAAAGAAAGACTCGTCATCTTCATTTATTGAATCTGGATTTTAGTAAACGCTTGAGTAAGGAACAAGACTGGAAAATAACTTAAAATCAAGATCGTCGACAGAAAAATTCAATAATCATAATTTCATGCATTACAATCTGTATTTTCTTAACGAAGTCTGCGCTTAGGTGAAAGAGCCAGATTGGAAATGTTTCTTATATCAAATAAACCATCATCTTTTTCACCTAATCTAATTTTGCTGAATTTGTTCTGGAAATTGTTTTGCAAAATATCATTGATCATCAAAGAATTTGTAAGAAACATTGCTATGTGTACATTGCTGTATGTGCTTGTTAGATAGCATCTGAATTCTGTTTCGGCTCACTGATAAAATTCCGGTGAAGCAAGTGCTTGTGGTCACCTGACCCAAAGAATATAAAACTGATAATGGAAACCAGTCCCAAATCTCAAGCATCTGATTGGCTGAAATGGAGACTAGTCTCCATTTCAGCCAATCAGATGCTTGATATTTGAGACTGGTTTCCATTCTCAGTTTTATAACCTTGGGTCCAGGACTCAATCAAAATGAGTTGGCTGTTATCAAGTTGGTGTTGTGCTCAGTGACTTTCATTAAATTTTATCAAGTCTGCAGTTATAGTTTTATGGTCTTAGACCCTGTTTCATATCTTACAAGGTCTACAAAGACTGCCAAAAATCTGCAAGTTGTGATCTTGCTGTATTCTCAACTGAGTCAAATCAGGTCAACCATCAATTATTTACTTGTTCCATTTACATGACAAAGTACTATAAATAAAAAACAACAGTAGGAACGTGAACTGCTGGGAAATAATTGACCATTCATCTGCCTAATTAGGGCACTGGAATTGTCTTTCTTTGTTTGTGTGCATGTTTATTGTTTACAGGGATGCTGATTACAGAAAATTTACAGAAATTTTACTGGTTGAAAAGTGATAAGTTTAGGCCCAAGACTGCTTGGGTTTGTGAGTTGATCTGTGCTTACTGATCACAAACTTGACATCAGTAGTGATAAGCTCATGTTAACAGCACATCATAACTAATCTATGAGCAGTCAGCACAATACTGTTACGCTATGAGCAGTCAGAACAATACTGCTAAGTTATGAGCAGACAGCAGACCACTGGTAAGCTATGAGCAGTCAGCACAACACTACTGATATATTTGCAGAAAGCTCAATGCTACTGACCTATAAGCAATCAGCACATCATTACTAAGCTATGAGCAGTCAGCACAATACTGGTATGCTATGAGCAGTCAGCACAATACTACTGAGCTATGAGTAGTCAGCACAATACTGCTAAGCTATGAGCAGTCAGCACAATACTGCTAAGCTATGAGCAGTCAGCACAATACTGCTAAGCTATGAACAGTCAGCACAATACTGCTAAGCTCTGAGCAGTTAGCACAATACTACTGAGCTATGAGTAGTCAGCACAATACTGCTAAGCTATGAGCAGTCAGCACAATACTGCTAAGCTATGAGCAGTCAGTACATTGCTTCTTAGCTATAAGCAGTCCACAAAATACTGCGAAGCTGTGAGCAGTCAGCACGCCATTATTAAGCTATGAGCAGTCAGCAGAACACTGGTAAGCTATGAGCAGTAAGCACAAAACTACTGATATTTTAGCAGTCAGCTCAATGCTACTGAGCTATAAGCAGTCAGCACATCATTACTGTTCTATTAGCAGTCAAATATTTCTGCATGAAGAATTACATTATAAGGCCTGAGAGACAGTATTTTGTAATTGTATAAATGTTATTCCTTACTGTCTGAGACAGTTTTCATTGCTGCCAGTCACATCAAATGTGACAGTTTTATTGCTCTTCAAGACAGAAAATCCTAGAGATTTTTCCTCAGTTTTTGTGTTACAACAACTGATGCCACAAAAAATGCCATTCCTATTTTATAGAATTTAAAAAAATATAAATATGATAATGTTTAAAGTGTCATATTTTCTTTGGCAATCCTTATTCACTTGGGAATTAGATTTCAATTTAACGTTAATGGTGTCTATAGCAACCAAACCTATTACAGCCACGTTTTACATGTCAATTTACAGATGTCTTACGAATAACACTAACCTCATAGTGTTCAATAATGAAAGAAATCTAACCAAAATAGTTTCACCAAAATATTTAAGTAAAGGAAAGCCACAAAATTTTAAGAAATTACTGACAAAAAGTTAATAGAAGTTCGGTCAGCAGCACTTATCTGTTATGGAAAAGTTTGATGGAATTCCATTGAAGGTCAGAATATGATGTTCATGAAGTCTAAAGATATAGAGGATATTTGTTTTTACCAGTGTAAGATATAAATATATTTCACCGAGTGATCTCCGGAATTCATATTTTCACTAGTGGCAAAGCCACAAGTGAAAATACATAATTCAGGAGTTCACGAGTGAAATAAATTTCTATCTTTCACTGGTAAAAACATATTTTCTTTTTATTTTATGCTTTTAGTGCAAACTTTGCGTGAATTTGACTGAAAGTTGCAAGAAATGGCGCCAAGAGCGCTGGTTTATGACGTGACGTCATAACATCAAATAAACAAATTTGAGCCCATTTTCTAAACGTTTGCATTTGGTATGTTATGTGCGTTTGGGTACCAACGTGAAAAATTCAGTGAAAATTAAAATGATATTCCACTGTTTGAAAACAGTGAAATACCACTTTTATTTCACTGGGAAAAGTCTGAAAAACATAAAATAAAAATAATTAACTTTTAAACTTTTAAAATAGTTGTGACATATTTCACATTTATATTAACAGATGTGATCAGGAGCATTCAAGATATATTGAGGGCATCTTGAACTTTTCTCAGTCACCACACATCAACATCTCTAGTTATTGCCAACTTTCTGTGAGAATACTATTGACAATACAAGTCTACTGAGTAGAAGTTCGTACCTTGTTCGGCAATCTCGATCTCCCGGCGTCCGAACGCGGCATGGTCAATGTTCTTCACACAGAAATCACTTGATCCTTTGGAATTTTTCTGAAGTAAAGGAAAATTAGGTTTTATCACAAAAAAATCTAATTAACAAAAAGCTCTTTACCCATTCAATTCATTTTATGACTTGCCTTTCTAGCAACTTGAGTTGGTCATTTAAAGCCCCAGCCCTAAACTTAAGTAAGAATATACTATTTAAAAATCATATTTGTCCATATAGACTCCAATATATAAACTCTCTAACAGAACACAAAAGGTCCGATCGAATTCTTTCTTATAGACAGGATTTTCAATGATATTGTTAAATTATCGTTAACAAACTTGCAAGAAGCTAAATATAGTGGAGGTATATTTAGCACCAATTTTTTTTACGAAGAGACCACTTCATGCGTGATCTTCATTTCTGTGACATTTTGGAAATCCTACTTTTGGTTTTAGTCGCGCGGACAAAATTTATTTTAGTAAATTAAAATTTTATTAGCCCGAACTTATGCTGCAAATTTGTGTCTACAGTTCCAAATACATGTAAAATTTCATACAAGAGCGGGTTAAATTGAAGTAATGCCGCTTTAATTAATTTATAGAAGGTAGGTACAATAACAAACAAAAATCAAGGGGAAACAATCTGCAGGACTTATAGTCTCAGATCCCCTGTAAGAAATCTATTCTGTTAAGGTCTGCTGATTGTTTTCTTGTGTAGAGCAAACCCATTCTTTTATCTGGGGACCATATGCCTCTGAACATGGAACGATATTAATCTGAAAATACTGGATTGCCGGTTCCATGTCTGACACCATATCCATATTTATTGTTTATTGGACCTTGGAGTAAATATAGAGTTGATCTCAACCAGGGCTAGGTGGCATGGGTCAGTGATACGCATTTCCATTACTGCCTATGAACAGACTCAATCTCAGCCGGAAATATTTTCATGTTTGCTGTATTCAGTGGCTTTAAAGGTTCCCTTTTCGTCTATTTGAAAATCAAAACTTGACAAGAAGCCATAAATATACTTTTTTAAATAGATAAATCTTTCAATTTTTCATTTCAAAACATATTTATTCAATATATCCCATTATATGGAGGCCCTGATCCAAAAAGCCTGCTAACAGTTATTTTGTTGATGAGCCACTGATTTATTTAAGGTTTTATGAACTCAGGAATTAACTTATCATGATCATCTCTCCTTCCCATAATTGGTCACTCCATTCTATCCACTGATCATTCAATTCTTAATGAATATACAAAAGTATCATAATAAGCCCTATAGACAAGCAACAATCAGTGGACATCCCCTGATCAGTGGACATCCCCTTACCACTGGACATCCCCAGATAACTGACAACCACAGGGCAGTGGTTTCATGCACTCTGCTTTATCAGCATGTTTGTTGCATTCAATTTATATCTACATTTATTTTATGGCAGTAAGTTTCATTGGATTTTAAAATCAATACTTCAGCAAGAACTGAACTCACAGCTACTGGATTCATTCACATGTAACTATAAACTGTGAGTCTCTATTAGATCAAAACATCTAAACCCAAACTACTGGTTCAACAAGATTTTGACGTTTGCTTCTAAATTTGATTTCAGTTGTGGATAAATAACTGGTTTTACAACTTATGGTCATCTGGCAGTCACTTGGCTTACCTGTTGTTTTTCTCTGGGATTCACGTCATCCTCCTCATCAGATGAACTGCCAGTGTAGGATGCTGCAATCAAACAAACACAGACAATCAACAACAAACAGATAAAACAATACATTCATCATGTATTTTTGTTAAATGCACATAATAAAGTAAATCTGTTGAAATGCAGCAGCTGTATGAGCAGTTACAGCAGCTTACCGAAATCAAAAAGAACATGTTGACATGCATACCTATAGCTCAAATAAATGTTACAGATTTTCTTCAAGTATCTGAAGCATTTGCTGACTGAAATTTTAATTATTCAATGAATCCTCCCATGCTAAGACTTGTGTCCTGCCTCGCTTGTCAATCGCTCAGGGGATAGAATTATGGCGTGGGAGATTTACCCACCCCCTCCCACCTCCGAAAGTGAAATGATGTACTGCTGATGGGGGTGTTATTGACCACTACAGTAATGGTGTCCGACAGGGTAACCTGCTGCTGAGCTGGCAGTCGTGTCTCAATGGGTGACTGAACCCAAGATAAACTGTTGTCAACCTAAGGGCTATGTTAAGCTGGTGTGTTCCACAACGGGTGCAGAATAAACCAAACAGTGTTGCAAGGGAACTATTTGTCTGATTCTCTACTTACCTTGCAAGCATATGCCAACAGTACAGCTTTACAGCTTACATAAACATTATAATAATAAACAGAAACATCATACTTGAACTGATAGAGTTGTACGATACAAAGGAACAGAAACTTCCAACACAGTCTTCGAAACCAGCCATTTCCCACAATCCATGTGTGTAGTCAATGTGATTAATAAAGTGCACTACTGTCTGCATATTTCATAAACATTTTATAAAATCCTTGGAATCTTTCTCCATTATTCCGATTAAGGCTACACATTGCGTTGTTATTGTTCATTTTCAATTCCGACTCGTAATACTGTAGAATTATATCCCAGAATACAACAACAACAACTAACAAATCTTGATGTTTCAAACTTCACCTATCACCGTCTGTGACAATGTTATCTCTTTTTCACAGACATTTAAGGCAGCATTAACAGGAACACAATTGAAGATGATTTTGAATTTTGGCTTGAATTACATGGAAAAGTGAAACAAACAAATTCTCTGCCATTATTTGTTCTCATAATTATATATATGACAGCTACATTCTAGATAATAAGCTACTTTCAGCTTAAAACTAGGTGTAATTCAACCTAAGTTGTATCTTGCCATGCAAATGTCATGTGGGGGAAAAAGACACCGGTGATATCCAGAAACTACAGCAACAGCAGTTGTTGTTATTCTTTCTTGTTATCTGATGAATCCACATAACAGTTCTCAAGTATTCACAAATATGGAATGGTTTTCATTATTTTGCTAAAAACTTGGATTGAGTGGTGTTTACAATATCCTAAGCAGTCAAGAAGTCTACCGAAAAGGAAATCTGTTTCCAGCTCAGTAATATGTGACATGGTGTAAAGTAAAAGGACTCCGGCCACTATGAAATCACATGACTATGTTATTATGTCTAATTTCAGAGGGTGGAGATACACTAGGAGATATCTGAGGATTCACAGCTTTGCTTCATTCCAATTATCCAAGGATTAAATCGAGGTAACTTCTGAAAAACATGCTGAACAAATTACTTGAAATATAACCCATACCTACCTTTCTTCCTCAATTTAAATGAATTTCAATTCTATGCATGTATTGATTCTAGATCAGCTCAAACTGATCACTACAAAATTTATAATCAGAATATACAAATATTTCACGAGGCACTTACATAAGGAATCTGTGCTTCCACCATACGAGCTTGCGTTACTTGACCGTCGGTCGGACTTGTTGTCAAGTAACTGCTGTGTAATACGTTTATCCAACTGAACACTGTGACGCTTACGTCCAGCACGAGCCTTATTTATAAAATCCTCTTCTGTGAGATTTCTCATTTTTTCTGGCATCTCAAAATGTTCATTGCTGTCTGAGACAGTCTTTGACAACAACTTCTTTGATAACATTGTCACGATTAAGTTTTGCCTCTTGCTAATAGTGTTACTGCCTTTCCATTTATCACCTTTGCAGTAATGTTAATTAGTGTCCAATACTAAACACCATTTAATAATTAACACTTTTTAGTATAGCTTTTCTTCTTATGTCAAAAATATCCTTTTTTTTCTAAAAGGTCACTATTAAGAACTATTTTCAACTTGGGGAACAATAAATAAAGCTCTGGAATCTATCTATAATCAGTTACAGAATAGTTAAGACACGTAAATGCAAAAGCAATGTATGCCCATGCATAATTTCCCTTCATATGGTTTGTTTTTCTTTAATCCAAATGTCTAATAAAGCATTAGCTGGATTTAAATGCTACTCAAGGTCACTTCTAACAAAGGAGAACAGATTAATTACCAATTAATCTACACGATCATTAATTAGATGATCATTCATTCTCTCAACAATGCAATGATCTTACCCTCATAAGAGTATCCTTATTACTGTGGGTCTCCTACGTTTTTTAGCATTTGATTTATAACTATAAGTTACTAAATGATTTAAATAAACATTTTTTTTTTAATTTAAATTCCACAATTTTATGATTTAATGAACATGTTAGAACAGTCCTTAAATCCAATCTGGAGTTTATAACAGATAACAAAATGACAGATGACTTAATTTCAATTTTATCTCTCAAAACTTTTGTCATAACATGCATAAAGCATATCAAAAACTGAGATTAAAAGCAGTGTCATAAGTAATAACTATAGTTATTAGACATCAGTTGTAAGCAATACCTGTTTAGCAGTACTGCTGGAAGCTTGCACTATGGCCAGCATCTTGTTTTCAGATTTACCTAACTCCTGTGTGTTATTATACATTTTGTTGTTTACCTGTTTAAGCCTGATACTTAGTCATTCAGAATCCATGTGACACCCCCCCCCCCCCCCCTCCTCTCCTTCATGAAAGCATAGCTGCCATGGGTCAAGCATTTCCAAGCTCCAAATGCTGAATTTGAAAAGTGGAGAGAACTGCATGGAACCAGGGATCAATACACTCCTGTTTTGAACTGTTTCATGGTTCTTCCACAAACTAAAAGATAACCCAACTGAAATCACTCTCCAGGGCCAAGCTCATAAAACTAAATCAGGAGACAAGTCTCAAATCTCAAGCATCTGACCATTCACCATTTTAGCCAATCAGATGCTTGAGATTTGAGACTGGTCTCCAATCTCAGTTTTATGATCTTGGGCCCAGCAGGCAACATTTCTAGACAGCCTCAATGCTTTAACAAACAATGAATAATGAAAACAGGAGATAACATATAAATCTTAAAATTCAGGCAATTGGTGAGAGATGAAGCTAACAAGGCGAAGAAAATAACAACACTCTGAGATTCAGCCATAGCTGGAAACGTCCAGATAGAAGCCAGATATCAATCAGACAAATGGCCAAATTTAGTCAATGTGAATTCCGCGTCAGCATAAAATACATGTAGCTCAAACAAATTCAGCCATAACTCCGCATAGTTCAGTCAACAAACTGGGAGAATTCATCTCCCAAAAAGTCCTGAACTTGTTAGGGGTACATGTCAAGGAAAAGGCTTCTGACCCTTGAACAAATTCTCCTTAACACTCTTGGCATCCTCTTCAAGTTTCAGACAAATTCAGATACAATTCCACATTATGCTCTATTCTACAAAGGTCAAAAACAAGAGCTGTCACTGTAAGTAAGGAACTGCCCCAGGGGTAATATTTAATTGTGATTTAAAGGTCAACTGGAAATGGAAATAACAAGAAATACAGCAAAAATGTCAATACAACCTACACAAGCAGTATTGCATTAAACACTAAGTGTGACATTGACCTTTGAAGCAGTGACATATGTCTTAATAAAGCTCAGCACAAATCAGACATGTGTTGAGCCCATCTAAAAAATTCCACCAGATTTTGTAGCTCAACAAAATTCAAAAACAATGCTAAAGAATTTATAAAAATTCAATCAAAAACAAAAATAATGAAGATTGAGGAAGTTATTCTGTCACAAAATGTTGTACCGAACATAGTAAACAATCTTGAATGGTTATCTAAATGTTTCATGTAGGACTGAAAAGGAAGTGAAATACCAAAAGCAAGTTTCCAGACTAGAATGTTTTGCATTATGTAATTACTTTGAACTTTATGACTCAAAACACATTTCTCAAAATAACAGTTTGTACTTCCACTGAAGGAAGTTAGATCATTGCAATCTGAATATTGATCCATAAAATTTCATTTGATCCCAGACTCAAAAACCCTTAACTCCATGGGATATAACTGATATTCCATATAAAAAACCAGTTTAGATCCAGATCAGTAACCACACAATGTAGATCCAGATGAGAAAACAGGGATGTACCAGTTGATCTGAATCTTGTGATAAAAGGCTTATTGATGAAGTAAATGGTTACAATAAATTCTGCACATGTGATGAGATATTTCATGATGTGGTGCTACATTCTTTTGTATTTTACATTAAAGAAATAACTTTTTTTAGTTTATTTGTATTGGATTAACTGATTTTTAAGTAAATGTTTACAAAACTTAACCGATTCAAGCAATGAAGCAATGAATGTAAACATATCCTTTAATTTACCAAATAAGTTATTTTCTTGGAAGTTTCCAAATCATCAGAGTCCTCAGACTTGTATTGGTAATTTCAAACTGTTTTCACTGTTGCTATCTAAAATGGCAGTTCTCCTTGTTTGTTTTTTTTTTACTAAAATGGCAGTTCTCCTTGTTGTTGTTTTTTTACCAAAATGGCAGTTTTCCTTGTTTGTTTTTTTTTTTTACTAAAATGGCAGTTCTCCTTGTTGTTTTTTTTTTTTACTTAAATGGCAGTTCTCCTTGTTGTTGTTTTTTTTACCAAAAGGGCAATTCTCCTTGTTGTTTTTTTTTACCAAAATGGCAATTCTCCTTGTTGTTTTTTTACCAAAATGGCAATTCTCCTTGTTGTGTTTTTTTACCAAAATGGCAATTCTCCTTGTTGTGTTTTTTTACCAAAATGGCAATTCTCCTTGTTGTTTTTTTTACCAAAATGGCAGTTCTCCTTGTTTTTTTTACCAAAATGGCAGTTCTCCTTGTTTGTTTGTTTTTTACCGATGAAAGCATGGTTTATAAATTATGCAAAGGGAAAATCAAATAAAATATTTTGATTTATGTTGGGGATTTTTTACCAGAGGGCGGCTCAAACATTGACTTCTGATTTGGGAGATTATAATTGTAATATAAAGTAATCTGTTAAATAGCTTAATGATAAGCTTTTAAGCGATCACAGAATCAAGGTCCAGCAGAAACATTTTTTTTAATTACTTTTTCTTGCTACCTGAAAATCAATTTCATCATTACCAATGTATTAATATTTTCTAAAAGATATTTCTTGTTCTAAATTATTCATATAATATTTTGTTGTTTAAACTACCATAAAACTCCTTTTGAATCAACCCAGGGGGGGGGGGGAGGCACTTTTTATTTATATTAATTTTTTCATTTTAATATTAGATTCTGAAGGATATTGGATATTTAATATGGATTAACTGATTTTTTTTTTCATAAAAAATAACATAGGGGCGTTTTCAAGGGGAGGGGCATTTGAAAGGAAATATATGGTATTTAAAATACTTGTTTTTAAAATCTGATGATTATTCACTTCCTTGACAACCCTGTTATTAGACAAACTTAACTGTTTTTGTACAATTTTCAGGTCAAACAATTACAATGTACATATGTGCATAAATGAATCTTTCTATATTAACCTGGATTCAAGTAGGTTAATTATATGCTATCAGGCAACAAAAGGTCCAAACCATATCTAACATATCAACTAGATAAATTATGATATTTTAATTGGATTTATAATAGTCTGCTCAAGAAAATATGTTTATTACAGGTGGATGTTGTAGTTTATAAAGATGATCCATGCACTCAGCAATTGTCTTAAGCAAAAAAGCCCAATTATTGTCCAAGTCTACAGTACCTGTGTTCATTGCTTTGTGTTTTTTTACTGTTACCTAGAGAGGGAATGCATGGCTAACCCTCCTATCAATCATGCACAATGTGATTGCATTTGTATCAAGAGATCTGAGCCTTATGTAGAGGAACCTCTGTCAGTTTTCTCCAGGCATGCTTTCTGCTGAGTTCGTACAATGGGCTTATTTTTCTTGGAATGCACTGTGAAGGCATTCTTTAGACATGAAATTCTAAGGTTAACAGCACTTTTGTGGGTTCTTCAATTCGTTTTTCTCAGTTAACTTAAACCACACACTTCTCTATATGAGGAGTTCTTATCCATCTATAAAATCCTTGACAATTTTTACAGCACAAATATGAATACAATCACTATAGGCCATAAATATTTCATAGGAGTTTTATGCAGAAATTTACTGTATGTTTAGCAAACAGTGAAGACCCTGATCTGACTGTGGATATTCAGGCTTCACACTCAGGTAAATAATGGTAAAGACATACACTTTACAACTAGCTGGCATTTGCAGTCATTTCCACATAAAAGGAAAGTGCTTTAAGCATTCCATACAGACATGAGAAATAGCAAAACTGTGTCACATAAATAGAAGCTGTGATTGTGCTTTAAATGCTGTTATTTCCAGGGATTTAATAAGTTTGGAATCACAGAGAATTCCACTAGATCCCTCATTATTCTCCAGGAGGCATTATAATCCTATTTAGAGCCATAATGACACTGTTAGATCTCTAAATGTGGAGAAATTTGCATCCACCTAGGACTGCATCAAGAGCTTTTACTTTTAACACTTTATTCCCTATTGGGTTTTGGCACATGTGTACTATCCAGATAAGCCATGTTGTCTGACCAGGATCTACACTGTTTGCTTCTTGGTCAGAAATAACGTAATGAATTTAAAAAGTTAACAATTTAGATCCTGATCAGACAGCATTTATGTGCTAGCTGATCTGGATCTACATTGTTTTCCTATGGATAACAATCATATTCCATGGAGTAAAGGGTTAAGATTACTGTTGCTTTGTTAAAAGTTGTGCCTATGTAACAAAACATGCTTTTGAAAACTGCTTAGAATGAGTGTGTTACTGAGCCAATTCTCTACAAAAACCCCCATCCTGCCAGAATCTTGTAAGCATCCACTTTGTGTGCACCAGTAAGGAAATTTGTGATTACAATAATGTGATCACTTCTCCCACAAACTGTGAGCTAATAATACCCAGGAGCTTAACATTTCATAGAAAATGATTTATCCTGGTGTCCAAAACACTAACAGCAATAATATATCTTCCACTTTATTACATCTATTCAATTATATTGATCAACTGCAAACTGTCTTCTGATACCAGTATAGCACTAATCTTGTTGGGTTCTGGCAAAATATTGAAAAATCCCCTCATCACCTTGCCCATTTGTTGATGTCAGACATCTTTCATCAAAACCAGTTTTGGCAGGCTTTTAAATACTTAATTAACACATGGCAGTCACTTACTTAATGGTGCATAGGTAAACATTCTTTATATGTCTCCCAAATATGGCTAAATTAGTTGAAACACTTCAAAATAGTAAATAACTTTTTCAGTTATGAAGTGGTATTTCCAAAATCAAAATATTTTTCAGCTAATAAAAAAACACAACTTTTCTGTACTTCTACTAACATGGATGTGCAACCAAGTTAGCTAACACCGTCCAATTACCACAAGGTTGAAACTTTGTCTAACAACACAGAAGCATACAACAAAGTGTGCTAAAAATAAAACAGCATTAACATGTTCATGTTACATACTTTTTTGGTCTTATTGCAAAAACTATAAAGTCGAAGTTTAGCCTCTTGAAATTTGTTAGTACAGTAGGTTTTGACAATTTACCAATTGATGAATTTTGATTGTCTACCTTTACCGAAACATGCAGAGATGAGTTCAGAAGACATTTAAAAATCAGGCTAAGGGGGAGTGGAGGTTCAAAATTAAATTATAATTATTTAAAAGAGCACTGTCCTGGCCGCTTAAAAGCTAATAGCATTATTTACAACTTGTAAGTTTGTTACCCAGCTTGTCTTGAATTCAGATTTACATCGTCCATTGATTGTTTGTTTACAAACCTCCACATGCACGATTTTGGGCTATAAATACAGCTTGCTATTCGGCTGAATCAGGTTACATTTAATTTGGCAAAAGAGGTAATATCAAAAGCATATACAATTTGCTTCAAATTGTGATGAAGAATAGATCAATATTTCCTGTATTACTTATTTATTGATCATCATGTATTGCTGACTTATTGATCACCCTGTATTGGCAGCTACTGAAAGACCCTTGATTGTACACAGCTACTCGGATCACACAGCGAGTTGTTCATGCAGCCATTTTAACCAGAGAACAAAAAATTAAATTATGTTCACATTGTTACTGTGTGTACTATTATAAACATAATTCAAGAGCATTAAAACTCTCCTATCTCAACAATCTCTTTACATATACAATTCTTATGTTTAATGTTTAATGGTTCTTGGAAATAGATAGTGTTGAATGGTGACCTTGACCTTGAGTGCTGGAATTATTTCTTAATATCATCACATGAAATATTCTTAAAAACAAATATATGTGTGCTTATTGATACTAACAACAGGACAATTGAAAAGGATCAGTCAGGTAAAATCCAATTTTCAGATATTTCAAGGGCAATAACCCTGTTAATCATGATTAATCCAGCTTGTTAATTAATTTATATACCTGCCTTGTTCTCAGTAACTTTCATTAAGCAGTATAAAATGTGGGAATAACTCAGGTATGCATGATCATTACAATAGCTCATATACAGCTGGAGTGAGGAGCACAAGCTAAGTTTCCAGATAATTTTCAATACATACTGCAACAGAATTGTACAAGACACCATATCTAAAAGACACTAAAAAGATAAAGGTTACCCAGAAAGGGGTGTTTGTGGTTCAGGTCATTAGCTATCAATCACAGATGCTTCACCACTTCTGGTTCGAGCCCTCCTGGAATGGTTATTTCATGTGAGGAAGCTATCCAACTAGCAAGCAGAATGTTCATGGTTCTACCCAGGTCCCCCCACCTGCGCCTGATATAATGGCTACATCAGAGAAGCTGGAAGTCCATGCCCATAAAAGTGCTATTTGGAGGAGGGGTAGGAAGTTAAACCTAGAAAATCACCTTACGTTACCCAGACAGAGAGATGTTAAATAATTTGGTTTGAAGTGTCACTGAGACAGCAATGTCCATTATAATTACAGACTGAAGTGCAGAATAAACTTGGCTGACAAGACAGTTTGTCAATATAGATAGAAATCTGTAAAACACTATTAGCCAACACTCAGATACTAACTGTATCCAACTGCATTTTATCAGATGCTACCATCAAAAACAACAACATCAAGATCCACTAACCTATTCACTATTTTAGCTTAACAGTAAAAAACTTGTGTTTAAGCTTTAACAGTATATTCACCCACTTTATGCTTTGTGCTTATATCCATCCAATAATTACGTGATTTTATCTCCTGGCAAACACAATAAAACATCATGGATGTTCATTATTATACAAGATCAATTTTTTCTATTCAATCAGAAGTCATGATCATTATTGCTTAACTTATATTAATATTTCCAATTGAGTTGATGAATTGGACTATCACTTAACATTCTACATGTACAGCATTCATTGCTACATACATTTATGAAAACATCGGAAGGACACTGAAGTGTCTCACAGAATTACACCACTAATCCTTGCAGCTTTAAACACAATCCTCAGCCACACTGCTTTAATGAAAACTATATAAGAACTGTCAGCTAAACTGATTCCCATAGATGATAAGTTCTGTTTTCCTTATGGTGGATTTTTAACTGTGTATAATGCTTTATTGGTTAGGCATTTGTATAGGGAAATAAATAATGGATAGCTAAATATAAAGCAATTTTATAGGTATTGTAAAGTGTTAAAAATATTACAAATTGTGAGGTAACTGACTATCAAAATGGTGTAACAAACTGAGATTTACAATAAAAATTAACTTAACGGTATTTTATCCAGATATAATTATGTATGTTTAAATCCTTTTCTTGATACTAAAAAGTTTACTGCTGGATCAGTTTTAACTATAAAACTTGCAATCCTTCTGAAGGCAGTATCTTATAACCAGATTTAATATAAAGAAAATTCAGTGTCTTAAACACATTAGCATCAGTGAAAATTTTAGTGTAAACAAACATGGAAGTTGTGAAATCGTGCGGTAAAAACTCACGAATTACATGATCAAAAGAATTGAGTTCTACAGTACTAGAAAATCCATTAAAAAGTTCAGCAATACTATTTTAACACTTTCAGAAAAATAATCCCATCTCATTCACTTTGTTTGTATCCTGTTATTCCCAGACAGCATAAGAAATATTCCTGGAAGCCGATTCCCTGACATTTACAGTTTGTATAATTCCTTAGTGATTTTCTTACACAACATATCGTTTACTTATTATTCTGAAGAAGCTTCTTCAATACAGGTGGAAAATTTACGAAGGTGAAAAAAACAACAACAATTCTGCTGGGTTTACAATGACTTTGTAGGATTTGTAATGTAATCTGATAACTCCAAATCCGGTAGAGGATATGAGCATTCACCTGATGGTAAGATTATCCTCACTTTTTTATTTATTTTTTTTAATTATTATAAAATGTTGTGTGTATTAATTTTTACACTTTAATGTATTCATACACTAATATAACAGATATAATTAAAGAACAAGTAAATATAAAAGATTGGGTTGCAGTATTGTGGGTTTTTTTATTGAATCAACACTACATTTATTTATAGATATAGGTTATCTTTAACATTTTAAATTTATCATTCTGTTTTATTTTTATTATAATATTGTTTTTGTACCCTTATCAAACCTGTGGGAACGTTCAAGTTTCCCACAATCACATAAATGGAAAATTAGTGTAATCTGTCAGTGTCTCTTGTCAAAGCAGGGACATTACAAATACTGTAATGGGCAATAAATGAGCAGTGGGTTTTGATAGCTACAGTATAATAGCATAAGTGCTGCCTTGGTAAGCCCTGGTCTGGGCAGGACAATGGTATAAGGGAGCTGACATAGTTAGCCCTGGTCAGGGCAGGACAAGGGCAGAAGAGTGCTGTCATGGTCAGGGCAGGACAAGGGCATAAGAGAGCTGGCATAGTTAGCCCTGATCAGGGCAGGGCAAGGGCAGAAGAGTGCTGACAGGGTTAGCCCTGGTCAGGGCAGGACAAGGGCAGAAGAGTGCTGTCATAGTTAGCCCTGAACAAGGCAGGACAAGGGCAGAAGAGTGCTGACAGGGTTAGTCCTGGTCAGGGCAGGACAAGGGCATAAGAGAGCTGCCATAGTTAGCCCTGAACAGGGCAGGACAAGGGCAAAAGAGTGCTGACAGGGTTAGCCCTGGTCAGGGCAGGAAAAGGGCAGAAGAGTGCTGTCATAGTTAGCCCTGAACAGGAAAGGACAAGGGCAGAAGAGTGCTGACAGGGTTAGTCCTGGTCAGGGCAGGACAAGGGCATAAAAGAGCTGCCATAGTTAGCCTTGAACAGGGCAGGACAAGGGCAGAAGTGTGCCGCATCATTATCTGATTGGCCACATGAGGATAGAGTGCTGGCATGGTAACCCAAAGGCTGTAAGCTTTTGTCTTGTAGGAGTGCTGGCATGGTAACCAGAAGACCACATAATGTCCTTGTCAGGGTAGAGTGCTGGCACCAGAAAACCGTATGTTGTCTTGGTCAGGGTAGTGCTGGCATGGTAACCAGAAGACCACATAATGTCCTTGTCAGGGTGCAGTGTTGGCATGGTAACCAGAAAACCATATAAATTTGTCCTGGTCAGGGTAGAGTGCTGGCATGGTAACCAGTAGACCACATAATGTTGTCCTGGTCAGGGTAGAGTGCTGGCATGGTAACCAGAAGACCACATAATGTTGTCCTGGCCAGGGTAGAGTGCTGGCATGGTAACCAGAAGACCACATAATTTTGTCCTGGCCAGGGTAGAGTGTTGGCATGGTAACCAGAAGACCACATAATGTTGTCCTGGTCAGGGTAGAGTGCTGGCATGGTAACCAGAAGACCACATAATGTTGTCCTGGTCAGGGTAGAGTGCTGGCATGGTAACCAGAAGACCACATAATGTTGTCCTGGTCAGGGAAGAGTGTTGGCATGGTAACCAGAAGACCACATAATGTTGTCCTGGTCAGGGTAGAGTGCTGCCATGGTAACCAGAAGACCACATAATGTTGTCCTGGTCAGGGTAGAGTGCTGCCATGGTAACCAGAAGTCCACATAATGTTGTCCTGGTCAGGGTAGTGCTGGCATGGTAACATGAAGACCACATAATGTTGTCCTGGTCAGGGTAGTTCTGGCATGGTAACCAGAAGACCACATTATGTTGTCCTGGTCAGGGTAGAGTGCTGGCATGGTAACCAGAAGACCACATAATGTTGTCCTGGTCAGGGTAGTTCTGGCATGGTTATCAGAAGACCACAAAATGTTGTCCTGGTCAGGGTAGAGGGTGGGCATGGTAATACAAGATCAGCAAGCCTTGTAAATATTAAAAGTTTTTAGAGGAAGCATACAATAATAATGTATTCTTCAAGTCTTATAAACAGGCGAAAATAGGAGTCTTCTGGCAGTAATAATATTGCAACAGCCACAAAAATAAACTTTTTAACTAAGATAAAATTATGTTATTATTGATCTAAATTTAAACCATGTAGCAGTCTGAAACACACTTTTGAATTATTAATATTTAAATTGATCTGGTACTGGCCAACAAAGCTTTAACATCACTATTATGATTAGTGTTTGAAGTGAATGAGAAGAGCTTTAAAAATCTTGAATGCATTTTGTGACATTCTATTGAAGCTTTTCATGTATTATCAACTAGGTAAATGAATATTACATATAGAATTATGAAGTTACTGGTTGACTTTATTCGTTATTTTAGTGAGCAAACATATTTTGCCTTATAAATAATGAAAATCCCCAAACATATTGTTAAAGATTTTAAATAAAATACTTAAGCACAATATATCAAAATGACTATTAGATGATTAACTTTTACCAAACCAGTCGTCATTTCAGCTAATCAGATGCTTGAGATTTGAGACAGGTCTCCAGAGTTAGTTTAATGACCTTGGGCTTTGGTATACTAATTCAGAATTTTTTATTTGATTTGCATCACTATCTGCAGATTCTTGTGACTGTTTTAAATGGCTAATTGACTCCAGATAAAGCATCCAATCAATGCTTAAAAAGAATGCAATCATACAATCATTTGCTAATGCCAATTTTTCCTCATTGAGGAGTACTTCAATGTGCAAGTTTAGTGCAGCACAAATTACAACAAAAGCCTAACAACTGATTCAAGTCTGCACCTGAAACAGTATGTCCATGAACTGATCTTACATCAAGTTGTGGGAGGACAACACAGAGAAAAATATTTCAAGAGTTATGGGACATTAAATAAAAAAAATGTTATCACTAAGAGTGATTTACTTATTTGTTCACTGTTCAAACCTGATTCAGTCCTTTCATTATTCATTGCAGGGAACATTTTGCAGATTCAAAAGCAAAACAGTAAACTGCATAGATACTAGAGCTGATGTACTGGCTGCAAAGGTGAGGGAAGTTGTAACTTGTGAGATTTTAGTCAACATAACTAAGATATAAATTATTCATTGTTTAACTGATAAAAAGCCAAGGACTTGCATTTGTAAAATGTGATACATTTGCAACTGATATCCCCAACCAGATTATATGAGGTTATTTTAGTGTGTGGTATCAGCTAATGAAAAACAAACATTAAAGTAGAACAAGAGATAATACTGATTTTAAAATCCCAATGTATTATAATTGACTGACTTACTTCATTTGTAATTATGTCATGGCTAGAAACTTGTGAATGTCCCTAATAAACCTAATGCAGGAAGTAAAGAAAACTTTCACATGGGAAGTGTGATCTTCAAAAACACTGTTATCATATTGAAGAGAATTGTTCAATGTGTTTTATCTCAGACATGCAGCAACAATGTGCACCTGGTATTGCTTTTACAAATTCTTAACTAATTTATAACACCTTTTGTATAATAATAACTTATTTTTATGATAGTTTTAACTATGATCTGATGCTGTGCTGTTCGACATTAAAGGTCTCATAAAGGAAAAAAAACCAGACCATCTTCAATGAGCTAATGGGATTTTTGACATGTCCCTTGCTTATTGGATATTTTGAAATAGTCCCTGCTATTAGACATTGAATTATGTCCCTTGTTTATTGGATATTTTGAAATAGTCCCTGCTATTAGACATTGAATTATGTCCCTTGTTTATTGGATATTTTGTAATAGTGCATGCTATTTGACATTGAATTATGTCCCTTGTTTATGGGAACCAACATATTTCATCATTGCGCATGCTATTTCACATTGTATTATGTCCCTTGTTCCAATGAAACAGAACACATTTCATCATTACCATTACTATTTGACACTGTATTATGTCCATTCTTTATGGGAAACACAAACCAGACCAATTTAGATCACAGCAATTTACAATACAATAAGATGTGAACATTATAAACCAGTTCATATTAAAATAGATCTGGATTGAACTTAATGTAAATGGGGGCTTATTTATCTACAATAACTGTATGATCTTAACTACCGCTGCATTTTAATTTCACTTTATATCAATTAACAAGGCAGGCAAGCAGTTGTTCTCTCAGGCTTTGTTGATAATCATGTAAACAATCTTGGCAACAAATCTCAAGCATGTGCTTCAACAGGTAATTAATTACAAGGCACACATAAACCAATATACATCATGTGCTTCTCGGCACTGTTAACTAAAGTCATATATACCTTTATGTCATACCAAGTTAAACAAGAAGAAAGTACAGTAGAGATTTTACATTAATTTGACTACATGGATCCAAATTTTCTGTCTGACAGGACATAATTACTGGCAAATTATCAAATGGGAGAGCAGCAAATCAGACATAGCATGCTCTATGCGAATATTTTCATACCAAATTGTTCTTATTTAAAATAAAACTGAAATACTGCTTGACATCAATAAAACAACATTCTAGGTTTGATTGCAAATACTTTTCTCTAAATAAGTTGCTAATGTAGCCATACTGCAAACAAGATGTTTCAAATGGGTTTCATACCCTGATGAAAGCAATAGATTATTAATATTATCCTTATAAGTGTGCATGTAAGATGGAACTCTGAATTCTTATATAAGACTTTATAAACATCCTAAACTTTTATGACAAGGTGAAAGAACACTTGACTTTTAATTGTCTGGCTGATCTTGGACCTTTGATTAAGCACTTCTATATTCACATGGCTGACCAGTGTAAATCCAGATCTGCCTGTATATTCATGCAGTCTCATCTGCATCTTGTTCACTTCGTGGTCAGAAACAACCGTATGAATCTAAAGGCCAACAGTGTAGATCCTTATCAAACTGCCACGCAGGTTGATCTGGATCTACACTGTTAAACCATGTCATAGCAGCCATATTCTTTGGGGTAAAGGGTTAATTTTTGAACAGGTAAATAAGCTGGGCGTTGTTGTGTTGTGGTGCAAACAAACATGTCTAAGATTGTAAGAGAAACAAACTGCTATAGAATTTCTCAGTAGTCAGCATTATATGGCATCTACAAATTATTATTACTTTTATAATAGGATTATTGTCATTATACAGAATTAACGTTCAAAATCAATAGTAGGATGAAGTCATATTAAGGATCAGATTTCAAAAGAAGCTTTTCCATTTTGTAAAGATTTTTTCTCCCTTCTTGGCAGACAATAATTTTCATCTTGTTCAGTATAACTCAAAACTCCATGGAATATGGCTGTTATTTCATGGGCAAACAGTGTAGATCCAGATCTGCCATCTGATCAGGATCTACAGTTTGCTTTGGCTTCATTATGTTATTTTTTACCAAGAAGCAACCAGTATAGATCCAGCTCTGATGGCACAGATGTGCAAACTGATCTGGATCTATACTGGTTGCACGGCAATAAAACCCATATATTTGGAGAAAAAAGGCTTAACCATCAAGAAAAAATCAAAGAAGTTCATTATAAATAAAACAAATGCTTTCTACTGTAAAGATCCTTAAACAAAGTAATGGAGATTTCAATTTTAAACGAATGTGTTGAACAACATTATTAGGTTTCCTAATGGACCAAAATTCCACAATTCCAAATTACAATGTATCACAGTTCAATGAAAAAATGGGCAATATACATTATGTAAGTGACCATAATAAATGATACAAGTGACCATAATACATGATATAAGTGACCATAATACAAAATATAATTGACCATAACACATGATATAAGTGACATTAATAGAAGATATAAGTGACCAAAATACATGATATTAATGACCATAATACAGAATTAGAGTAAACAAGAGTTGTTGTAAACCTGGATATGTGTTTTAAGTCAATTTTTGTAACAAGTCTTTAAGGCAATGGTGTGTTGTTCAAAATTCTGACCTGAATTGTTATATTATTAACACACTTTTCTGGTCAAAACATTAGTACAAACTTAATGGTCTAGCTTTTCACTGCTGCAGCAAAGCATACAGTTTAGACTAAATTTGATTCTACACTGGCAACAACTTCATGTATATACTGTTCTCGGGATGTTTCATGCCATCTAAGTGACTGCATTCTAACTCTTTTAAGTTGCCACACAAGTTTATTTTACAGACTGTACAAACCAAACTACTCATATAAAATTTAAAACAAATGTAAAAACCAATCCTCTCTTCATTTGCTTTTGTTGCTGTTGGCTGCAGCTTGTCTCCAAGAGCATTTATTCAATGTATCTGCAAGGTTGCTGCCTTGGTGGCAACGACAGACATAATAAAATCCAATCATTTTATATTAATGTTCATTAATATACAGACATATACCAGAAATAAGAAAAATACAGTTTCTGGCGACTTGAGTTTTGGCATCTCATCATTTCATCAAATGTAGCATATCAGTATCATCAAGTAATGTCCAATAAAGACGAAGATCTGCAGAACAAAATCTGCAATATTATACTATTGTGATGGGAAAGTACAACCTTATAATATTCATTGATTCAAACTTGCAGATTTTTTTTCTGAAGTTTTAGACCAACAAAAATGGTTTGGTAAGGAGAGTGAGAATACAAGTTGTAGTTTTACTGCTGCATTTCAACAGATGAACACTAAATGTATAAATCCATTACTCCATAGATACATCTTTATTTCATAGATGAACAGGTAAGATCCCTGATCACCCGGCACATCTGGTCAGGATCTACACTGTTTGCTTCTGATTTATAAGGTTATTTATGACCAAGAAGAAAACAGTGTATATCCTGATCACATATGTTCCAGCTGATCAGGATCTACATTGTTTGCCCATCTGATAAACGGCGTATATATGGAGGAAAGGGTTAAATCCTTAAATAATTCTAAAAGTTCTGGCAACATTTTAAGTAAAAGAGAATAGAAAGGCAAAGTTAGCAACCTGTACCTCCGGAGCTGTAACTGTCATTGGACGCGTCTGATGATGATCTGCCTCTTAGACGTGTTGCTCTGTTTGGCATCAAATTTAACTTGATGTCCTGAAAAGAGAAAAAAAGATATCAGAGATGTAAGGGAAGTAATTCTCACAGGTTTACAAGAACTTTACTCAAACCAAGGGAGAAAACCAATGTAGTAATCTTTCTTGTAAGCACATGGGTTTTTCCCCCTTTCATTTGTCAGGTTGCAGGTGAGTGTGGATAAATGTATTCTGACACTCATGTTAACAGTTTCAAAGTCAACAAACAAGCTCATGTATATCAAGGTTATAATGCCCTTGCACAAAGACATTGTGAAGTACACAACAAGTCAACAATATACAAAACTTAAACTGTTCAAAATACCCTAAAGACTGCTGGAAGAGGTTTGGGGTACTATACACCATTCCTTCTGCACTGGAGGTCCTCTTCCTAATCTCATCAAAATGCAATTCATACTGAGAACTGTTTCAATGTTAAGTCTCTGGGCAAATTCATTACTCAATTAATCAAACAGCCTCTGTTGTGATAATCCCAACTTTAATCATGATTAATTTTTTAATCGAGTGCACAGTCATGTGAACAATGCTACATATATTTATTGATATAAATAGAAGTTATTCTTTTATACAAAGTCCATTCAATTGAGTTTAACAGTCCTGTTCTTAGTTAATGACAAAATGTATAAGACAGCTGGAGTCACACAACATTAAACCTTTAACTCCTATATGGCATGGGCAAACAGTGTAGATCACGATCAGCCAGCACATGTGTGCTGTCAGATCAGGATCCACACTGTTTGCTTTTTTACTTATTAGGTTATTTCTGACCAAAACACAAACAGTGCAGATTCTGATCGGAACGCATAGATGAGCCACCTGATCTGGACCTACTCTGTTTGCTCATGCTATAAAAGGCTCATATATGGATAATTAGATTGTGTAAAGATTTTTACTCCTTATGTTGGGCAATTTTTGTACTGAGATAATCTCTTCGAAAAAATATTTGACAGGCCTCAAAAATTCTCTTTAAGCACATTTAAAGCTATTAAACATGGCCCTGTTAAAAAAAAACAGGTTGTAAAATGGATATACTATAGCAATACTCCAACTATCTCCTCTTTAAATAATTATAATAAACAAAAATAATAAATCTTTATATTATTAATAAAAATACATTTATTATTATTACAGTTATATTTTTTATTGATATTATTATTATTATTATTATTATTATTATTATTATTATTATTATTATACCCTGCTATGGGCTCCAACATGGCTACCATAATAAATGTCCATTTTATGTTTTATAATTCCACTGAAATAAATACAACAACAAAAAACAATCCAAAAGAACAAGAACTGTGTACAGAAGAACTTCAGGGCCTTATAAATTTATTTTTTCATGTACATGATGCTGAGGTGGATGTTAAATAGACATTCAAGCCAAACAGGCATCCTTTTACAATTTATTTAAATTTATTCTTATATTTGCCACGAGTGACAAAAGTTCAGTTGATCCAACTCTACTTTCAAAAATCAACATGAGAATAGACACAGGAAATCCTAGCTCATGTATATCATATTATTTTAAAACAAAGTTGCTGAAACTTGAGTATAACAACACATTTTATTGCATAATGTGACCAGACCAGGGTAAATCAAAACTGTTGGCTTTTAGATTCAATAGCCGATGTCTGACCAAGATGCAACCAGTGCAGATATTAGATGGCACACATGTGCTGGCAGATCTAGATCTACACTGTTTGCCCGTTTCATAAAGGTGTATACATGGAGGAAAGGGGTAATTTAGAAGCAAGAGGCTCAATCAGGACCAGAATCACTGTACATGTCTAGCAGATCATATTGTGTTCAGTGTCAACTGTGGGTGTTTGGGTAAGACACGCATGTGGCAGGTGGGCAAGGGGGCATCTGATCTGGATCTGCAATGGTTGCATTTTGGTCAGAAATAACCTTATGAATCAAAATGCAAATAGGTTAATTCCTGATCAGATGGCATAGTTGCAATAAAAGCTCTTTCCTTGGAGTAAATGGTTATGGACAGAAAACATGCCAGTTTATGGAATGAACACCTGATCTGAATCCAAATTGTCTTAAAATTACTTTTTTACCGAAGTGTGTGCTCCAGCATTCAAATTTAAAACTGGAAAATGAATGATGTGTTAACAAGGTTATACTATTTCATGAAATGACAAACTCATGAATAAGAATGCATTAATTCCTTCATATTAGAGTTAATTTAAGTCGCCTATGATAATTAGTTTGCTTTAGTAGTAACTAATTAAGAACAGTCATGCTTGCTATGCAACAAGTTTTCAGACAGGATCAAGGGAAGTAATCTTAGGTGCACCTATGTTAACAGGTACTTTAGTTTATGGTCAATGATAATTTTTGCAAACAATGGATGAATATCTATAATTCATAAACTGCTATAATAAGCTGTCAAGTCTTGGCCAGATTTAGGGTGAACAAGTTTGTTCCAAAATATTGCACAATGACATAATTAACCAGACAGCATTTTCTTAAAGTTGCTAGTTTAACAAAATAGACTAAATTTACTTTGTATTACTTGTATTGTTAATATTCTTTGTATATTTTGTTATATTCTGTTTGACATATTTGGGAGGGCCCCAAGATCAAGACTAATTGGGTCACCCTCTATAAATAAAGTCTTCAATTCAATTCAATTCAATTCAATGTGCACTGCACAACACAAGAAACATGTCATTTACCAAATTTAAGATTGTGATTAGATTTTCCTTTTATAGAACAGTAAAATTGCATGGTAATGAGGAAGAAATTGAATTAAGCTGTCAGCATGGCAAAAACAGGCATAGTTCCAACACCTTATTATTATGCAGGCTTTATTTTTATCAAATACTTACACCAAATGTATTAAATAAGGATTTGCTGCTAATGTGGTGCACAAGATCTTTTTTAATGACATATTCTTAAATCTAACTGAAGCAATAATACTTTCTGTCATATACAACAGTACAATTATCACAATAATTTTGACCCCTTCAATATTTTTAACCCATGGGATATGGCTATAATTCTAGGGCAAACAGTGTAGAACCAGATCAGCCATCAGTGAGGTCTAATCAAGATCTACATTGTTTGCCTAATCAGAGGGCACGAATAGTTGTGCATGCAATAAAATCTGGAATATATGGAGTAAAGGGTTAAAACTGATCAAATTTCTAGTTTACCATACTCACCGAATCAAAGAAATTCCCCACTCCAAAATATGCACTGCTAAACACGGGCATACCTAACATTATTGCTTTTGTGTATTAGCTAAGACCAAAGAATAAATTACAATGGCTTGAAGCCCCAGCCACTTGACCACTACTTTAAGTGATCCAGACAGTTGTAGACTGTTGCATCAGCTGCCCATTTAACCATGTTTGACATCTACTGCACATTCAAGTGACAAGTTATATATTTATAAAGACAACAACATTTATAACTCCTTTCAAAAGGACTTACATAACTTGACAGCTTTGTCAACATGACAAATTCTTGATGTATAGAACAATAACCATTCGACCAAACACCCATAAAGTACATTAAACAATTAGTCACCCATGTCAGGCCCAAGACTTTTAGAAAGCTTGCCAAATGTGCATATGAAGTGAAGAAAAACTGAATCTTTTACAGCAACATATTTATGGCCTTTAACATTTTACGTCATTGGATATAGTTTATATTCCATATGGAACCTGAGCGAAGATCTAGATCTGGTCAGATCTACATTTTTCCCTTACTGATTCATTAGATTATTTCTGACTGAATAGCAAACAGTGTAGATCCTCATTAGACTGCTTGGATGTGCAGGATGATCTGGATCTACAATGATGGCACATGTGATATAAGCTGTTTCGAGAAATAAAAAGTCAAGTAGCAATATGTCTCACACGCCAAATAATTTAATTTTAACATGAAAACATTTATGTGATGGGCCTATTACATCAACATTGAACATACTATTTAACTAAATTCCTCCATAAATATGCCGTGCGGATAAACAATCAAGATCCAGATCAGCCGTGTGGTCTGATCAAGATTTACTCTGTTCACTTTTTTGATCATTAGGTTATTTCTGACCAAAAAGTGAACATTGTAGATCCTGATAAGATGGCATGTTGTGACAGCTGATCTGGTTCTACACTGGTTGCACATGCACTAAAATGTGGTATATGGAGTAAAAGGTTAAATGACCATTGGCAAAATTACAATATAACTGTATTGATATTTTATTTGGAGGCCATCAAATACTTAAATTGGTGACAATCTTAAAGGAAGTTTGACAGAATCTACGAGGTATTCATCAAGTCTAGAGAGAATGTTATAATTGTGTAGCCTTATAATTGCCTTGTACTATTGTATTAAGATAGTCTACTTGTCAACTAGACCACAAAAAGACATTTCCTCCTCAAGTTTCACAGCTTATACATTAATTGAAACATTACTATCATGACGTCAAAAAAATGTATGCCCTCTGGCGTAAATCGTTACTCATGCGATGCATGACTGTATCCTCAGCATGCATTTGGACAGCCAAAAGAAATTCAGTTAATGCTCAGGAGATTCACATTTTGAGGTTAACTTGAGTATTGCATTTAGATACTGTAATTATCATTTTAACCCTTTCCTCCCATATATACATATATTTACACATGTGCGACCAGTGTAGATCCAGATCAACCAGCACATCCGTGCCGTCTGATCTGGATCTAAACTAGTCGCCTTTTGGTCAGCAATAACCTAAAATCAAAAAGCGAACAGTTTAGATCCTGATCAGACGGCACGAATGTGCCAGCTAATCTGGATCTAAACTGTTTGCCCTTGCAATAAAGGTGTATCTGTGGAGGAAAGGGTTAATATTTTCAAGAAAATGAGGGAGACTTGGGAGAAGTAGTCTCCCAAATAGAGAAGTAGTCTCCCAAATGTGACCAGACTTCTCCCTTCTTTGAGCTATCTTCTAGGTCATTTTGTATAGACTATTATAGAGAAAAAATGCTGTTGACTGCAAACTTATCCATAATTTAATAAAATTAAGACAAAACTTCTCCCTAATTTACAAGTCTAGTGAGAGCCCTGTAAGTGTTCTACATAACAGCCTTTCAACAGTCGTGACATGTTCTGTTAAAACTATTAACGTCATCGTCTAAATACAAGCCGCACTGATAAATAAGCCGCACCCCCCAAAACCCCGATGTAAATGGGTGAAAAAAGCCTAACTCTATGTATAAGCCACGGCCTCTTTTTCAGACTGGTCGCCATTTTGAATCGCCGGTTCCCGTGTGCCTCAGCGTAGGCAACAATAGCCAGCTATACTTTTTCAATGTGGTACATACGTGTTTCAATGAAGAGTAATATTCGAGAAAATTGGCGGGAATGACGTATGACCAAAATCTGCGAGTTTTAAATAAAATTCGAGTCGACCGTGTCATCTCAATATCTTGGCAAACATTCCAAAGGAATCTCAAACATGGAATCATGCTTTCAGTTTTCACACCTTAGTCAAGTGACATACCCTCTGTGGCAGGTGAGACCAAGCTGCTTATTAAGGGTGACACTGATTTTACCAAGAGAATCTTAAACATGTCATCTGGCTTTCGGAGTTTTTTACACATTACAGTCACTGTGATTTTACAAATACACGTTTTACTTGAAGGACTCAATCCAATATAACGTGTTATTAAATAAAACGTGATTGACTCGTGGACCCCACTTTTTCCATAAAATGATAGTCAAACACTGATAAAAGCCAGTTTGCACGATTTAAATCAGTGAAAATAATTACCTTGATGGTGATGTCGGTTCTTACGAAATTTGCATTTTATTTCCATTTATCTTTAATTATTACATTTATAATCTGCAAAATTTGAAAAACAGCCATTAACTTATAAAAACCGCATGTATCCCTTACAAAAACATGAACATGCTGTTTAATTGGTATGGAGGCAAAAAATCGATACCGCCGAACATCAAACGCAACTTCAAAAGATGTCGGCTCGAAACAACCATCCGCGTTTATTTCGGCTTTGCTATAAAAACATTTGATCTACCTGGTAGTGTGCGCGTGTCATTTTTAGCTTGACATGTGTATAATTGTTAGGTGATGCAATAATTAGTGAAATGTGTTAAAAGCGATAAATTTTAGATTGGGATGTATTTAAAATAATGGAAAATGTAAGCGTTCGGTAAATAATAATTATTTTACTTTGTCGTTTGTAAATGTTGCTGATTATTTATGTACTGGTAATTGTATTTGCAGTAGAGTTTGTGACAGCATTTTTGAGCAGTTGTTTGTGTGAGGCAATCATATTATTTTCGTTCGCACATGATTACCTCGTTGCATAGCAACGTCCCCGGATTGGAAATCATGACAAGTTGCCAACTGGCGATTATTTTTATTGTAATTACCGGTACTCAAAATAAAAAGAAGAGTACAAGATTATTATTTAGTACATTCTTTTACCTATCAAATAATATTTTCGTAAAAACCGAGTAGACGTGACAAACATCTCGTTCAGCGTTCGTTTACCAGTGCGCTTGCCACGTTCGCCGCAGTAAATCAATCGGTGTTTTGAAGGCCTGGAAAAATGTCTTTGGAACCTAAACCTATGTATAAGCCGCACCCCCAACTTTTTTTCGCCAAATCCTGGAAAAAACAGTGTGGCTTATATTCAAACGATGACTGTATATAAATGGCCTCTCCTGTGCCCAAGATCATACAGTAAGACTTAATAAAGAGAGCAGACTAAAATCTCAAGCATCTCATTGGCTGAAATTGAGACCAGTCAGCCATTTCAAACTGGTCTCTAGTCTAAACTTAGTTTTATGATCTTGGGTCCTGTACTTCAATAGCTATATATTATGCACTATAATATACAATATATCAATATTTGAAATAAGAGCAAAACCCATGCAAGGTTTTTCTGACAGGTATTGTTGTCAGAAACCCCAGAAAATCAAAATTTTACAACACCCTAAATTTCTGATGGTAGATAGTACACTTAAAGAGTAATAAAATATTAGTGACAGCTTTGTTTATCATAAATAAGCAAGATATATAATTTGTTTTATGTCTAAAGGCCCATAAAAAGTTTCCATATTTGAAACATAATTTAGCTATTTTTGGGTTCTGATAAGACAACAATAAATCACCATGTTAATTTGTACTTTTGAACATAAATGCTTTGAAAAGCTGTAGACTTTACAAATGGATTAGCACTGACATCTGGTTCCAATATTTATCTTTTAACCCCTTAACTTCCCAAATTGTGTACAAGATTTACATGTTTTGCTTAAATGTGATTTGTTAAAAAAGGTTATCCCTGAATTGCATTCAAATCTGTGTATACCAAATTATATTTCAAATTCTTTCATTGTAACAACTCAGAATATAATTTATACTCGCCATCAAAAGAAAGTATGATTTTTGTTAATGAAGTCAGAATATATAACAAGCAAAATTATGAACATCAAGGATGCACTTCCACCAGAAATGTTGATGTGAAGCATATTTCTTGGGGGTTTGTAAACTTTTCAAGCAATTTCAAATAATGACCTTGTAATTAGAAGTTTCTTTCTTACAAGGAGTCACCAGAGCCTTTCAATTCCTTAGTCAGTTCAACACGAAGAAAGAAATAACAAACCTATTATTGTTTAACATTGACTGTAACACATTTTTTACCAATAATTTCACCATTTCAGACAGTCACCTTTAAATTTTGGCAGCAAATAAAAATAGCCTAGTAACTAACATTATCTTCATTTTTTTTTAAATTAGAAATTCAAGTGCCACAAGTTGCCATTTTACAGGCTCTCTCTGAGATTATTCACATTATGCAGCCTTTCGCGAAATTACACATTAATAACATTTAACAACAAGAATGTGATAATAATTAGCAAAATAGCCACATTTCATGCTTAAAGCTCAAGTCGTCTGACAATCTGATTTAAAGAACCAATTAACATTTCCTTCAAAGGTATGTTGATGGCAAGAGAGAGAACAGAGGTAATCCAAAGCTGTTAAAAGCTTTTCTGGGACATACCAAAGCCTCAAAGATTGCAGTATCAGTTCAAAGAACATAGTTACTCCCCTTGTTCTGAATACATTGTACATTGACTAGGTACATCAAGTTACTGTTTTTTGCATTATATGGACATTAGCACAATAATTTCTATAAAATAAAAGAAAAAGTAAAGAAAACAAAATCTAAAACTCATCAATATCTCAAGTAGTTTCAAAGTTATGGACCGATTGCATATTTTGGTAAACACAAAATCAATGTGATGAAGGGGAATAACCTGAAATCTGTTTTGTACAGAGTTATGGGTCTTGATAGTAACTATGTAGATTTTGATGGTTATCATTTATTCCACGTGTTGAGATTGTATCTCAAGTTATGGACCATCAATAATAAAATTTACTAGAAGTCTTCAATTACAAACAAATCTTAATGTGATTTTTTAATTTGTGTAACGTTTGATTAGATTATTTTGAGTAACATTCAACTTGTATTTTTCTTATTTAAATCAAAAGCGGATATTTGTTTGTTTCTGTGACAAATTAGTTGTCATTTCACCAAGTGGTTTTCAAAACATGTTGTTTAAACTGGTTTAGTATATTTAAATTAATAATTATTCCAGGGTATTAGAACTGAAATCTGCCTTGAACGCAGGAATTTAACAAATGCTCCTGAAGGGGGCAATGTTCATGGACAATAGTCACCTATTGCAGACAAGGCAGACAGATCATTGACAATAGTCACAGGTTACAGACAAGTCAGACTGTTCATGGACAACAGTCAACACAATAGTCACTGGTTGCAGACAGTCAGAGTCACTGGTTGCAGACAGTCGGAGAGATCACTGATTCGTGACAAATCACACTGATAAAGTACAATAGTAAATAATTGCAGACTAGTAGTAGACTAGTTGCCCTGATCATGGACAATAGTAAATGGTTGAATTTAGACTGATCAAGGACAAAAGTAACTTTCAACAGACCAGACAAGTTATACTGATCATGGACAATAGTCACTTATAGACTGATCATGGACAATAGTCACTTATAGACTGATCATGGACAATAGTCACTTATAGACTGATCATGGACAATAGTCACTTATAGAATGATCATGGAAAAAAGTCACTTGTTGCAAAACTTGAAACATTTCACCTGATTTAGTATAAACCTTTCTTTGACACTGAATGTGTACTTTAAAGAGATAACATGACAAAGATTACCTTCTGACCTCAATAGGGGTAGACTCGACATGTGTGCACTATAAACACCAAGGACCATTTAGTTCTATATCAGCACTTTTAACAGAATTATCAGTTGTGTCATAAATATTACACATGATAAGGTTAATGTCCTGGCAATTCTATACTTCACATGCAGTCCTGTATGTATGCAAATGAGCAATGACAAGAAAAATGTATATTTTTATCAAGTAATGTCTGGGACCCCAATTTCAAGCCACAAAAACAGGAACTAAAAACTAGCAGACACTACATGTATCTCCCATATTTAACTGGAACTATTTTATGCAGTTTAACCTGTAATAACAACAGTAACCTGCATAGTGCAGCCACTTGCTTTAACAGTCAGCATGCAATGTTACAAGCAAGTGCAATATCTAATAGATCGCACTGCATTCAGCAGCCATTTGTGGTGTATGCAATTACCTTTCAAACATCGGTTAGGTTGCTACCATATTTATAACTCAACATATTTCCTTGAACTGTCAAAATAACTGATCATGTTATTTCCTTTATAATTATCTAACTTCTAATTAAACAAATAAAGATTCAAACATTTTACCTTGCCAACCCTGAGAGCTGCAAAATCTGCCTCCACCACTGCTGCTGAGGGCCGGCGCCCTCGAGACAGCATTGGCTGCATTTGTAAATTAGAAGAAGAAGTCATAGCTGCTGAACTATTAGTCCGTTTAACACTACTCGACTCCGGTGAATCTTCGTGCACCGTCTCTAACATAGATCTGGAGGAAGCCAGCTTGAGAAAGTAAAGTATTGGACGGACCGTCAATGACAGCCGTCCTCTAAATGTCAAAGAAAAATAACAAGCAATAAACCACGTTGTAGCTTTTCTGGATCCTGATAGGTGGAGTGTAACTGACAGCTACTCCCAACCACTTGTCACAACCATAAAAGTCTAGGTAAAACTTAATTAAGAACACATGTGAGCTCTAATGATTTATTATCCTTCCATTTAAGGTAACTGTACATGACATTAGGTATATATCTTAGCTGTTAAAAATGTCATTGTTCTTTATACACAAAGTCATTTCACTACTCTGCTAATGTTTTTTATGTTTAAAATCAATTTAAAAAATAAATTATTTAAATAAATTTCACATTCAAATAAATTTTACACATGATTAAATTCACGCTGCAGAAGGAATACGTCCAAGCAAGTTGGTAAGGAAAGTTACATTAATATCTCACTATCTAATTAAGTAAATAAAATGAAATGAAATTCAAACTTTTCAGTTTTTCAGATTAGTGAAGCATTTCACCTTTGTTAGGTGAGTGACTTGACTATTAACTGGAGCTCCAAACCTTGAAACAATAGTTGTAGATTAACTGTAAAAGTTCAACAATAATGTAATTAGAACTAATAGAGCAGAGTCAAAGGGAGCATTAGTATAAGTAATTAGATGTACTGACACTGTAATATGTCACGCTCACTTCCATTACAGGCACTGATGCCATCATGGAGAGTACTCAGATAAAGAAATAGGAAGGAAAGTGCAATACAAAGGACAAGGAAACATAATTAACAGCCTATACACAGTAGGTGAAAATCTGCCAAGCTTGCTGGGATTGTGTGCAAGGTAAGGCATTTGATTTAAAACAACAACAACAACAAACTCAGAACTTTACAAAAAATAAATTAGTGATGCTGATAAGCAGTAAAAAAAGATGTAGAAAAAATATATCTCTGGCATTTGAAAAATGATTTCTTTCACATACATGTAATGTGACAGTAACTGTCATAAATCTTTCAGCCATATGCCTTTTATCACAAACATGTAGATCCAGATCGGCAGACACATCAGTGTCTGATCAGTGATCTGCATTATTTGTTTTTCCGGTCAGAAATGACGGTCACCTTATAAACCTTAAAGGCCACAGTGATACTGATCAGATGGCACGAATGTGACAGTTGATCTGGATCTACACTGTTTACCCATGCCATAAAGGAGTTATACATGTATATGGTGGAAAGGGATAATCACCTAGTAGATATGGAAATTGGAATCTGTTGGAAACAGTAAGCAGCAAGTACTTCTCAATAACAGATTTTAAACTGCTCACACATTTTTATATTAAATGTAATTTAATAAGAAAAAGAGTGTGAAATTCATACAGTTTTTGCAAAGTTTATAACTTAGATATAAACTGGGCATTGAAAATAAAAATTGTGATGAAATATGTAACTTTCATAATAATTGTAATTAATAAAAATAAAAATAAGCATTATTATTGTCAGTTAAATTAAAATACTCTTCAGTGACATGTATCAAACTGTCATTTTTGTGACATTTTTTATTGGCAAAATACAGGTTATTGAGCTGTTATCACCTGGGGTTATATATTTGTATACTTTCTTGTCATCATGAGGTGTTAATGTAATGTGAATATGAACCTGAAACTGATGCTTAACCATTAATGAATACTGAGCTATTGAATTACAGTAACTTGCAGTATTATAAGCAACCTAAAAGAAAAAAATGATTCCAGTACATGCAGAGAGTAGACCAAAATGTCAAAGAAAATTATAACTGTAATAAAATTGAAACATTTCTTTATTAATTTAAATTGATTAATTACTTAAGGGGGGGAGGTTGTGGGATAGGGAGCATTTACTTTGCCAATTAAATATGCTTATTCTGCTTTAAACAGGTACACATGCTTACGTAGTTTTATGGTATAGTTTTTTATAACTGAATGCAATAGAAGACGAAAGTTATTTATTATGGTGAGACTCATTAATGTAGCACCTAGGTGCTAGGTGGGCCTTCCATCCAAATGTTAAAATTAAGCAAGATTTGCCTTTACCCCACAAATGAGGCTGAAATCATGTCGTTCATACAGTATCACATTTTTTTAAATATTCATTTTTGTACATCTATTTTGTAATTCAGGTCACTTAAAGATAACATGGCAGATGACTTTTTCACATCTACATGAATCCTTGCTGCCATAAAAGTCCATAAGCTAGGTTAACCCTTTACTCCATATATATGCCATTTTATGCCTGGGCACATCTGTACCATCAGATCAAGAGTTGCACTTTTCACTTATTGGTCAGAGTAACCTATGAATCAACAAGCAAACAGTGTACATCCTGCTCAAACATACCCTCTGATCAGTATCTGCACTGTTTGGTTTTTGGTTAGAATTACCTAATCACTGAAACAAAAGCGAACAGTGTAGATCCTAATCGGATGGCACAAATGTACCAGCTGAAAACTTGATCAGAGGGCACAAATGTGTCAGCTAATATGGACCTACACTGTTTGTCCAAACCATAAAGGTATTTATATGGAGGAAAGGGTTAAAAGTTACCTTGTGACTAATGTGAATATTAGTTACATAAAATTTATTTAATTTGCAGTATTTTAGTCACATCTGAGTTATTTTACACTTGTAGGTCATTTAGATGTAGGAAATAAACGATAACAATAACTCTTTCTTTTCTTAGGCAACAAATATGACATTGGTAATAAAAATGATGAATGAAAAGGATACATCCTTGTCAAATGTAAAATTAGTTACTACAATAAGTTACTACAAGACATTTATTATACCAGAAGTGGAAAAGAAGTTAATGAGGGAAGATTTTACATTTTATATTTGTAGACTACAAGCTAGCAGTTCAGTACATGAAGGAATTAAAGTACCTGCATAATAGTTCAACACCTTAAACAACAGCTGATTTCAGGGCCGCCATAATTTCCAAAAGAGGGGTAAAAATTTAGTAAATTGAACAACAATTTATTGGGCAGCAAAAAATATTCCTAAGACTATTTCTCTCCGCAAATTTGGAATAAAAACAAGGCTTTGTGAAAAACTTGAATGTTTTCACCGACACTGATGCCCCCACTGCAGCAACATTTGTAAAAACAAAGGGCCATAACTCTAGTAAAAATGGTCACAGGAAAATATCTTTCTTAACAATCATAAACACATCAGGCTTAGACATTTGTGCAAGTTTGAAAGAAATCCACCTGATAGTAACTGTTAAGGAGGAGTTGATGCCTAAAGATTTGGGGGACATACGGACATACATATGTATGTACAGATGTATGGACCAGTGCAACTCTATATGCCTCCTACTTCATGGGGGGCATAATAAAAAAACTGCACCTCTTAAAATCTCCCTGTAATTGCACTTATCACATCAGAGTTATGGTTCTTCACCTTCTGAAATAGGACTTTGTGACTGCATAAGTCATACCTCCTTACGTATTGCCCTATGATGCACTGTCCTACCTGTATAATAAATTAAAGTAATAATAATTTATATGTAGTTTGAGAAAATTCCAGTTACATAAGGAACTACACAAATATTTTGCAGATCTTCTCAAGATGAACAATCCAAATCAGGTTCAATATAGAGAGCTGCAAATTGAAGGAAGATTGAACTGTGCAGACCCTGATACTTATTAGATTGTGATGCTCTAGTGGCTAATCTGGGTCTACAATTCCGTACAAGTGTCATCCAAGATTCCTTTTCAAGATCTGCGAAGTTCCATGGGAAGGCATAATACAACAGTTACTGTAAATCGAGGTAAAGTCTCTAAATAACAGCAATTAAAACAGGGAAGCAACTTCATATTCCACATTCTCATTAACAATTCAGATTGTGTCCCTTGTATGTGAGAGAATTGCATAGGAGTTATTATTTTGGTGTTTTTCTCTGACACTAAAAATTCTTCAAGAAGCAATACATAATGTGATGGAAAATTTTGATATTTTCATGAATTTGGTTGGAGAGAACTAGACAACCAATTTGCTAATCTAAAAAAATATGTCAGAGCCTATTAGGCCAGAGAAAAAAATACTTTAGATTCTCATCCCCGCCCGCCCCTGTCCAAAACCACCCACCTCAAAAAAATTTATTGGTACAAAAAAAAAAAAAACATAATCTGTTCCGTACAGAACGGGTTTTAGACGATCCCGAAATACCTTCTTAAGGTATTTCGTTTATAAAAAATAAAAATTAAAAAGTGCCCACCCGCCCCTTTTTTTCCCAAAATCCGGATGAGAATCTAATAAATTATTTTCTCTGGCCTTATTTATTTCAAGGTCTGAATTGTCCAATTGGACTAATCTAAATGCAAAAATTGAATGCGCTAGACAACCAACCTTTAATTCTTTGAACTGTATTGGATTCTCTCCTTTTGGAATTGCAGTCAATCTATCTCATGTTCATGTAAAGCTGTTTGAGGCTATTAACAGGCTAAATGTAGACTCAGATGCAACTGTCCGAGTGTACAGCCCCATTACCATGATCTTCACAGGATGCCTATGTGCACAATAACTTAAATGCTTATGGTCCATTTCTGTCCGATAATGAAAATGGGGGAAAATAAAACTAGAATTATCACTGAAAGTGATTAAATACCCCCACATGTGTGCTTGATACTTGAACTGGGAATTCTTAGAATCAATGGCATAATGTAACTAACACTAGATACATGGACACATGTAGTAGTGACCTTGACCTTGACCCCACACAACTACTTTCAATCCCAAGCAGTCTTCAATGAAGCAACCTAAACACTAAGTTTCATCACAACATCTCATTCCTCACTAAAGTAATTTAGCACAAAGAGTTTTTCTATCCTAAAATTTAGTAACAGTGACCTTTACGACAGTGGCCCCACTTTCAATCCAAAGTGTCGTCTTCAAAGTAGCCACATATACAGCAAGATCATCACAATATCCAGGGCTTTTTCAGCCTATCTCACGGGGCCGATATTCGGCCCCGTTCCCAATCCAAAATAGCGACCATTTTTCCCAAATTCAAGAAAAAAAATTCCCAATCTCGTAAATTTAGATCTATTCCCCTTTTGAACCGAAACGCATTTTCTTAAAAAATGATAAACGAGAAACACTAATATCGAGACTTTTCAAGCCCGAATCGTTTGTTCATCGGCGATCTGTGAAAACTTCTTTCCGTGAAAAATGTATGTACTGGTGTAAAAACGGGTATTTACCGTAACGCAAGTTGAAGATGAAGCGCGGCGCCCATGATTCCAGATAACTTATATTATGGTCAAATTATGGTTTGAATATTTACAGAAATTATTTTTTTATTTCGTTAACAAAAGTTTTTCCGCGATAATCGTTCGACTGCGTACAAAACAGAAAGGATGAATCAAAAATGGTATGTGCAGTACCGGTTTCTATACTGACCCGCGAAAACTAGTGACGAAAATTTAAAAATGTCGTATAATAGTAAAAACTATGCAAAAAGGCCGCGAAAAAAAATGCCAAGGGTACTCCAAAACTAAACTCTTTGTGGAACAAAACATCAAATGTTTCAAAAGTTCTTTCCCAGTCAGTTGAAACTTGCCAAGTTTCTAAGGATCCGATGATGGCCATTCTACTGTATAAGTGATACATGTGTAAAGCTGTCAGAACAAACCCTGGAAGAGATTTGTAACATTTCCAGGAACAATAAAGCAAGGCAAATCAAGCTATAGTGCAGCTAAATGAATGTTGAAATTTCCAAATTTGGTTTGATTTGTTGATACTTTTTCCCAAATTTGACTATTTACCGCGTCAAAAATTCCCAATTTGGGCAGGGGCCTTTTTCCCAAAAAGCCCTGAAAAAGCCCTGATATCTCATTCCTTCTAAATTTATTGAGCAGAAATGGTTTGAATATGTTAATAACAGTGACCTTTACTTAACTTTTGGTTATCTAACAACTGTGTGCTAAAAAAATGTTTAAATATGTGAAGCCTGTCATTAGAAATCATCCAGAACCATTTTTTCTATTTTTAGTAATGGTGACCTTGACCCCACCAGGCCCATTTTCATTACCAAGTTTCGTCTTCACAGACACTACCTACCATAACAAGAGGGCCATGATGGCCCTTTATCGCTCACCTGAGTACAACAAAGTTCTTATTAGTAACAGTGACCAAGACCCTGAGATGACCCATATTTGAACTCATCCGAGAAATCATTGGGACAAACATCCTGACCAAGTTTCATGACAATCGGAGCAAAAATGTGACTGCTAGAGTGTTAACAAGAAAATTCTATTTTAAGTAACAGTGACCTAGTTTTTGGACCCAGATGACCCATATTCGAACTATTCCAAGAAATCATTGGGACAAACACCCTGACCATGTTTCATGACAATCAAGGCAAAAATGTGACCGCTACAGTATTAACAAGAAAATTCTATTTTTAGTAATAGTGACCTAGTTTTTGGACCCATATTCGAACTCGTCCAAGAAATCATTGGGACAAACATCCTGACCAAGTTTCATGACAATCGGAGCAAAAATGTGATCGCTAGAGTGTTAACAAGAAAATTCTATTTTTAGTAACACTGACCTAGTTTTTGGACCCAGATGACCCATATTCGAACTCGTCTGAGAAATCAATAGGACAAACATCCTGACCAAGTTTCATGACAATCAGAGCAAAATTGTGACCTCTAGAGTGTTAACAAGAAAATTCTATTTTTAGCAACAGTGACCTTGTTTTTGGACCCAGATGACCCATATTCGAACTCGTCCGAGAAATCATTGGGACAAACATCCTGACCAAGTTTCATGACTATCGGAGCAAAAATGTGACCGCTAGAGTGTTAACAAGAAAATTCTATTTTTAGTAACAGTGACCTAGTTTTTGGACCCAGTTGACCCATATTTGAAGTCGTCCGAGAAATCATTGGGACAAACATCCTGACCAAGTTTCATGATGATCGGAGCAAAAATGTGACCGCTAGAGTGTTAACAAGATAATTCTATTTTTAGTAACAGTGACCTAGTTTTTGGACCCAGATGACCCATATTCGAACTCGTCCGAGAAATCATTGGGACAAACATCCTGACCAAGTTTCATGACAATCGGACCAAAAATGTGACCGCTAGAGTGTTAACAAGAAAATTCTATTTTTAGTAACAGTAACCTAGTTTTTGGACCCAGATTACCCAAATTCGAACTCGTCCGAGAAATCATTGGGACAAACATCCTGACCAAGTTTCATGACAATCGAGGCAAAAATGTGACCGCTAGAGTGTTAACAAGAAAATTCTATTTTTAGTAACAGTGACCTAGTTTTTGGACCCAGATGACCCATATTCAAACTCGTCCGAGAAATCATTGGGACAAACATCCTGACCAAGTTTCATGACAATCGGAGCAAAAATGTTACAGCTAGAGTGTTAACAAGAAAATTCTATTTTTAGTAACAGTGACCTAGTTTTTGGACCCAGTTGACCCATATTCAACTCGTCTGAGAAATCATTAGGACAAACATCCTGACCAAGTTTCATGACAATCAGAGCAAAATTGTGACCGCTGGAGTGTTAACAAGAAAATTCTATTTTTAGCAACAGTGACCTAGTTTTAGGACCCAGATGACCCATATTCGAACTCGTCCGAGAAATCATTGGGACAAACATCCTGACCAAGTTTCATGACTATCGGAGCAAAAATGTGACCGCTAGAGTGTTTACAATATAATTCTATTTTTAGTAACAGTGACCTAGTTTTTGGACCCAGATGACCCATATTCGAACTCGTCCGAGAAATCATTGGGACAAACATCCTGACCAAGTTTCATGACAATCGGAGCAAAAAAGTGATCGCTAGAGTGTTAACAAGAAAATTCTATTTTTAGTAACAGTGACCTAGTTTTTGGACCCAGATGACCCATATTCGAAGTCGTCCGAGATATCATTGGGACAAACATCCTGACCAAGTTTCATGACAATCGGAGCAAAAATGTGATCGCTAGAGTGTTAACAAGAAAATTCTATTTTTAGTAACAGTGACCTAGTTTTTGGACCCAGATGACCCATATTCGAACTCGTCCAAGAAATCATTGGGACAAACATCCTGACCAAGTTTCATGACAATCGGAGCAAAAATGTGACTGCTAGAGTGTTAACAAGAAAATTCTATTTTTAGTAACACTGACCTAGTTTTTGGACCCAGATGACCCATAACCGAACTTGTCCAAGAAATCATTAGGACAAACATCCTGACCAAGTTTCATGACAATCAGAGTAAAAATGTGACCCCTAGAGTGTTAACAAGAAAATTCTATTTTTAGTAACAGTGACCTAGTTTTTGGACCCAGATGACCCATATTCGAACTCGTCCGAGAAATCATTGGGACAAACATCCTGACCAAGTTTCATGACAATCGGAGCAAAAATGTGACCGCTAGAGTGTTAACGAACTAAGTGTGGACGGACGACGGACGGACGACGGACGCCGGACATTCATCGATCCTAATAGCTCACCCTGAGCCAGCTCAGGTGAGCTAAAAACCCTATGTTTTCGGGCAGCTTAAAATAATTTTTTTTTTCTTGGATGAAATCTTAGGGTCACGAAAATATAATTATAAAAATCGCGGCCAAAAATTTAGGATTTTGTCCGCGTCGCCAACTATCGGAATACTGGTACAGTATTAAATGCGTAACATAACAAAACAAATTTTGTCTAAGTCTTCGGACGGAAAAAACATCATTATTTTTCTATCTGAACAAATATTTAAGGACAAGAATTGTTATTTAAAGAAAGATCGTCCGAACATTAAGACACATGTACATTAATTGACACGCCATTTATGTAAGCCTAGATGTCAACACATGCCAGACGTTTCTACCTTTGAAATTTCTGCTTACCTACATTGCCAAAGGAATTGTGATGGCTGTCGCAGATAAGTGCAAATAGATTAGTTGCAAACTGCTAATTCGGCAAAATGCCGGTACTGCAGATACAAACACAACCTAATTAGAAATTAGCAATAATGATTACATATACGCTATCAATCAAACAATCGGCTGATTTAGAAATGAAATCAACCTAGTTTGTTGACGGGTTGCAATTTTTTTTGTAATACAGCGTCGATGGAATTTTGGGTGCGCACCGTTTCAAGTTGACGTTGGCGTCTTTAATGTTAAATACACAAGCATCGCTGACATTTTAGATCAAAGCGGGAAAAGGTGTTCATAGCAGTTGTAAATTTGATGAGTTTAGTCAATGATCATGTAACAATTCTCGGATATTTTAGGGGCAACTATTCACATATTTAAAAACACACATCGTTCATTTTATTTTTTACTCGTAATAAAATTAGACTCGCATTTGAATAACGATTTTAAAAAACATCAGTTTTGTTCATAAAAATTTATTGGCTAGAATTGAGTTATGATAATATCTTCGGAAAAACATTTGAGTAATCGAAAAATCATTTGACTGAAAACAGTTCGGATATTATTAAGTGCCGATCATGTGATCAAGTAAAAGGTACAGTAGATGTTTGCCTGCGGCAATTATGAAGTCGCAATATTTCGCACTTTATAGCCTAAATGCAGGCTTTGGGAAAGTTGCCGGACCGTTGGACATGTCCGGCAAAAATCAGTCTGGTCCGATAATTTTTTCCTGGGTTCCGGACTTTATGTCCAGCACAGTTCCGTCCTTAACTGATAACGACTGAGTAAGAGTCTATCCGTCCGGCACGAATTCCGGGATTTATCATGTCCAATCAAGACAGAGTTTTCTCCCTTAATTATGAGAATATTGAAAACATGCTTTGCTTCGGCGTTTCTTTTTAAATTTCCAACCAATTCTAGATAAAGTAACCATATACGACCTTCAACCTTGTACAAAGAAAATGTCATTCTTGCAGTATTTTGATGACGCTACACCAGGCAAAAAACGAAAAAAACTGATGAAGAAAAAAAGCAAAACAATAGGAATACGAGTCCAAGTGCCCGCCGAGAAAATTTGTTGAGAAATTGCCGCTCGTGGTTACTTTTAAATGAGAATATTTTCGATGAGACAGTATTTGATGACACTGAAGAAATCGTACCCAGTTTTAATCATGATATTCTTACAGTGGAATTCAGACCATCCTGTTACACTTACTCTATAAAAAATTTTGTGTGATAAGGACGTATTATAGTGACGATTTTGATAATAAAGGTTCTTGTTTCCAGACGGGTCCATCAATATGGATTAACTGATGTTTTACCTAAGAGAGAGAATTAAAATGTTAAAGAAGCCTTTAAAGGATGATGTGTCTTTAATTTAAAAAAATAACAAAGGTATACATATATTTGGAAAAACAATTCAGTCAGACAAAAGTTCTTTCGGTCAGACAAAATTGGAAGTCTGTCTGACCGAATGTTAGGCAAAGTTTTCAGCAGTTTCGCAAAGCCTGTAGTTGCATAGCAACGTCTCCAGATTTGAGATGACAGATTGCAAACTGAAGATCATATCATTATTATAATTGCTTTAAATAAAAAGAACATTATATTTACCAGGGTACGATCTGATTACTTACCGGTTTGTTGTTACAATATTAATTACTGCAAATAAGATGATGACAAATACTTGTTCAGAAACAAACAAATCCTCAATCGTCGGACAATGATTTATAAAGTTATTGCCAAGTTCTATCTTTAATATCAAAATCAAAACGAAGGTTTTTAAACATATTTTTTATTACTAATCTAATAAAAACAGACAAATTTAGAATGAAAATGCTGGCCGAAAACATAGGGTTAGCGTAAAAATCGCTGATTTTTAGTGGCCAAATTTTTAGGGTCAATAAAAAAATTAATATTTTTTTAAAAAGACTGTGACTGAAAACATAGGGTGGCCGAAAACAAAGGGTTTTTACGGTATATAGCAATTTTCATCATTGAGCATATACAGTTTTTTCTATTTTTAGTAACAGTGACCTTGACCCCACAGGCCTTACTTTCAATTCCAAAAGTTGTCTTCACAGAAACCCCCAATACACCAAATTTCATTCAAGAATCTCATTCCAAGCTATAGTTACTGAGTGGAAATGAAGTGTTGAAGTTGAAATAACAGTGACCTTGACCTTGAACCCACAGGCCCCAAAGTCAAAACTAACCTGTATCTTGTAATGTTACATCTGTGTCCCAAAAAATAATTAAATCTATGAAATATTTCATGAGTAATCGTCAAGAAACAGTTTATCTATTTTAAGTATCAGTGACCTTGACATTGACCCCACAGGCCCCAAAGTCAAACTCAACCTATATCATCTGATGTTACATCTATGTCCCAAAAAAGGATTTAATCTGTGAAGTATTTCATGAGTTATCATCCGGAAACCATTTTTCTATTTCAAGTAACACTGACCTTGACACTGACCCCACCAGCCCCAAAATCGAACTTGACCTGTATCTTGTGATGTTACACCTGTGTACCAATAATAATTTAAATCTGTCAAGCCTTTCATGAGTTATCATCCTGAAACGAAGAATTCGACCGACCGACAAGCTCACTCCTATATACCCCAAACTTCGTTTGTGGGGGTATAATAAAATTTGCTTTTACAGTACAGGTATTACTGAAACCCAGTTTTGTCCATGCAAGTTGAAAAGCAAAGGTCATCTGGACCACTACAAGGCAGGTTTAATCATTCAGGAATTCCTTATGACCCTTGAAATTCCAAGAAAGCTCATTTTGACCATTCAAAATTTCAACCCAAGTGTCAAAGTTCATTATAATAATTATATAAGGTAAAAGTGTTTTCTCCTTCCAAAAATGGCAACAGTGCATCACTTTAACCCTTGAGTTTCAGATATAGATGAAACTCCTGTGTTGCAAGTCTTTATTCTGTATCAGTATAGTTATTTACAGAATATATAAACATTTTATAACTCTAAAGCTGAGGAATTTATTACCGTAACTAGTGATAAAATCCAGACTTTCTAGATAGGATGACACATACAAACACACTGTATTTCATCCCTGATCACAAGTTTACTTTTCAAGCTCATGCATTAACCCTTTCCTCCATATCTACGGCTTTGTGGCGTAAACAGTGTAGATCCTGATCAGATGGCATGGATGTGCCAGCTGATATATTGATCTACACTATGCGATAAAATAGGCATATATGGAGCAAATACTATATATATTATAATTAAACACGATCCGCCAGCGCTTTCCTATAAACGTATAGGAAAACAACCGTGTTTTATTCTGCAACAAAATATGGCTATTCCATTTCACCCCCACCGTAATAAATAGTCCGTGACGTCATTTACTTACTCCCGGCTTTTCCGAATCGCTGTAAATAGCATATCGAAACCAGACTTATACGTCATTTTACTACGATGAATAGCGTTCACGTGGTGTAAACATTGTAGTAAAATTGACCTACTTAGCGTCTGTACGAGCCTTTAACGATGGCATCTCTTAAAACGGGTACTATATGTACACTGAAAGGTTCAAATCAGGACTGGAGAATAATAAGAACTCAATTTGACGGTACAGTGAACAAATATGTAATTCAATCCACATTTTCTGGAGAGATCAAGTCAGCATTCATCTTTGAACTGTTCCCAAAGAACACTCAGACATACAAGGAACTCAATGATTTCTTTCAAAAGCAAGCTAATCAGAACCTAGCAGAATTAGAAGACATAGGTTTGGACTTTTTTGATGACAGCTTCTTCTTTGAAGAAATAAATGCCGGTACTGACTTAACCTCAGTCCAAGAAATCCTTCCTCCCCAACCAAAGCGGTTTAAGCAGACTTCAGCTGCAGATGTAGAGAGGCTGAGAGGTCAGACTACAGAAAAAACAACTGATCAAAGTACAAAATGGGCTGTTGGTCTGTTGAAAGGTAATTAATGATGGTACCTTATTTTGAAATAGGTGCTTTACTGTTCTAAGTCAAAATAGAAAACTGCCAAATCAAAGAAAATGCAAAATCTACATAATACTGTGTAGTTCTATCAATAGTCTCAAATTTCCCGAACAGAAAAATACAGTAAAATTTCGTAAAGTTGTAAATGTATGGCAGTGTCCTGTTTTTGAGTTACCAGTATGGATAGCCTATATTAGACAGTACATACTGAATTGGAACAATGGGAAACTCCCAATTTATCAATAGTGTTCGAGTGACTGATGCTCGACGTTAAGAAGTTTTACTGTATTATCCTGTCTTTAAAATTAAGTTATATTGTTACTATTCCTAAAGAGGCATTAAACTAACCATCTTGATTACAAAATGCTGCAGTGACACTAAAATTTCCAATTATTTGCAAGTTTACTGTTCAGACATTACCGTACAGTACGGATTTGGAAGTGTCAGTGTTACCATATTCTTCCATCCAATTTCTAAACAAATTTATACGATTACCAGTAAATTGTATGTCACTTTTTATGGCTGCCAGTCGCATCTTTCTGTCCAGGTTAAAAAAAATATTTCTTTAATTTTCACAAGTCATGAATAAATTAATGAAACACTGAAACACATCTTTCTCTGACAAATATTCCCACAATGTTTTTTCAGTGTGGTTATCTGAGAATGGATTTACCAATAGTTTTGAGAGCCTGGCACCTGTCGAGCTTGATTCCGTCCTTCAGCAGTTTTATGCCTCGTTACAAAGTAAAAAGGCCAAGGAATATTCAAAATCTGCTCTCGTGGGCATTCGCGCTGGCATCAACCGTCACTTGACAAGCCCACCACACTCCCGACTGTTGAATATAATGAAGGACAGAGACTTCATGTTGTCCAACCAAGTGTTGACCGGCTTGATAAAAGGCCTCAAAAGAGAAGGGAAGGATATGTCTAAACACAAGGATCCAGTGTGTGAGGAAGACCACCAAAAATTGTACGAATGTGGAGTTTTTTCCCTAGACACTCCTGAAACTTTGCAGAATAAAATTATTTATGAACTTATTGCACACTTTGGTAGGAGGGGCAGAGAAGGGTTACAGTCCTTAGCAAAAGATTCTTTTGTTTTTAAAACAGATGTCAAAGGGCGCCAATATGTCACACTGAATTTCAATGAAGCTGACAAGACGCATCATGGTATTGATTCAAGGGAGCAGGTAAAAGAACCTAGAATGTATGGAACGGGTGATGCATTCTGTCCGCTGAAATCATTCCAAAAATATCTGTCCAAATTAAATCCAAACTGCAATCGTTTCCTGCAAAGACCTGTACGCAAGTTTCACTGCCATGATGAGTCTGCCAGCTGGTACGAAAATGCTCCCCTTGGTGTGAATAAAGTTAACTCTTTCATGTCCAATCTGTCCGACAAAGCGCAACTGTCCAAACGATACACAAATCACTGCATTCGGGCTTTTGTCATGACGCATCTCCATCAGAAAGGTTTCTCTAATCAGGCTATTATGTCTCTCACTGGTCACAGGAATGTCCAAAGTCTCACTTCCTACATCAAGCCACATGATGATGAGAAATTGCAAATAAGCAATGCACTAACTTATAACACAAACTCCAAGGACTTGACTAAATTATCCAGTGCAACATCAACAGATGTAGCCATTGTGTCAGCACAGCCACAGCAAAATTAAATTGCTTCTCATGTGACACAAATGTCCAATGTCAGCAACATGTCAAACTTGCAAACAAACCAGGTCACAGATGTTCGAGAAATTAGCATTTTCTCCGGACAGATAACATCCAGTAATATCACTGTCAATTATTACTCCAAGTAAAATGTCTATTCATGCTATGTCGACGCCTTGACATTAAATATTCACGTATTTTTTGTTTAAATTTTAAGCCGTTGAAACAACGGCGGATCGAGAAGATATCCGAAGGTTTCCAAATGGTTAATTCATGTTTTTCTTGCTGATTTACAATAAATGCTGTCCGATAACATTATACATACTGTTTAGATATGATTTTTGTGTAATATAAAATATGTTTCACAACTGGAAATAAACTGAAATTGGAATAAAGAGAAAAATACGAATTTTCTTTTCTATTACACAGGGGGGTAAAATGTAACAGCCGTTCGCCGAATAACAAGTGTACTCATCCTAGCTTTCCGAAAAGAAGTCCATAGGATAGAACGACAACTGCATTGAATTATTCATGTTAGAATTGAAATAATACATTTCTGACTGTGTTTTATCGCAGAATAAAATATGGGTACGAGTTTGATGCGTCGTAATTAAATCACTCGTGCTAACGCACTCGTGATTTAATTACTACGCATCAAACTCGTACCCATATTTTATTCTGCGATAAAACACAGTCAGAAATGTATTATTTCTTGTATGATAAACCTCAGCATATTTCCTTGAACTGTCATAATAACTTATCAAAGTATTTCTTTTTTATCTTTTGTAATAAAACAAATGAAGATTCAAACACTTTACCTTCACATATGCCATGAAATCTGCCTCCACCACTGCTGCCGAGGGCCGGCGCCCTCGAGACAGCATTGGCTGCATTTGTAAATTAGAAGAAGAAGTCATAGCTGCTGAACTATTAGTCCGTTTAAAACTACTTGTCTCTGGTGAATCTTCGTGCACCGTCTCTAACATAGATCTGGAGAAAGCCAGCTTGAGAAATTAAAGTATTGGATGGACCGTCAATGACAGCCGTCCTCTAAATGTCAAAGGTTCAAAATAGGACTAAAATCTTTTATCTGCTGCACTGACTTATCACTGTGCCAGCAGCAAATTCTCCCTTGATCACTTTTAAGATCTTGAAAAACAGGTCAATTCATAGATTAACTTAGATGTACGTCACTAATGAGACAACCATTTTCACAAATGACTGTGGATAACGCATTTAGCTGCCAATGTCGGGGTCATGGGTTCAAGTCTTCCCTCTAGCCTTTAATATCTTTTTTGTAATCTTTGTTTTATTTTTGTATTTTTCTTGTCTGATTTTGGTCAATATATTAATATAAATATCTTTCATATTGCACATTTACCTTCAATATGATTGTTAACACAATATGACTATCATAGTCAGTACAGTCCACAATTATCTTATCAGGTTCAGGTCAAAGACCGATAGCACCAGTGATGAAATTCCGACAGCATTTGCATACAACGGCTGCTGCTTGTGGAACAGTCTTTAACAAGGTATGCAGAGAATATTTCTTTTTTTCTTTTAATCAAAGTTAACCCTTTACTCCATGAGATACAGGTGAACTGTGTAGATCCAGATCAACCAGAACATTCTGTGCCTTCTGATCAGGAACCACACTTATCTCATTAGATTAGGCTATTTCTGGCCAAAAAGAGATCATCATAGACCTCGATCAGTCGGCATATAACTACACTGGTTGCATGCACTATTAAACATGTTTTCATGTATATGGAGTAAATGGTTAAGGAACATCTTTAAAACATTGGGATACCTGTTCTTAAAAAGCATTTTTTATTATTATATTGAAAACTTTAGAAAACTTTACTCTTTACTATCCAAGTAAGACTGTTTTAGTTTAAAATATGTAACAGCTGTTTAAGTCTTCTTGTTGTCTCATTTGTTTTAAGGTGGGACCAAGATGTGCCAGCTGATGTGGCACTACACAGGTCACCTATGCCATGAAACCTGTATATACAGGGTTAGTCAAGTGTTACTGGTTTAAGTGTAAGTATTGTTTATTTTACTTATACTGTCTTAGTATGTCACAAAATTCTATATAATAAGGACCACTATGCAAATAATGGTTATTTTTATCCTTTTTTGTCACCTTTGTCATAATAATGTTGATAAAAATGGCTCTCTAACTTCACACATGCTGTGTTTTGTTGTTTTTATTGTATGTTTTAAGATTTTGCCATGTGATTGTACATTTTATGATGAAATAAATCTCTCTTTCTTATATCCTATATTGACAGTGAAATAACCCGAATAATCTACTGGTATTTGAAGATTCAGTTATTTGAAAAAAATATTTCAGTATTTCACATTTCTTTATGTAAATGTAAATCATTTAAAACACAGGAAAATAAGCAGACCAGAAAAATATCATACTAGTTCAAGTATGACTACAAATTATAGATTCGGGCTTAATCACAACCATATTGTATTAAGCACTAAATATAACAACACTTGTTTTAAACAGCATTTAATTTTACCAATCAAACACATCTGAAACGATTTCAATTACTTGGTAAAGAGCTGAAAGACTATTTGGTGTTCAGATTAGTATGCCTATTCCCAAATTATAAGTTACAGATAATGGCAAAGTTATAGCCAATTTTAAGTTTCATAACAAAAATCCAAGTACACACAAGGACATTACCCTGTCAAATATGAAACATAAGATTTCATGGTCTCAATCATGCTCTTCTGATCCTTACATATTCAAATGGAAATCACAAATATTTTGAAAAAATAAAGACCAATTTTGGCGACAACAGATCAACTTATTTTCAATAAACCTCCTTTTTTACACATGCAACTTTTATTTCATAGCATGGCTGAACAGTTTAGATCTAGATCAGCTAGAACATCCATGCCTTCTAATCAGGATAAACACTGTTAGTTTTTTAAATCATTATGTTATTTCTGACCATGAAGTGACCAGTGTAGATCCAGATCAGATGGCATAGCTGTGCTTGATGATCTGGATCTACACTAGGTGCCCATGCAATTCCTTTATAGTTAACTTAATGATCTGAAACTTGGCCACAATGACTTCTAAGTTTTCAACAAAAGACCAATACTGATTTTCTGCTGATCCATAGCAAGTTTGACCAATGTACATTTTGTATTTTACCCTTTACTCCATATATACAATATTATGCATTTTTACACATGTTCGACCAGTGTAGATCACAATAAAGGTGTATCTATGGAGTATATGGTTAAAAAATTACCTAACAGACATTTGTTACAACAAAACTGACGGATTTTAAGCAACAACTGATTTTAAACAATGGTGTGAGAAAATTACATCAGTTTGAAAGTTTGTCAGCAGGTTAAATAAGATTTATGTAGATTCCTCTATATTAACCCTATTTAACTGATATATTTTTACATTTTCACAGGAAGGTCTATGGATCATATGTCGACAGGAAGCATTGGATTGTATGTCGGCAGGAAGTTCGTCATGCCTTTGGTGGCTAGATACATGTACAACAGCTGATCAAATGACATATAACTTGGCTGGTATTTTAACATTTTAAGTTAATTCTTACATACCCAAAACATAAGATAATATTAAATCACAGTTCAGGTGCAAAGCCAGTCTTGACATTGCTTCTAAAAGAACACATGAATATTATTTCTATGTTGATTCAAAAAATTAAGTATTTTATGGAACATAAAAAAGGAGTATTGGATTGAGTGGGGTCTCTTGCTTGTCTCGAATGGCTACAGGTTTGGGTTCTACAAAGGCAAATATTTATCATGTAAAGAAGCCATCTTGCTGGCCTAGTATAATTCCAAGTGGATCCATCGATCTGCTATGAAAAATACCCTGTGGTAATCTTTCTCCACCCAAGATTGGTACCAATAGATCAGGCTTACAGAAATTTGAGTACATGACCCTTTACAAGCTGTGATTTGGCAAAATAACTGAAAGTGCCTATCAAGTCACCTGAAAATCACTACACATAATTATTGATGATTATTGATCCTTAACTCCATATATAAGACTTTTACAGTGTAGATCCAGATGAGATGACACAACCATGCTATCTGATCTGCATGGTGTGCTGGCTGATCTAGATCTACACTGTTTAGACATGCTATAAAGATTTATGTAGTGAGGAGTTAACAAGTAACAGGTTTAATCTATTGCTTTATTAAACACAATATGAAAAATAATGTTATCAATGTGTAGATGAATCTACTGTGACATTAAAAGTATGTGATGCAGTGACATGTTTCTGGACAAAGTAAACACCATGCAAGCAGTTCATGCTGCAGTTAAGATTTTTTGTAAACTTCGGTATCATTATTCATTTTCAGCAAACAAAATATCATAAACTAATTAATGGTCAAGTGTTAAGCAAATATAGTCTTTATTGTGAATAAGTATTTTGCACATGGCACTCCTTGCACTGAGGTTAACATTCACGCTAAATGTAAAGAAGATTGCACAATGCATGTTAAACTAATGGGTCAGACAAATCAATGTAACGCACCCACACACAAACTAACACACGCACATACACCAAACTGCCAGTGTGACAACTTAGTTGAGCTTAGCACAAGTGGGCTTGATAAAAACTAATCATAATGCATACAGGTTAGAAAATAATAAGTTCCCCAAAGAAACATAAGTTTACATTTATAATTGCAGAGGTGTAGAATTTCACTCGACCGCTCGCCATGGCAAGTAAATGATCTGTTGGGTCGAGTGAAGCGCCCGAAACACTCAACCGACCAGGCGAGTAATTTTTTTTAGCAAAGCACATGTGTTTTCTTCGGAAAAAAGAAATATTTTCACTTTGTTTACAAAATACAATTTGATTTCTGGTATTTCGGTCGATTTCCGGTACATTCGGAACGTTTCTGATATAAAGGTAACAGCAGCGATTTATTTTTATCCTCATTGGGTTTCCCAAATCAGAACGAGGCTGCAAGTGCACGTATTTTCCTGCTATATGTCAAAATGTCGAAACAAATGAAGATAACGGTTTTTACACAAGGTAGGGGTGATGATGAAAAGCGAGAGAGAGAGACAGTAAGAAATAGATAAAACAAATAGAAAAAACGAAAATTGCAACAGAAAGAGTATTTTATTTAAAATGTAAGGGCGAGTGTATTTTCTGTTAGGGCGAGTGCACTTACTCATTCACTCGACCTGCAGGGCTAGTGGGTCAAAGAAAATTTCTACACCTCTGAATTGTACTGAGCAGAGTAAAACTAACCACACTTTCTAATTACCAGCTTTTAGTTATGTCTATGGCTATCACATTTATTTGCTTATCTTTCATCTTTTGGACATATTTTATCTTATCTAAGATAAAGTTAATCAATGTTTTCAAGAAAATAACAGGCATACTATTTGGTGTTGCTAAAGCATTATGCTATAATGCAGCAAAGCAGTATCATTTTAAAGTAATTTACCGAGAAGACCATATATATGGTGTCCTGATTCTAACTGACCAGTCATATCACTTAATATCTACTACTGTAAAATTCATCTCTTATTCCTAGTGTCCATTTGTTATCTCCATCAGCTAAATTTAATCCTCTTATCTTTCTTTTCAGATCAAGTCAACAAAAACAAGGACTCCTGCAGATCATGTGTATGAATAAATAGCTATCAAATCAGCATTAACTGAGTAACTTGGACAAAAAACCAATATATTACATTTATATATACCAGTAGGTCTTTGCTTAGACGAAATCAGGCAACCTAACCACCTGATTTTGGCAAGTACAACATACCAACTAATTTCAGCAAGTACAACATACCAACATACATAATGCAGCATCAACAAATAATATAAAGCCAATCTCTGAGTTAGAAAGTTTGCATTTGAATTCATATGCTGCTTGTTTTAGAAAAGAACAATTCTGAACACTATGTGAGTATGTCATAATGTGTAATATCGTGTTCAAAATGTGATTTGAAATTTGGCACTCTAGTAGTAGTATGTATACAAGCAGCACACCTTTTCTTTTAGTTTTCTCTAATTTTCTCAAAATTTCAGCATGTGTAAAGTTGGTTTTTATTGTTATACCTATGACAAAAGAGATTACATCAACATGAAAGATTTAAAAACATATGAAATGCTAAATGAAAACATCCATCATGCTAATATTTTATATTCATATCTCTAAAATATCGAAATATTTTTTACCCAAGATCTACTATTTTATATAATCCAATCTTGACCAATAATGATGAAATTAAATATTGAAATAGATGAACTGACACTTGTGTTTTTTGTTAAGATTTTTTCAAATAGCGAATGTCCATGACTTGATAGAAGACATGTTGCTAGTCCCTTACTGTACTTTACTTTGAACTTGTATTAATGAGAACATGGACATGGACAGTGAGACAGTTGACATTTTAAGATGCTGCTATACATTACAGATGTACATGTTTTCATGAATACTTAATACAGCTTTAGGGGTCATTTGTTTTGTCAGTTCTATTCAATGTGCATACAGTTTGTCCGTATGTCTCTATATTTAGACAAAAACGGAAAGGTATTTTATTCCTATGTAACATTAATATTTCTATATTTAGACAAAACAAAACAGATCCATACTTTTCTTAATTGTAGGACTTCCCAGTTGTTAAAGCTGTCAACTTGTACCTCCTCATAAATGTTTTTTTTTAGTTCCAGTTAACTTTTTAATCTTTTACTGATATATGTGTGAGGTGTTTTATGCTTCCAAATATGATCAAGATGCGATATTTAAGTTTCAATACTATCAATTATCACAACTTTTTCAAGAAGACTGTTCAAATTATCTATACATCTGTTTAGGAAAGCATTTGATCCAAGTGAGAGTCATACTCTGGGTTTTGTAGTTTGGTATTGTTGTCATTGATTGTAAAAACTTTCTCTGGAATAATATCAATTTATCATAGTTGCCATTGATAATTTTGATAATTTAAATTAAATCATATCTTTGTCTTCTGTACAGTAATGCTGGTAAATTCTATTTCTCAAGTCTTTGTTCACATGTTAAACCTCTTAAATTTGAAGCAATTTAATATGTTTTCAGTATGTTAAATGTTTTTCTTTAAAAAGCTGGGTACCACACCACAATTCCAAATAACTGACAATCACAATGAATCTAATCATGCAGTTTAATGAAATATGGGAATTAATTGGTTTATCCCGATATCTGGAGCAACTAAAAAACACCTACTTATATTTAATGAACTGTTATGTTAGAGATTTGTTGATCCATGAACGAAATAAACATCACAATTTATCAGGTCTAGGAAACTTGAGATCTATCAACACGTGAGAAGTCAAATGCTTTGTTTACCGTGGACAGACCACACAAAAAATAAACGTAACACTGACATACAAATTCTAAGTTTACTTACACGAGTGGATCTTTCTGTGTCAGAGAATTTCTTCTCAAATTTTAGGCCAATGCCAGGCCGTTGAGCCGTAGAGAGCAATGCGTCTGCATCCGACATTTTGTCTAGTTTGAGATCACGTGACTTTTATTTCCGTCAAAATAAAACTCGGTGCCGATTGGTCATGACCGAAGGTTTACACCGCTATAATATTTAAGGATTATACCACTACTGTAACTAAGCGTTATCCCAGAAGTAGTCTCAGGTGCACTGAAACTGAATCAATTCAGTTATTTTTGTTTAATGCCATCTATTGAAAGAATATCATATGTAGCTTAGCTCTAAGCTTGTATGCCAAAATGTTTATTGTCCTGCAGTCTTTAACGTTCTCCCAGGTTGAAACCCCGTTATTTCATCTACATTCTTAAAAGGGTATTTAAACATTTAAACTCTTTTTATGCTTATTAGTTAACAATATGTTGGCGGCCGCTGTAACACGGTTTAAACCACCGTGGAGAAAACTAGAGAAAAACGAGATAAACGGGAGACAACAATGTGGGGGGGGGGGGGGGGGGGGGTCGGCATACGCATAGGCAAACATGGCAGCCGGGGCCGAAAAGTCATATAGATATAAAGCCCGCATTTTAAGCAATTTTATTGGCTGCTAGAGCAGGGCCAAAAAAGTGATATAGATTTGAGCTGAAATGGCGGCCATCTTGTATCTTTTTGTCGATCGAAGATGCTTTCTATTTATATTCCTGAGGTTTTAAAACATTTAACAAGCAACTTATTCAGATTATAAATAGTTATTTAATAAAATTGTCATTAAATAAGTGATTTGATATAGACCCTGTTATTTGTCCTGGTGACAGTCGTACTGGCCCTCGGCCCGGCATCGGCCTTAGGCCATTACGACTGCCCTCGGACAAATAACAGGGCCTATATCACATCACTTATTTATTAACATATAAAAATATTGTCACGGCAGCCACGGTGCCGATGGGAACCGCATTAGACCGTTGTAAAACTGGTGGTTATAAAACATTACATATAATGTGACAATACATAACATGCCGTTACAAAACTGAGAAGTGTTCCTTAGTGAATCGGGAATTGAATGTTTTTCCCGGCATCTGAAGTGCCTTTCCAGTTTTGTCATGTTACAGTGAATGCTATTAGTTGAGGGGTTTTCTTTATACCGTGGCGACAGACGTGCTCAAAAGCTCTCCGGCTCCAAGTTTGATCCTTAGAAGGCCTTTACAGAACGCGGAAAACGCAGACAATCAACTTGAAGTCGGGAACAAAAGTCATGAAGTGATCCCGTCATCCATGGTAGACCGCGACCCGAAACCTAGAACGCTTTGTAAGGGCCGCTTCTTTACTTCAACGGCGCGTCTCGGATACCGTGATAACCCTTGATGAAACTCAGCCCAACCTAACAGAACATACGTTACTGAGATATCATAGACAAATTGGCCCAAATCCCAGTGTTGTGGTGCTATACACCGGGCACATAAAGGATCCAGGGACGATTTTGAAAATTGAAATTTCCCTGTTTTTGAAGTCTCAAGCGAAAGACAGCCGATAATTTTAGTCGGAATAGAGAAGGTTTGAACTAACTAGCAATCTTTCGTCTTCAATGTTTTATAAGGTACTAAACTCTCTCTAGTAATTTGTACTTGTTTTTGGACGAGTTATTTCTCTTTGGTTGCTGCTTAACAAATTTTTAATGCGAACGCAGATCACTACTAGTATTTAGCACGCATCAGAAGACACCGCCAATGTAATAATGAATAATCATTTGACAAAAACAACTTAACTTAACATTCGAGTATTTTGTCTTTAGCTATGTTTTTTACTGTTTAAATTTTCTTAACATATGTAAAATAAAGAGTATTACATTTATAAAGAGTCATCGTCAATAAATAACATACTAAATTTCATAAAGAAATTCGAAAATTCGTAGTGTCGCGTTCCACCTTAAAAAGATTTTGTTAGTTTAATTTTGACCGATGACAGTGCATTGATGATTGCTGAAGACGGCCCTTAAATCTGGTTTTGGTAACTTTTCTTGAGGGTACTTAAGCGAAATACTTTTAAAAGACAGTCATGAGACTGACATATACAAAACTATTATCTATTCAAAACGAAAGTGTGCACTTCGTTTTTGGTGATTTTTTTTTATTAACTGCTTTTCTTAATGACTTTGGTATTAAAATTGAGAGTGTTCACACAGACCCTGCCACAGGACTTAACTGCAGTGGGTTAAATGTTCAATTCTCAAATTTGATACCAAATACTTATAGGCATTAAGAAAAGCAATTAATGAACAATCACCGAAAACAAAGTGCACACCTTCCTTTGGAATATAGTATATAAAAAGCAATCAAATAAATATGAAGAATATAAATAAATGTATAAACATAAGAAATAAGAAATAATAAAAATTCACGTAGATCAAGCAAACAATTCGAATAATAGATCTTGTTTGTTGTTGTTGTTGTAAATTACAAACCAATTGGCAGTCCGGATTCTTGTTCCAAAATTCAGCTCCAAGGACGGACTTAACTCCAGAACTAGTATACCTGCTTGTTGGTTGGAACGTCCGCACGCGTTGTTTGCCAGTCAAAAACAATCTCTTATTTTATTACCTTTAGCTTTTTATTATACAGTGAAATCTATATGTATAAACCATTTAGCCCAGGTCACAACCCGCTGTACATTTAAAGTGCGTGCTGTCTACTTGCAAAAACGTGGGCCAAATTTAGGGATCCATACGTGGTGAGTACCGCTTCCGTACAGATTTAGGAGCACACAGACTCGCCGTAGCATGTTTAGTGCATGCAAAACTTTCTCTGCGTTCGAGCTGCGGGCGGGCTACGGTATTCCATGGTTCCGTGATGCTTATTACGTGTCCGTGTCCGCTTCCGCGTCCGTTCACTCACCAAAGATATCGTTGCGGTATATTCCATACCTCCGTGTCCGTTTTCGTGTCCGCGACGTGTAACGGACACGGAGGTATGGAATATACCCAGCGATATCTTTGGTGAGTGAAAAACCGCGGACACGGACGCGAACACGGATCACGCATCACGGAACCATGGAATACCGGCCTTACCGAGCAAGTACGTGTCCCTCACTTATAACGCACGGTGGCGCACTGACCTCTGCAGTATATAAAAGTCGAGCCGAAGGATGAGTGCCAGCATTTGTCTTCAAGATGCCACCGAGGCAGCGATAAAAGACGCCAAAAAGAAGCTAGCGGCCACTGCAAGCAGTTTTTGTAGCAGCAGAATTCGCAATATCTGCTGTTGTGGGGGCGGCATTTCAAGGCAGCGACAGCTGTGATTTCTTGGGAGCATCGATAGGTCTTCTTTACATATATATCACCCAACAGCGGCCGAAAAAACTCACGTTCACCGCTCTTGCACGCACTTAAAACGGCGAGTAAGATCACCGTACGTGAGCAGCGCATGCAAGTACTGCGACCGTACGTTAAAATGGCAATCGCACGGATATCTTACCACTCTCTTACACTATCGGCCCATTACATTCACCTCTGTTATAGGCTGGGACTACTTTCAACTACTTCTACTTTAACTCAAAGAAATAGTTCACCAATTACATTTACAGTAGCTTGGGTTTCTTTCGGGTTTTGACGAAAGATAGTAAAGATTTCAGTCATTTATTTTACCTCAAGCTTTCAAATTCATAATTTATGACTATAAAATAAGGCTGTCGAGTTTGGTAAAAAATCTTGACATTGAGCCTTTCGCAGAGATGTAGTGAGTGTAAGGAACGACAACTATGTGAGGGAGATTGATATCTTACGTTGTAAGCACGTTGTCAGCACGTACAACTTACTTAAAACTTACGCAACGTACGATGCACGCAACCACTTACCCCTAGACGTGGCGTGCGGGTCACGTACTCACACCTTCCGAAACCGTGAGTGTGACGTGCTTCCTCTCTGCTCTTGCCACGTCCTACCCAAAAACTCCGCGAACGTGACCTCCGAAAACGGACAAAAAAGACGCACGGCGGGTTGTGACTCTAGCTTTTAGCAAAAGACGAAGGTAACGGAGTCACTTAATGGTACATAAGCGTTAAATCAACAAATGCGCCAGCTCGTATGCCACCCCCTCTTAAGTAACGTTGTCACTTTTTCCTTTAGGGGCAGGGGATAGTTTCGCACTTTGGTCCCGGTCGATTTTCTAAGTATTTGGGGTAGCCGTGAATAAAATTCATTAAAATCATTGTTTGAATTAAAGATGTCATATTCTTTTTAAATATGGTATAGTATATGTAATTGAAATCTGATCACAGTGGTTCAAATGCTTTGATGTTCTGAGTTGAACAGTTGCCGGATGAAAACGCAGTCTGCCGGGCTGAATTTGAGAATAATTTGGGGGTGAGGTATCATTCAATGTCAAATGCGGAAAAATCGAGACGGATGGGAGACACTTTCCAGCTGCTTGGGAGATGAGGGTCACATAGATTATTACCATGAAAGGGAGTTTATTTGAAAAGTCATTGCAGGAAATATTTTGCAGGTTTTCAAATGTGTAGAATTTCGGCCAAATTTGCATTGGAAAATCGGGACTTGGGGTGACTTAAATGCCTGTATAGATCAAATGATTGGTTCTGTGGAACAGTTGGTTGTGGTTTGTAAAAAGCTAGACCCCTGCAACACAGAAAGTACAACAACAAAATTTTAGCTGTGCAAAGTTTTTATTTTCAGTCAATGAAAGCTTGCACGGGGTCCCAAACTCTGGGGGCAGCCTCGAAAACTGTCCCCTGCGCCCTTTAAGTTGGCTTATGTGTATTCATATTATGTGGAGATTCCATGTTTTTCATTCCTATATCATAAACTCATTTTAATGATGCATACAAAACGTATATGTTACTTTGCATCTCGCTATATGAAATTTTGATTAAATATTACAAGGTGATAAACATGTGAAATGTAAGATCTACCTCTCTTTTTAAAATTTATAATCTTACAATTACCACCTTAAACCGAAAGTTACCACCTTAAACCAGTAAGTTTATCCTTAATAAAATAAAGTAATTTTCGTCGGCATATACAGACCAATTTTGCTAGAAATTGGCATTTCATGCAAATTTCTCTAGTTATTTTCACGGTTGAAAATCTTCGAAAATATATTAAAGTTTCATTTTATCACCTTGGCATTTATAATGAATAAAAGACGACGTTTTTCAACTCGGGTAACACGCTAGAAGATGTCAGGTGTCTACAGAGCGCGTGACGCGCATGCCAGCGATCCAGAAGTAGCCAAACAGCAGACGTTAATTTATCATGTGGACAAAACATATCAAATTAACCGTGAGAAACGCGTTAAGTGTTTAGTATATGTTACCGTATTTTATGGGCCTAATAAATTCTCGGTTACAACGCATTACATACAGATGGACAGGTGACCAAACATTAAAACAACAATAGATACGTACATGTTTACATTTAAAAGAAACTTGCAAGCTGCTATCACTCTGAAATACTTTGAAGGCATTTCGTCCTCGGGTAACGGGCATGTGAAGAACTGATAATTGACAAACATGTTGCACCCCTTTTTCTACCTGAGGTAACGTATGCTCGGACACACGGACTGTCCAAATAGGCATGAGGCAGCAATATGCATATACAGATACATGAACAAACACTGTCTGATTGTATCTAAAAGGTGTTGAATAGCGTTTATATAATTAAAGTATTAACTTAACTATTAAATAAACTTTTAAGTATGGAAAAACACCTGTTTAACATTCGCTTTCTAAACATAACTGATTAAAGAACAAATAGTTATTTAACTTCTATGGAAATATTGGCCGTCAGAAACATCAAAGCACCGACTTGTGCCAACTGCGTAGGACCTTGTTTGTTCTTTGATTCCAAAAGTAAATATGAAGGAATGGCGAAATTGAAATAGAAAAATTCAATGAATCCTCCAATGGTTTTGTTATGCTATGGGAGATCCAATATGAGCAGACTGCGACCAGCCACACACATAGTTTTACAGTTATGTGAACGATAACGGACGATTTTTCTACGGTATTTAAACATAACTCTATTCCCGATACAATTTAACGCGATACGGAAGGTAGTTATAGTAAAATTGTAAATTTCGGCTATTTAATTGAATTAGAAATACATTAATAAACCATTAATGTATTTTTGGTGGCATTTTTTATTTCAATGTGGTTATTTCTGCCAAAAAAATTGCTTTTTAATATAATAAAATAGTAAAATGAACACAATTTAATCCAATAAAACAAGTCATTGTGGGACGCATCTCCGCTGCGGCGACTGACCGGATTTGTTGAAGTGTCACTGGTGGAATGAATGATTAATCTTCACAGCGCGTGTGCGCGTATGAAAGAAAATGCACGGCATGCATGCCTAGGAGATAAACGATCCGTGTAAGCCGTTATTTTTGACAGAGCGCTGACATGGGTTTTGATACGGACAAGTTTGTGAGCAAGGTGTCCGAGGACCGAAAGTGTTCGTTGTGTCGGCAGGTCCTGGATAATCCTGTGAAAACACCGTGCGCGCACGTGTTCTGTTCCGGCTGTATACTACCCTGGGTGGTCAAACACGGATGTTGTCCATTCCGCTGCCAAAGTTTAAACACTGGGGATTTAGATAACGTACTTGCTTTGAGAGAACTTATTCTTAATATGAAAGTTAAATGTGAGTTTAAAGACAGCGGATGCACTAGTGAAATAAAATTAAGAGAATTTCTCAGTCACATTAGTAAATGTGATTCACGACCGGTACTTTGCAGGAATAAAGGGTGTGGGTCCATGCTTCTGTTTAAAAACCAGGCTTGTCACGAGGTGCACGAGTGTAACTATAGACCAGTGGGAATCTGTACAGAGGGGTGCGACTCTATCTTGTTACACGTGCATGCTGGCAAACATAAATGTGTCGACTCATTAAAAACGCGTGTTTCTGAATATGACAGTCATGTGTTAAAGCTCGAGAAGGAACTGGAGTTATTAAAAGAAAAGTTCAGGTCTCGAGAAAAGGAGCTTCTGACTAAAATCACCTGTCTCCAGAAGAGATACCAGATGCAGGAGATCAAGTACGTCAATCAGTGCAGGGACTACGAAAGCCTGGTTCAATCCGGCAATAACAACACGTGCAATAGTCAGGTAATTTGTTGTTGTTATTGTTGTTGTTGTAGTTTTTATGAATAAGTTGGTATTTTAAATTAATGGATCACAATTTAAAGATGATTGGTAACGTGTCAGGATTAATATATGTTTTCAAATGTCAAAATGTATATTATAAACTGTACTGAAGATATGTTAACACAGTAACTGTGATGTAGTAGTCTTACACCATCAACATACCGTCCAAGTGAATATATTTAAAGCCAAAGTAGCTATAGCGTTACTAACGCAATAAAATTAACTCACAAGAGATAATCAAATGCACATTTTTTTGTCCAAAATTACTGAGAAATTAATTTATAGGCATTATGTATCAATAGAATAAATCATAACCACATCTGAGACATTCCACCCTGAACGGTGAATAGGCAGCTTTAGAGTTTATGATGTGTGTTTATTGGCAGTATTTGCTGAACAAGTCATTATATTCGGGAATTGAATATTTCTAAATTTGCGACTAATGTCTGTAAATTAAGGCTTTTTTTGTCAAAGTACTTAAAAATGGGTTAACATGCCCGGACCAGGATGTTATCTTTATCTTTTGTACCACAGAGCTACTTTTTCTCAATTCTTTTATCAACGAACACTGAACAAACATCTGTAAGGTTTTTGTTTACAAATACAAGGTATCAAATAATGTCACACGCCAGGACAGTTTGCCATATCTTTGATGTTAAGTGGTCAGGGACTCTTACATCATGTCGTTGTGTGTTTCGGCGGGTTATCAGCTCCTCCACCATATGTCACCATCCGATGCATTTATTAAATTCCTCCTAATGCACACTGGAATTTATGGGCAAATATAATTATGGTCGCTTTCTAATTGGGATACGAATGCGGTTACTTGCGGAGCATGGCAACAATTGCGATACATAGGTGAAACAAATCTGTGCACAATGTTATAAAAACTGAGCACGGAAACCAGTCTCAAATCTCAATGATCTGATTGGCTGAAATGGCGACCAGTCGCCATTTCGGACAATCAGATCCTTGAGATTTGAGACTGGTTTCCAATCTCAGTTTTATAACCTTCAGCCCTGGGTTCGGGATAGAATCCGGTCTCAAAACTCAAAAACTACCTTTTGTTTGGTCACTTGGGGGACATGGCAAATTTCAACCTGTCATCTGCTTGAGGCAAGTAGTAGACTCCATGAACTTTGAGAATATAGAGGGAGCCATTAGGAGGTCTAAGACAGTAGATCCTTTTTACACTTCTTGTATTACAAAAGTAATTTATACTGGGATGGTTTTATCAGTACTCTAGATAAAAAAACTGAACAGTCAAACGGTAGCCTCATTTATTTATACCGATTTTATTTACCTACCTTAAATGATGACAACAAGTTGTGTCACAGTTCGTGCGTTCCTAGGTTTTGCTGTGAAACGGCGGCATTCTCCATATTTGTCGAAACAATTAGTGAAATGAATAACTATTTAACAAGCTTGAGGTCTTGACCATTGGCTTAAAGTTCCATTTAGCGAGTAGTATTACCCGGTCGGTTAAGTTACGCCGCTATGTATGAAATTTCTTTAACCGTCAAAGGCTTGTGATGTTGTCCCCCCCCCCCCCCCCCCACTTCCCAATTTCCCAAAAGATTTCATTTCAGTTACAATCGTACAATAGAAATAAAGTTAAACTTCCGAGTTCATACATTTGCTGTTGACTTTGTCATTACCCCTCGCCCCCTCCCCCCATATCCCCCCCCCCTCCCACCCTTTGACAACACTTAATAAAGGTGTCTATACAACTCATAAACTGTACCAATTTAAAAACAGAATATCTTCCCAAAAACAAGAAAGCAAAAATATGGGAAGGCATTCAACTGTATACTCTCGTATATTGCATGCAAAGGGTAATTTTCAATGCAATTTTGTTATCAATTAAACAATAAAGTGTTGGATTTAGACAGACTTTGAACTTTAATCGAAATCCCACAGTCCATACCTCTATTTACACAAAACGTTTATTTTGCGGCTATACAACTATTGCGTGACATAAGAAATTTTGATTGACTTTAGATCTCTCTTAGTAAGAAACCCCCACGTTGTTCGTTTGCTAGCGGGCTTGTTTGAAGAGACTAGTTGATATACGGCAATAGTACCAATTTAGCATATCAAAACAGGAGCCAGTTAAAGTTTTATGAAGTGATATTTCTCACTCGGTAGTAATGCCGAGTTGACAGGAGTACATATAAAACGGTGATTTATGAGGAAATGAAAGAAACAAGGCATATTTATGCATTTATAAAGAAAGCCCATATCACTTTTACTTTTGAGATAATGTATAAACTAATGAATGAATTTCGCACATTAGTTGGCATTTGTTAAAGAGCAGATGACGATAATAGTGACAAATGGGACCTCGTGGCCCGCAAAACCTGTGTGATCCCGCAGCGAACACTGGGATTAATAAATGCTATACAACTCAAACTTATTCCTTGGGTTAAATATGACTGGGGAATTTTCAGTAGTTTTTCAAGTAGTGTTGTTTTTCAATTATAAAAAGCCAAAGAGACACTACAGTTATGCTTTGAGTAAGATCATTTTTCGCAGAATCTGGATGTGCAAAAAAGCATAGTTGTATTACATTGATTCTTCTGAAGAGGACGCAGCTAGAAAATAATCCTCTCAACATTTTCGGTTGAAGGTGTCCCTCATGTTACCATGTAAATTAACACAATCATGGATTGGTTTCGAGCTATCCATCCGCTTATATGTCTGTGTGCTTTTGTATGCAACATTGTCGAGTTGATGGGTGGGTTGGAATTATTTCACCAAGACAACTTGTGCTTGTTTTTTCATTTGAGAACCTGGATGTGGCTATTCCATATATGCACATTTCACTTTTTATTCCTTATTATTGACAAATACTCATGAATATCTTACCTCATTTGCATGAACATTGATTAGTAGACATGCGCAATGTGTCGACTAAAGCATGATGTCAGCTCGTTCATTTAGCTCCAATTTTCTGTTGTCAGAAATATTTTAAAAGCATTTGATTGACCTGTATTATGCTTACACGTAGTTATTAATGAATCCCATATTCGAAGTACTATATGCGATATAAATTTACGTCCTAATGTTACAAACAGCAAGGTGTGGTATTTAAAAAGTTATATCCTCGAATAACAAGGTGTGATGTTTTCCGTTATATACTCGAAAAACAATGTGTTTATAAAATTAAGTACATTCCATCCCCAGTTAAAGTACTATCCTCAAGGTGTGATGTTTTAAGTTCTTTTCTCTAATAACGAGGTGTGATGTTTTACGTTTATGTCTGAATGTACAGGTGAGATGTTTTTCGTTCTAGTGCCGGATACTAACTGGACCGGTAACCGGTCATAATTACAATTTCATGTTTAAGTTGAGTGAGTTACCTACCTTTGATGGGCGACAAATGGCAAAAAAAAACATGTTTAGCACACTACGCGAATTAGCAACGGTTTCCACACTATCCTTTCTAATTAACTTTTGCCTCGGCCTAGTCGGATTATTTTTTGCTGAGTAGACAAGTTAGATTTATTTCATTTTGATATAGTTTTCAGTACGGATATAACGGTAAATATGCAGAAAAAAGTGAAATGTGACTCGTATTGAGAGCATACCAGGGACGGCCAGTGGCCACATCCAGCAAAGTCATCCCGCATAGCTAAAAAGTAGAGAGAAGCATGGTTATGCAATGATCAGTTATAAAGTGGATGCCACAAACAATGAAAGTGATAAAGTTACCACTTTGGAACAGTCAGTGGTATAACAATGCCACTGGGGGTTTAAACCAGGTTCAAGAGTGCACCTACCTCACACTTGCCCAAATAGATTTTCATATGAATAAACAAGTTGTCTTGGTGAAATAACCTCAACCCAGCAATCCACTAGACAATTTTGCTTGCAAAAGCACACAAACATATAAAACATAAGAAGCTAATGGCATTGTAAAACAACTTTTTTTTATTATTGCAAACTGAACAGTTTGTCCTTTATTATAACCAAATTATTTCTGGTATCAAAACAGTTGTAAAATTCACTATAATTTAAGCATTATAACACAACAATTTTGCCAGGTCACACAATTCTAATATTGTGCAAATGCACATTCTTGAGAAAAATTCCATCAAAATTGGTGATGACTGAGTGGCTTCTTGAATAAGGCAGTCTGTATTGACGAATGTAGGATTCAACCAAACAGACATGGCACTGACAAAACCAAGTTGGTCTTCAAAGAGGCAGTCTGAGTTTTATTGAATTGCAAATTCTTCAACATGATTTTACCTAAACCATTAATCTCTATCAAAGGAATTAACTGAATAGTGAGAAAAGTGCATCTGGACATTGGATGAAACTGTATCCCTGATTGATCACCAACACAAATTACAAATCATAATTGAATATTTTCTCTACAAACAGAAATTTCTGTTAATTTGCATATTGCTGGTGTTAATCAGACACTGATGAACTTTGGCTGTAAATGATAAGCAGATTAAACGACAAACTTTGCTCTTTGCAGAATTATACTAATTTGATCATTTTTTATTACAACAGAATCCTTATCTGTATTTGGTTGTTGGTAGACAACAAGAGGATGCTGTGAGGATTACACTAAAGGTTTTATGTGCAACGATAATTTGCTTGGAAGGATTTCTTTTTGACAGCACATCTAATTAAGATGTTTGCTGCTAGATCCCTGATCTCAGAAATAATAATCTTGTTGATTATCCCTGTGGTAGCTTGAATATCAAGTTTGTTAATTAACTAGGTTCTCTGATTAAGTTCCTTATGTTTGATTGACATTTTAGTACAAGGGATTTAAAAGTAATAAAAACTAAGAGCAATATATCAGTTTTCAACAAAGAACTAAAGTATATGTTAATTTCATATGAAATCTCTTGGGGAATCCTAAGTTAAGCTTTGTTAAGGAGAAAAATGTTTTCCTACATAAAATGGAAAAAACATATTCTCTGTGCTTTTACAAGTCTAGCGACACAACCATCTGAAATTATGACCTCACACGATGACCTAAGATGCTGGAAAAAGAAATTGATAATGCTTTTTTACGCAAGTCCAGTGTCACAAATACCAAATGATTATACAGGTCCTTACTCATGCCATTGTCAGCAAAGTTTCATTGTTAGGATTTCAAAAAAAGTTCTCAAGACATTCTGAGCCTGAACTCGCACTTTATCTTTGACAATAGAGTTTTAGATAAAAAAATCTGTGAGATTCTTAGAGCACAGCCAGCCTGCATTCAGGTCAGAACTACTTAAGTTGATGCCATCCTTACTGATTTTGAGCTATCTTACATTGGCACTGTCCACTGTGGAAAATGCTAATAAATAGCCAGCCAAGTACAAAAACACATATTACAAGTCTCTTAGGCTTAAGTCAATGTAAAAATGTTGCACTTATATGTATTACCCAAAGTGGATTCATTTTATTCAATACAAAAAAGTGGACATCTTTCTAATTTAAATACATACAGAGACTTTCAGTTTTCAATGTATTCTTTTGTACAGAAAGAAGTACGGACTAAATTCACCTTGGTGGTTCAACACTGGCATCTGCCTCCTTACCAGACTAATATTTTCTGTAGGAAAGCAGATGCCCTGTTGCTTATTTCTGTTAGCAGTACATTTTTGTAAAGAGATGTCCTGTTGCAGTTCTTCCATGTATCTTTGATCAGTACATTTCTGTAAGCAGATGCCCTGTTGCAATTGTTGCACATTTATTTGAGCAGTTCATTTCTGTAAGTTTGGTGATCAAACCAGGTACTTTGGATCTGAACTTGTTTTGCCTGGTGGTTTAGCAACTGGACTATGAAAAGGAAAAGAATAGATTTGTCAAATAAAGCAGTTGTTGATAATTTTTTGTGAAAATTTAAATATCCTACAATATCTCTGCTTTCTGGTATCTTTAACACATTAATTATAACCTTAAATTTTAACAAAAAATATTTCTGTATTTTTTTTATTCAAACAGATTGCACAATTTCATTCATTCCTACTTTTTTGTACCCCTATAACATTTTTGAGAAGTGAATTTAAAGGCTGCTATGTTTATTACTCCACCAACTCCTTAATCCCTGAGGATATTGATCCCTAACAACATCAAAGGAAACACAAAGGGCCCCTCTTTCAAATGTGTTAAAAGACTCCATGCTAATTATTGAATAGAAATTTAAGTGATTTTTGTTCTCCACATCTGCCTGGTAATTTCATAACACATTTTGTACTTTCAGTGTGGAACAGATCACACTATGACATTGGTGCTGGAACGGGGCTCTGGAACCCTGGGATTTAACATCATGGGCGGGCTCACGGTAAGTTTTATATTATCTGCTATGGTTATGATTCTTACCCTAATTCTTTAGGTTTGACTGATCATGCAGGACTTTTTACCATCACACTTGATGAATGTAAATTACCTCACAGTGCACTTTTTTGTAATAACTTCAACGAAAAAAGCTTGAATAGAACCAAACATTTGGGCATTTTAGTTTACTTTTTCAATTATAAGAATTTAGGGTAGGCTGAAAAGAGATGAAAACCAGTTTTGACTTTAATGCAAAAACATGGTCATGTATGCACTTATTTCTTTAAGAGTTTTGATATGTGCTTAAATGGATTTAATTTCTGATAGATGGCTTTGCCTATCAGTTTGATTACGTAATGTTTATCCAAAATAATCTTAAAGAAATTAATTGTTATTGAGATATGTTGAAACATCCCAATTATCAAAGTCAGTATTTTATCCCCTAGATTTTGAGAACATTTATTTAGACAGTTAAATTGTCAGGCAGGGTTTAGGAAGCTTTTCTATCTCCTTAGAACCTGGCTGAAGAATCATTTTGTAATCCTTAGGGTCAAGATCTGAAAAATGACTCAAATGTTTAATTTTAGCTCCGTCAACAAATTTAAGCATTTTATAAGAAATATGGAATTCTTAAAAAAGTTTATCAGTTCTTGCAAAAATATTTATGGTCAGTTTGCTTATTTTTGTTTACATAAATCCTTTGCCAATTATGTTTTGTTGTCTGGATGTTAGGGCAAGCATTCAGACTTTTGAATATGACACATTGCTTAAGCTTTAAGTGACCTAAATAGGTAACATTTCTTGATCACTAGGTAAACTAAAACTGAATGACATGGAGTTTTAATCATTATAAAATCAAAAACTATGTCCAATCAAGGAAACATGATTATGTTCTTAATGAGTTTTTTGAAATTCAGTCTTTGGGGCAGAAAATAGGTAATTAGGTCAAATCAAAGAACCACAATTTTACCAGGGAAAAGCCACATTTTCTTCTAAACATCACTAAACTTGCTTAGAATGATTGATCAGACATTTTATGAACATAGTTGTATAAGACTTGGTCTTATAAGATTGACACAATCTTAAAAAATAATGTTCTTTGCCATATATAAAGACTTTACTTTCTTACTTACTTACTATATGATTTTCATCATAGATGCATAGAAAGTTTTATGTTAATATGTCAGATGACTTAAAACAAGGTCAGAAACAAGGCTGTCATACATTATACAAAATTCTTGTTACAAATCTTTAGAAGTTGGGGTTAGTATCATTTTGTGCTCAGTCTTTTTTCATCTGATTACACTAATAGTTAGGTGATCTAACTAGCCTCCCTGTACTCATTCAGATATATGGGTACATATATTGTGCTTTGACTTGCGCCATAAATGTGGCAGACGTTGGGACTGTGGGCTCAAATGCTCAAACATTTAGACAACATGCCTACATGTAAACTTAGTACTTAATTATTTAAAATTGAAAACATCAATAAAAAGCCTTGAAGTGTCTTGCCATTCTAGCCTGACACACAGAAATGATCTTGAGAGTTTTAATCTTTGTTGACATGCCCTGATCATGCAGTTTTCATAATAAATATCTTAACCCAGCAACCTTGTGACATGGCCCTTCACAAAAGAATTGTATCTTTTTAAAATTTAATGAACCTTCTTGTAGTTACAAATATGGGGGTAGATTTATGACTCTTTGTTCATAGTATTAATCTATTATAACACGGTGTTGTTTTATTAAAAAATATTTCTGCATGGGTATTTTTCTAGTTATGGTCAATAGGGGTGTTAATTGTGCATTATAATCGGGGCTTTTCCCCAGAAAAAAAGAAATGCTGACTGTAGAAATATAATTGTGAAGATGTCAAGAATGTTAATGTAATACAAAGGTTAAAGTGGGCTTTATTTTAAGTCTTCCATGCAGTAAGGTGCAGATAGGCAGAAAATGTCTCCAAACCAGCAGAGGGAATAGAAGAGAATTGTTACATGCATATTAAACTTTCAAGTGCAAATTGTTCTACTTTTTGACAGACAGGACATATAATGGGATCACCAGTTTCAGGCAGGTGTTGGCAGAAATTGTCTGCTCTCAGATATGCATCTATTCTTCACCAAACTTGGTTAGAATATTTGTGGCTATAATATCTTAGCGAAATTTGATAACCAAGTATATGCCCCTAGTCACTCTGGAGTTCCTTGCAACCCAGGAAACATGAAAGGTTTACTGTCTTGGTACAAATGTCACCATTAGAGGAGGTATGTTAGTAAGTAAGATAGCTCAGTTGAGAGAACATTTTCCCTGTAGGCACAGGTTCTGGGCTGCAGTCCCAGTCTGGCTGCTCATCTTTCTCACAAGTAGTGACAATTGGCATCCAAGGTTGGGCTGTGGCTTCCAGCAGTTCCTGTACATATGTTGTTTGAAGCTCACAGTTCTGAATGTTCAGTGTGTTTGTAATTGAGTAAAGTTTCTATAAGTTGTGCTCACTGAACTGGTGGGGAGGGGTTGTAAGTCACAATACTAATCTAGTCATAGTTAGAATAGTCTGTTTAGCAGACCCAATCAGGAAGGTTGTCTTCCATGGCTTAAAAAGTCGTTAAACCAATGTAAATTCCATCAAAACAGATCTGATGAAGAGTGTTTGTGTAGTCCAGTTTGCTGAACTACCATACTTTATGCTAAGCTACATGCTCCAGTAAGAATAGATTGCCTTGTTTGAAAAGTTACTGATTTCCATCCAATGAGCCAGGCAAGGGGCACATGACACCTCTACAGGAAGTTCACATAATTGGTGAGGCATTAACTGACAGGTGATGCATGGCTGACAGAATAGAAATTCAGTAAAGTTCCTATACCAAAAATACAAAATAACCAAAGTACTTGTATCCTGATTGCAGTTAGTTCAAAATGTTAGTTCAAAAAATAAGAATGGTGTGTAACATGTGTGTGTATGAAGTATCTTCTTGCATTCACACTGTGTGTTCTGCACTTTGTATAATGATATAATCAGTATATATGCCACAGAACAAAAAGCTAAACAGGTCAGTGACATTTCTTGAAAAGAAGAAAACAATATCAGGTGCAACAGCTTGCCTGTGTAATGTTCCGGATAATTGGGCCAAATTAATTATTGTAAGGAGAGTTTGTGTCTCTGTGCCAGCAGACATGGTGCGGCCTTGCATAAAACCATAAATTGGATTGTAAATTAATTCATCAGTCCTACCGGCGTTACCTTCCGTCCAACTGTGTGTCAGGAGTACATCCTACTGTCTGTCTGCAGAAATGGGTCCTGCAATAACTCAAGAAGTACAGAAGATCTTTTCACGAAACTTGGCATACAATTAAACAACAATGTGAGAATTATGCATGACCTTTTTATTTTCGTCAGCAGTCAAATTCAATTTACTGATGCTAAAAATATAAAAAAAAACTTAGTCCTGCAATTATTTGATAAGTAAATACGATCGTGAAATTTGGTAAATTGATTAACCCTTTTACTGCCATAAAGACGGCATATGCCGTCCCTATTATTTTCGGCGTATTTGCCATATGGACGGCTTTTGCCATTTTTATATATAGACCAGCATGCAAAGCGGGGGTTGCTATGCTGACGTGGGCAGATCATTGAAATTTTGACAAATAATGTTATAGCTTTCGTTTTCACATGTAAACATAGTAATTACGTCGATATATCTATAAATAACCAGCCTCATTCTGACCTTGGTATTGGTATTTGTTTATGTGGTAAAAAGCTCTTGGCACTGATGACATCAATTCGGGTTTTCGACATTGGCAGTGAAAGGGTTAAGGGGGTTACTGGAATCTGCACAACATTTCATTTTCCATTAGGGGTCAAGGTCAGGTCAGCATTACTAAAAGTAGAAAAACTCTTATAACACCTTATTATACAAGTTTAGTTATTGAAATCATATTATGGCAAGTAAGAATATTATAATTTCATTTCTTTCTCATTTGTACAGTTGTTCTATTTGGCACAAATTATTGATAGGGTTTTAACCAGTAGGAGAAGTTTAAAATTGCATGCAATACTCGGACAGCCTGTTTTAGCATGGTTTTCAGTCAACATCTCTGTCAACACAAGTGTAACTCTCAATGGAAAGAATTGGTCAACAATGCATCAGTTTTAAGTTGCATATATAGTTTTAAAAGAATTAATAAGTGTCACTCTTTCCGGAGACAAACCTGAAAATTGCATGCATAGGGTCCAGCAAAATATGCATACTTTCTAATCTCATGACATGGGTAATTGTTGTCAAGCATCCTCCCAGGTACCTTTAATACAGTAATGGTCACTGCCAAAGATTTCTTCAAAAACTTAAAAGGGTAATGGTTAAATAAACATAAAAGCATCAGTAATAAAAAAAAATAGTCATTTAGTGACATACACATTACCTTCAATTTGTACCTGACAATAGGGAGCAGACATGTGAGACTTATAAAACCCTCTCACAAGCTATTAGTCAGAGACTTCTGCTAACGGCTTTATTTTCTTTTTATGATTTGGTCAATTTGTTTAATTGCTGGCAGTAAAATGGCAGAAAATTGGGATTTATGGAGAAAAGTTTTTATCACTAAGGTCCAACGATGATTACTCATTTATGGAAATGATTGTTAGAAGAGATTTCTTAACGAATAAATGTCTTGAAATGGTAGTGAATTTCATATAATTGGACAATTTAGAGTTTCATCACATGCTTTGATTGAATTCTTGTTGTTTATGATTGAATTTTAATGAAACACTTTGTTGGTTGTTTAAGCAATCACAGCTTCTGAGTCAGAGCCTGTCAGAGCCAGTCAGGTTGCTGATTCAAACGAAATAAATTATTGTCAGAAACATAAGTTGTGGAATTTTTCTTTGAAACATGATCATGATCGAAGAGGGGAGGTCAGATATAAATGTGATGTGCCAGGGGAAAACAAAGCTTATTAACTGTGTTGAACTGATTAAGTTGCAGACTTAAATGGTCTGTACATAAGTTACTTCCCTGACTGAATGGCGAACAGTGTAGACATCGATAAGAGAGTGCAGATGTGCCTACACTGGTTACATAGGCCACAGAACATTAAATATTTCAGTAGCAAATGTAACCAATTACATGGTGCATCTACATCATTGTTTGCTATTTAACAAATTCACTTTATTTCAAATAAAAGTTGTTGTTTAAAATTACCATTATCCACATATGCTTTGTTCCGAGTCGATTTAAAGACTGTATTGATGTTGTATCAACCATTTAACTGCCCAAAATACTATAGTCATGTACCAAAATCAAAAGTTTTTATGGACAGTACTGAGAAAGCATGTTAGTTTTGAATTCTAAGCAGTTTGAAAATTTGATATCTTCTTGAAAATTCAGAAATTTCCTGTAGAAGGAATTGTTTAAAACCATGTTATATATTTAATTCTTTCATTTTATTGCATGTTCATCCAGTGTAGATTCAGATCATCTGGCACATCTGTGTTATCTGATCAGGATCTGCACCATTGTCTTCATGGTCAGAAATAACCTAATAAATCAGATCCTGGGTAGAACCTGATCAGATTACACAGATGTGCTGGCTGATCTGGATCAACACTGTTTGCCCACGCAGTAAATGTGTATACATTGAGGAAAGGGTTAAATGAATATTATTTGTATTATTCAAAAAAGGATGACTTTACAGAATAGCAATTAAGAGAGCAAACAGCTGGTAAATCAGAGAGCTCAGTAATCACCTACTGGTAATAAAAAATCAAGCAACTTTTATTTTCTCTTAAAACCTCGAAGAGATTGTGATGATCGTGACTGTGGGTGTTCTCTGTCCGTGTAATTGTCCGCTGTCATGCCACACTTTTACATTCTTGAGACAAATAATTAGCTAGCGTGATGTATTGCTCATTGAAGTCTTTCATTAAACAGCACAATGACCATGTTTGCCATGTTTGCTTATTTAGGCCGCGGCTGTCAGAATGCTGTTTCTGCCATGTGACAGGGAGGTGGGGTAGTAAGGCAGACGATTTGTCTTCTAAGACAGTAATTGCATGGTATTTGCAGATCATGTGCAAAATGTGACACTTTTTCAAAAATTAAATTCCTAACATGTGCAGAAACGTGCAGCAATGAGCAGTTTATGTTAATTTGAACATTAACCCTTTACTCCATACAATTATACACCTTATAAAGCATGTGAGGACATTATAGATCAAGATCACCCGTCATATCATGTGAGGCCAGTATAGATCAAGATCACCCGTCATATCATGTGAGGCCAGTATAGATCAAGATCACCCGTCATATCATGTGAGGACATTATAGATCAAGATCACCCGTCATATCATGTGAGGACATTATAGATCAAGATCACCCGTCATATCATGTGAGGACATTATAGATCAAGATCACCCGTCATATCATGTGAGGACATTATAGATCAAGATCACCCGTCATATCATGTGAGGACATTATAGATCAAGATCACCCGTCATATCATGTGAGGACATTATAGATCAAGATCACCCGTCATATCATGTGAGGACATTATAGATCAAGATCACCCGTCATATCATGTGAGGACATTATAGATCAAGATCACCCGTCATATCATGTGAGGACATTATAGATCAAGATCACCCGTCATATCATGTGAGGACATTATAGATCAAGATCACCCGTCATATCATGTGAGGACATTATAGATCAAGATCACCCGTCATATCATGTGAGGACATTATAGATCAAGATCACCCGTCATATCATGTGAGGACATTATAGATCAAGATCACCCGTCATATCATGTGAGGACATTATAGATCAAGATCACCCGTCAGATCATGTGAGGACATTATAGATCAAGATCACCCGTCATATCATGTGAGGACATTATAGATCAAGATCACCCGTCATATCATGTGAGGACATTATAGATCAAGATCACCCGTCAGATCATGTGAGGCCAGTATAGATCAAGATCACCCGTCATATCATGTGAGGACATTATAGATCAAGATCACCCGTCATATCATGTGAGGACAGTATAGATCAAGATCACCCGTCATATCATGTGAGGACATTATAGATCAAGATCACCCGTCATATCATGTGAGGACATTATAGATCAAGATCACCCGTCATATCATGTGAGGACAGTATAGATCAAGATCACCCGTCATATCATGTGAGGACAGTATAGATCAAGATCACCCGTCATATCATGTGAGGACATTATAGATCAAGATCACCCGTCATATCATGTGAGGACAGTATAGATCAAGATCACCCGTCATATCATGTGAGGACAGTATAGATCAAGATCACCCGTCATATCATGTGAGGCCAGTATAGATCAAGATCACCCGTCATATCATGTGAGGCCAGTATAGATCAAGATCACCCGTCATATCATGTGAGGCCAGTATAGATCAAGATCACCCGTCATATCATGTGAGGCCAGTATAGATCAAGATCACCCGTCATATCATGTGAGGCCAGTATAGATCAAGATCACCCGTCAGATCATGTGAGGCCAGTATAGATCAAGATCACCTGTAAGATCATGTGATGCCAGTATAGATCAAGATCACCCGTCACATCATGCTGTCTAATCAATGTTTGCTTTTTGGCCAGAAATAACCTATTAAATAAAAAAGTGAACAGTGGAGATCGGGTAGAATGTGCCGGCTGATCTGGATCTATACTGTTTGTCCATGTCATAGATCAAGTATATATACAGAGGAAAGGGTTAAAAGAAGGAATGCAACTTTATAATTTTAATAAAGCAGGTTTACATTTCATGTTAGCAAATTTTTCATTATGTGCAGCACTTGATGTGATCTGAGCTGGATGGGGCAAAAAACTGGGAGGCTGGATTAATTGATGAGTTTGGGATCATTGAATTAGATCAAGATCAATATATTAGATATCCTATTATAAATTGCAAGGTTATGCACCTTTAATTAGCAGTCACAATTTCAGTGAATATTTTCTCATGATTACATTGAAGTTCTTTTGTGGATATTGTTTGTGTCTTGCAGCACTGATTAATGGCTACTGTATCACTGGCTGCTTGCCTCAAATTGACCAAGACCTAAGGCGGCAGTAAACGGTTATTCTGATATATCACAAAACTGAAGAATCACAGCCGATACGACAAGTCCACTTGCTCCCTACTAGCACATACCTGAAACAGAAAGGGCACATGACTGACATCACAATGACATTCAGTTTATGAAAACAAAGCAAAATTATATGTCTAATCATATCAGTTGAATTTTAAGGCACCAGAAATTAACCTATTCAAATTCTGGAAGCGAAAACTGGTCGGCCGAACAGAGGCAAAATTTCAGGTAGACATTCATCAGTTCACAGCTCTACTGTATTGTCCATGTCATAAAAGTATATATACAGAGGACACATGGTAAAAAGAAGGAATGCACTACTGTTTCATTAATTTTACACTCAAAATATACCATAACCACCTAGCAAATTTTGCACTACTGCAGCACTTGATGTGATCTGTATGCCCCTTGAGAATTGGGGCAAAAAACTGGGAGAGCCAGATTAATTGTAATGAGTTTCGCATATTGAATGCCTCAAAAACAATATATTAGATGTCCTATTAGGTCAAATTGCAAGGTTATGCCCTTTAATCCTAGCAGCCACAATTTCAGTGAATATTTTCTGCAAATGATAACATTGAAGTTCTTTTAAAGTGGATGAAGCTTACAGTTTGTGTCTTGCAGCACTTATCTTCAAATGGCTACTGTATCACTGGCTTCGCTTGCCTACAAATTGACCAAGACTCCTAAGATCATAGAACTGAGATTGGAGACCAGTCTCAAATCTCTAGCATCTGACTGGCTGAAATGGGGACCAGTCACCATTTCAGCCAATCAGATGCTTGAGATTTGAGACTGGTCTCCAGATTTAGTTTTATGATCTTGGACACATTTAACATAAAGAGTATACCTTTACCTATTGACTTCCAATTAACTCAGTCAGCAATTGACCTTTACCTATTTACTTCCAATTAACTAAGTCAGTATGTGACCTTAATTGTCCTTGTGTGACCTTGATACTCTGGTTTGACTTTTATTTCTCTCTATCAATGTCACAAGTTATCCCTTTGTTGCTGACCATTATAGGATATAACTTGCATCAAATTGAATTTACCGTTTAACAAGGAAACAAGAATGTTGTTAAGCTGAAAACAGAATGAATCCGCTTTTGTTGTTGGCAATTATTGCTACATTTGTTCAGATTACACAGATGTTTGTTGACTTTTGATTGAAAATTGATCATAATTGACACATTCTTTATTTGTGGTTTGTCACACTTTGGCCATCTCTTAGCGGGACATTTTCCAAGCTGGCAAAATTAATGAATAAATCATAGTCAAGTAGAGCTGGGGAAGTAGATTGAAGGTGATGGGATGGCACACTAGAGAATTTCAGACTGTTTCTAGCACTGTTCTCAAATGTCATCTGACAAAATTGAATTAAACAGTTACAGAGTGAATAAAGATAGAGCAGTTGAAGAGAAACAGTTATTTTCTGTCCTGGGGATTTTATCAAGATGACAACCTGTCAAAATACCCATTTAAAAGTCGCCTTATTTATTTTTGTATTTAAATTTTGTAGAAGATCTGTTTTAAACTACAAATGAGCATAGGAAAGAATAACAAGAATTGGAATATTTTTTATCAGGATGAGCACATTCAGGGCTTTTCATCAGAAAATTGGGAAGAGGCCCTGGCCTTTCAAATTGGGAAATTATGTGCGATAATTGTTTATTTTGGGAAAACAAAATTCATTGAAAGATGAGTACTAATTTAAAATAGTAATAAGTATTTTCAACTTATATTTAATTTTTTAAACGAATTTATGTTTTCTTCAGAGGAGTTTGAACATTTTTGGCCATCTTACCTAGCATTCTGGGAAGAGTATCTGCCCAGTTAGGAAAAAATGCCGTTATCATAAGACAAAAAAGCATTATGACAAACTTACTCTCCTCAAAAAATATATTACATATATATTATTATATTATCTTTAACAAATATTGCAAAGTTTTATTAAAGATCAAGTGGTTGTGGAATGGAAAATAAACTCAAAGTCAAATGAAAACTTGCTCAACCTTTTGCTTTTTGATACTTACCACATTATAAAAGGGAGTTACTTAGGGTAATATAAATACCTCAGCAAATATTTAAAGTATCTTTATTCTAGTATTCATTTCAGTATCGGCTCTTATATTGCATTTTATCAGTAACTTAAAATTTAATCATATTTTTAGAAAATGGTATTTGTTTCACCGTTAATATCCTTTATTGAATTTTTACAGAAAGGCGACAATTAAGGTCAACGTTATGAATATTTCGTCCCATTACAAGTATTTTATCACTTACTAAATCATGTTGTTGATCACTGTAGATCAACCCATGATCAAGAATATTTAGCTTATAAAAACATTGCATTATACTGGATAATGTGACTTTATAGAGGGTGTTTAATTCAAATTCCCAGATCAGCTTTCCTTTGATGTTTGTAATCAATCTATCACTGTTTCATAATTGTTATGATAATGAAACAATTAAGTATTCATTTCAAAACAAAATTTTAGACTGTAGTCCTTTAAGGTTTAGAAGATTTAAGTACAAATCATGCACTTTAAAGATTTGTGTCATTGTGGTATCACCAGAAAAATAATTAATTTTTGCATAAATAATGACACTGTCTTCTTTCTTCTAAAACTTGAGTCATTACCTGAACTTGTCACTATATCTTTTTTCTGCTAATATTCTATTAGTTTTTATGATGTACAGATTTTTGAAAAAATATTCCAAAGGGGCATCTATAATTCTTCTTTATCTGATTTAGATGCTTCAAAAGCATACAATTTTTGCCATTATTGCATTTGTATTTAGTTAGTAACGGTTAAAATGAGTATTGTATTAAATGAGAATTGTATGTACTCCATAAGCAGCTCAGTTTGTCCTATACTTCCTTTGATATCTTTATTAGGTTGTTTGATTCAAAGAAACAGTGCATAAAATCATACTCTTAACTCTGATTTGAGATTGTGCACCTCTGGTGCTAGCACCTGCTGATCTTAGGCTCAGTATAAGGGTCTACTTGATATTTCACTTGTTAATATACGAGTGAGTGTCATGTTTCTGATTAAAGGAAGAAAACATAGTTGGTACCATATGTAATACCTTGTTTTTTTTTCAGCCTGAAAACAACAACAATAACCCTCACAACAACAACAACAACAGAAGCGGGATGGTGACAGAAGGAATAATTGTATCCAAGGTGATGGATGGAGGTCCAGCACAGCTGAAGGGGCTTCAAACCCATGACCAGATTGTAAAGGTAGGTTCGGTGTCTCACTCTCCACAGCTACTGTTAATCACCCTTAATTGAATGACTGTTCTTCAGCAATTCTCAGTGAAAAAAAACAACACTAGTTGCTTCATTTGGAAATTTTCATAGCTTAATGTATTACTCCTTTTTTCATTGCAACGTCATCGATAAAAAAATATCAAAATCTTTTAAACAACAAAATGCAGTTCATAAAAACATTGCACAAATCAATGTTATTTGTTTTAACTTGATTTAACATATGTATAAAAAACATACATTAATAACATTGATTTTGCAAAGTTTTATTGCCTTTTGAGAGATTTTATATTTTTGTCTATGATATTGCATTGACGAAAGAGTAATGTCTTAATATTAAAGCAAATGAAAATGTGTGTATTTTTATATTGCTACCTAAAACCTGTAATTTATATATATTTTCTTGGTACATGGAAATGTCAATTTCAGAAATACTGGGGTATCAGAAAATCTAAAACATGTTATTTATTTATAATTTATACAAAATGGGAATGTAAGAAAGCTAACAATTCTCTCTAAATAAAATCAGAAATCGAAACTGTCTAAATATCCGCAGAAAAAAACAACATTTTGTCATGAATCTGCTCAGCATGTGATAGTACGCAGCCAGGTGACACTGTGAGGGTATCAGTATTTTTTTGTTTTTATTTTTCTAATATCTACGGAAACAGTTTAATGTGAATACTATTTCAGTTAATCAATTTAACCATCTTATAAATTCCCTGTTAAATATTTGATATTTTTATCAAGTGACCCATGAAGTTTGATAAACGACAGATGTTCTTACTGTTGTGTCTGATATTCAATAATTTGATGATTTTTCTCAATTTTATATCATTATCATTAAACTGATAAATATCAAAATGAGGCATGCTTTCCTATTTTACTGCTGGAATGAGTATCAGTAAATTGAATTACATATTGGTATAAATCCCGGCCTGGCTGATTGATATATGATAAACTAAAAGTCAGTGACATTGATTTGCCCCATTGTTTACAATATATGGTGAAAATTTATGAAAGAAGACAAGTGGAAAATAAACACAAACAAAGCTGATGGTCATTTGTAGTGGTGGACAGGGTTGACCCTGGTGCAATGGTCTCCAAGTGGCCCTTGGCATATGGTCCAGATAGTGCTAATCTGTCTGACAGATAATGGATTACAATGGGGCAGATTTTATTTATTGCCAGAAATTGACTATTTTGGCAACACCTGTGAAATGTTAAAATTAAAAGTGGCTGTTCCAGAAATTGTTTTAACCCTTTCCTTCGTATATATGCCTTTACTGCCAGGACGAACAGGGTAGATCTAGATAAGCTGGCACATTATTGCCCTCTGATCAGGATCTGCATTGTTCACTTTTTGAATTATTAGATTATTTCTGACAAAAAAAAACAACAGTGCAGATCCTGATCAGATGGCATGGATGTGCCAGTTGATCTGCATCTACATCGCCCATGCTTAAAAATGTGTATATAGGAAGGAAAGGATTAAGTGTTTTGATTAAGCCAGGGTAAGAGGTAGTGCACCGTCAGTTCTTCTAACATATCAGAAAAGGGCTCTCCTTAAAAAAAGTGTTTTGCATCTGATTGTTTAGTGTTTTCGTGTTGTTTTTTTTTCCAGTGAAATTCCAGTGAGAGTCTTGAAATCTGTATAAATTTTCATGCATGGTAGATAATGCAATTATTTTAAACTGAATGTGAAATATTGAATCTTAACCATGACTATTATCACAAATTGACAGTCTTCTTAATTATTGATAAATATTCTCAACTCAGGACCTTAACTAATAAAATTTGCGCGATCTCTTTGATCAGTCGGTATGTCATCTGGAAGGCATTAAGCTCATTGTTCGAATTCCGTCATAAATTAAAACTTTTATGAAACTCTGTCACATTGAATGATTTCAAATTGACACCAAAGTTCAGAGCTTCTCAGTTGCTCTTTTTGAGTAAACACTGCCTCAGTGCTTTTAAAGTGTGACTGAAAACTATTAATCACGCCATAGGGAGCTTAATTGTCTTTCAGTATTACCAAATCCAACATCCCTCAGCGTTTTGCGTCACCCTGATCCAGTCTATTGTATTAGAAGGTCACATGGTTCCAGCTTTAAGGAGACAAAATCTCGAGCATCGTTGTGGAAATTCTTTTGAAGATATTGTTGTTTGCGGGTGGAGAAGCTGTCTGATCTCGTGCTGATCTCGTGCATGCATGATTGGATTAGACTAATACTGGAACAAACCGTTGTCACTGAGGCATTGTTATGCAGATTTATGTATTGAACAACATGCAATCTCAAATTAAGGCTCAAGAGAAATTTGCATGTTTGTAAACCTTAGTGAGAGTGTGAAATTCATGTTTTTGAAAAGCATGTTCTGCAAAACAGGCTTTCTTTGCCGTTCATTTCATATAAGCACTGTTTGCCTTTTGGTCAGAAATAACCTAATAAATCAAACAGCCAAGAGTGCAGATCCTGATCAGATGGCAAGGATGTGCTGGTTGATCTAGATTTACATTGTTTGCATAGGCAATAAAGGTTTATATATGGAGGAAAGGGTAAGATGATAGAACTACCACTACTCCCCCACCTTTCTTCCACATTAAAGGGAGATGTGCAGGATTGATGAATGGAACAGATTTGCAAAAAGGGTTACTATTCAGTAGAATATCATTATTTGAAGCTCAAATATTGATTTACACCCGAAATATTTCAAACCAATATTTTATAAAAAAAGATATATAAATGGTGTTTCCTATCCTATGTGACGCGCATATGTTAGCTATTTTTGTATTTCCCGCGTAAAGCTGCGGTGGTTTTTGGGATTGTCACGTGATCACTTCAACCAAAATACGCATTCAGTGTACCTTGCCGACTATCAACGTTGCCATTTGTTTCAAAATGCCTGGGCCACCACGAATAGTAAGCGTGACATTCCCATGATCGCTAAATATAGAATGTATTTTTGTGTAGGGATTTCTTCCACGGATTGTTTTCAGGTCCGGTTAAATGGTAAAATTAGCCGAAAACTTTTTCCTGGAGGGTTTGAAATGTAGAGTTTAGTGAAAAGTACACGTTAGTGTTACTTAGATCGATCTGTTTACGATTTTACCGAGTACACTTGCTCGACCCTGCACATCTCCCTTTAACACCAGACAGATTTAGATACAACAGTGGGTAGGCAATTTTGTTTGAAAGGATGCCAGGAGAGACATTGTTATCTGCTCTTCAAGCTCTGTTGTTGTTTTTTTTTCAAAATCCACAGTGGACCCACCCAAATATTGGCGTTTTTTTGTCTGGAAAAGAACATGAATATAATTGTCCACAAAATAAATGATTTTATGACCTTGAATCAGCATGGAAAAAGTGTCAGATAGAATCTCTAATAAAATTTAAAAAAGTGTGAACTCAGTTTTGGTGTCAGATGCCCATGATGTTTAAATGAATAATTAATAATTTTAAGTATAGTAAATTGAAGTGAACATGTTTTTCAGGACCTTAAAAGTCTTTCTATATTAACGAAAAATTAGATTTGGCAAAATAGAAGGTGACATTTATGCTGTCTGGGGGAATCCCTATAACATCTGTCAGTAACTTCAAAAATCTCCTGTCACCTAATTTGCTCCTAGTTTATGAACCACGGGGGTCTAACAAAACTCATTATTAACCAAATTAGCAAATGTTGCATTAAAGAAAATCACAATTGAAGATTTTTATGAGTTTTTTGTCCGCCTATCCAGAACTTTCAATTTGAATTCCTTTTGGTGTGATGGCAAAAAACATGCAAATCATCTGGGACAGGCTTTAATAAAACTGTAATTTTGTTGCTTTTTTGCATGGCCCCTCAGGGAAATTTTTCTTGAAGATTGCAAAGGTTTGCAGAAGTCATCTTAAATTATGGAAGCAATGCTTCACAGCTGATTTAGTACAGTTTATACAGCTAATCATGGCCAAGACAGGTTGCTATGCTGTCAAGCATGATTCTCCCAGAGGCAGATCAGATCCCATGGAATCCTAATATGAGCTTCCTCATTGAACCATTGTAAATGTCATTTAATTTTTTCTATGATGTAAAGTTTGAACAAATATTGAAAACTGTTGTTTTATATGGCCATTTATTTGCAGCATGTAGGTCTTTTATAGGGGCATTAATTTTTACAATATATTTTTTGCACAATGTAAGTTGTTTAGAGAGGCATGAATTTTCACAAAATGTAAGTCTTGTTCAGGGGCATTAATTTGCACAATGTGAGTCATGTTCAGGGGCATTAATTTGCACAATGTGAGTCTTGTGCAGGGGCATTAATTTGCACAATGTGAGTCTTGATCAGGGGCATTAATTTGCACAATGAAAGTCTTGAGCAGGGGCATTAATTTTTAATTTTCACAATGTAAGTCTTTTGCAGGATCATTTATTTGCACAATGTGAGTCTTTTACAGGGGCATTATTTTGCACTGTGTAAGTCTTTTAAAGGGGTATTAATTTGTATGATGTAAGTCTTTCTAAGGGGCATTAATTAGCACAGATTAATTCTTTTGAAAGGGCATTAATTTGCATAATGTAAGTCTTTTGAAGGGGCATTAATTTGCAAAGTATAAGTCTTTTTAAGGGGCGTTTATTTGTACAATATAAGTCTTTTGATGGGGCATTAATTAGCAGAGAGTTAGTCTTTAGAAAGAGCATTAATTTGCACAATGTAAGTCTTTTGAAGGGGCATTTATTTGTACAATGTAAGTTTTTTGAAAAGGCATTATTTTGCACAATGAAAGTCTTTTGAAGGGACATTAATTTGTACAATGTGTCTTTTGAAGGGGCATTAATTTGCCTGATATAAGTCTTTTAAGGGGCATTAATTTGCACAATATATGCAAGACTGTCGTAACTACATTGAAATAAAGAAGGAGTTAAACAGTCTTGCATGCAACAATATTTATTAGTATTTTATATAACAACAGGGTCAATATTAAACCAATAGCATTATGCTGTTATTCTTCATGTGCTCTATGTTACTCTGACAAAGTATCAGAGGGAGACGTAAGTGTTCCACTGAACACCTATCTATTCTAAGTACAGACATTGTTACTGTGGACATTTAATTACAACTTAATTTTAATGCTTTTTACTGGGTTTTAGAGCAACTTCAGCAAGGCATTCATAAATTTTGTCACTGGTCAGTTTTTATACTCATTTAAAAAAATCATTGATTACAAGTCTGTGATCTAATTATTTTTCCTACTTTTCTAAAACTCTGGTGACTTTTACTTTACCGCTTGTCATAATAGTGGTCCTGGTGCTTTGTTTCATTTAAATACCATGTCTGATTGTAGAAGGCACTTGCCTGTATGTTTCATTTCTTGTTGAAGAAATGACTATTTAAGATGGATTATTTTTCCAGTCCATTTAGGGAATGCAAATCGCATATATCTCCTTGATTTCCTGCTTGTGACAGTGGAGCCCGAGGGAACAGGATAGCAGGAGAAGTAATCTCCTAAATTTTACACTCTCTTGTCTTTCTTAATGATATTTGCTTTTCCATTTAATGTTCTTTGCACTTTTTGTGACATCCTAGAGCACAGATTTTGATGAGTCATGCTTGTTGTTGCTTTTGGCAGGGAATTATGGGCCTTCAAAGGAATTCTGGGAGATTCCCATGATGGATCTGTAATTGACAGAGGTCAATCTGCATGTTACAAGTCCACTCTATAATGAACTTCATTAAGACACTTGTTACTGGATTTTATGATTTCCTCTCTATTTCACTTGTTGGTAGAGAGAGTAGTGACTGACTGATGACAAGCACATTCCAGATGGGACACGAGACTTCAGGCTGCTGTCACTACTAGTTTAACTGCATCTTGTCTCTTTGACAGGAAATACCAGGGTTTCTGCAAATTCTTGACTTTCAAGGCTGTTATTGTGCAGTAGTATTTAGTAACAGCTGAACTCAATGAATTTCTATGTGAGAGTCACATTTCAGCCTTTTTTAGTTGACACATTATAACTGAATATGGCTCATATTCATTGGGGAACAGCGTAGGTCCTGAACAACCAGCACATTTGTGCCATCTTATCAGGATCTGCATTGTTTGCTTTTAGATTCTTTTGGTTATTTCTGACCAAGAAGAGGCAAGTGTAGATCCTGATCAAATGGCACAGATGTGTTGGCTGATCTAGATCTACACTAATCCCAAATGCAATAGAACCTGTGTATATGGAATAACTGATAAATTACTTACACCAATTCAAAACCTAGGAATTGTCGGAGGGCCAGTATTTATTTAGAATCTGCCCCTGAAACGTTTACAAAATTAGCCAATTATTAGAATATTGAAGTTCATTTAGAAATTTAGCTTCTAATGTTTTGTAAATTCAAATTAAGCAGGCCAGGTTCAATTTGTAACTTTTTTCTCATCAGGAATCAAGACCTTTCTCAAATCAATCTTGTTCAAAATTTGATAATGTCAATGAATGACACGAAATAAAGAAAACAAAACAAAACAAAAGTTTGTTTTGTACCTTTGTTCTGTTAAGACGTTTTTACGAAGAAAAAGACGTATTGATTACATTATAGATTGTGGATGAATACTGGATTATTTCCATTTCTTGGTGAAATTAGGCGTAAAAAAGGAAATTGATTGGCAGATAATTTAATATGGATGTGACATGCACTTGACATTGCGACATGCATGGTTCGTGATTCACTGGTCATTAGATCTCTTTCTTCACTGTCTGCTTGGCCTTGAAAGGGAGATAATTATAGCAGACCTCTTGTTTTCATAAGAAATTGACGTATAATGGGTCTTTATTCACTGGTCGTAGTGAATTTGAATAGTAACTGGTACAGGAATGATGGTATTCATCAATCTTTGATTGGTAAACTGTCACTGAGATTTCATAACAGATGAACTACATATATGGCTAGCTTTGAGTAAAAATCTAAACAATTCTGTCTGTCCAGAGAACTTTACTATGATTACATACTGGTATGGCACTGAAAAATTACACTGAACAACATTAATCAGGGGTCAACTGTGAAATAATGTATTCCTTGTACTTAATGTGTTGATGATATGAATGTTTAAATAAAATCTTGAATTGTTCAAATAAAAGTTTAATTTACATTTATTGTTTTTGTGGAATTTGTACTTAGGACTTATTCAAGATTGACATTTATCTCAGGTTCTAGTCACTCTGAGGGGATTGTCTCTAATTAAAGACGGTCTTTCTGAGAGATGAAATCCCTTTAACCCTTTCCTCCATAAATACGCATTTTTATGCATGTGTGACCAATGAAGATCCAGATCAGCCAGCACACTTGTGGATCTGCACTGGTCGCATTTTGGTCAGAAACAACCTAAGGAATCAAAAAGCGAACAGTTTAGATCCTGATCAGACGGATGTGCCAGCTGATCTGAATCTAAACTGTTCGCCCACACAATAAAGGTATGTCTATGGGGGAAAGGGTTAAATCATTGTAAATTATCCTGCAACAGCAATATGTGAACAACAACATGGCTGGATCACAGTTCCGGACTGAGTTTGTAAGTTTGAATCTTCAAATGTTTTCTGACTTTAGTTAAGTCTTTACCCAATGTGATATGCTATTATACTTAAGTGAACATTGTAGATCCAGATCAGCTGGCACATCTGTGCCTTCTGATCTGGAAGCACACTGTTGGCTGTTTAATTAATAAGGTTATTTCTAATCAAGAGAAGTGAACAGTGTATATCCTGATTAGAGGGCATGGATGTTCCAGCTAATCTGGATCTACACTGTTCACACAGTCATGCAATAAAAGTTGTATAATTATGTGGCATAAAACTTTAATAACAACTAGAGTCCACATGATGACTGTCTATAATATTATGTGTCTTCACATGATTAAACTAAAAGTTCTTTCTTTGATCCTTGTTTCCTTTGTTTTTATGTACTTTACCCAGAGTGTCAATTGAGTGTGCCCCCTGCTGTATTTTATGTCATTTTTATTTGAAAATATTTGTCTTTTTTCATATTTGATAGCTGGTTAGTACAGTCATCAGAAAGTTGACATGCTATCTGGGAGAGAGCTTTCAGGGAGGTGTGGTAAGAAACTGCACCACAAAGAGCATTTCAGTGTTCAGGTGTGTTACTGAAAGGGATGACATACACGAGTTCCAAACAACATTCCTTTAACCCTTTCCTCTATATATACGCATTTTTATGCATGTGCGACCAGTGTAGATCTAGATCAGCTGGCACATCCGTGCCGTCTGATCAGGATCTGCACTGGTCGCATTTTGGTCAGAAATAACATAATGAATCAAAAAATGAACAGTTTAGATCCTGATCAGACGGCACGGATGTGCCGGCTGATCAGGATCTAAACTGTTCGCCCTAGCAATAATACATCCTGTAGAATGGTATAAATAAACGCAGATGTAAACAAGAGTGGAGTGCTCTTGAGATTTTTTGAATTACTATAGACAACTTTATAAAAACTGAGCTGCAAAATGTCATGTTTTGGAAATTTTAACCCTTTTGCTGCCAACGTCGATAATCCGAATTGACGTTGTCAGCGCCGAGAGTTTTTTTACCACATAAACAAATACCAATACAAAGGTCAGAATGAGGCTGGTTATTTATAGATATATCAAATAATTACTATGTTTACATGTGAAAACGAAAGCAATAACATTATTGGTCAATATTTGAATGATCTGCCTACATCAGCATAGAAACCCCAGCTTTGCATGCTGGTATATAACGGTAGAAACGGCAAAAGCCATCCAATAACAGGGACGGCATATGCCGTCCTTATGGCAGTGAAAGGGTAAATGTCTTTATTATCATATTTGTTAAATATAAATGATTAAGTTGGTCCACTTTGTAAGAATTGAAAAATGATAAGGGGCAAATTGTGCCAGGGATTCTGTATTTTTTGCATCTCCTTAAAAAAAATTCAACTTTTGTAGCAACTTTCTTACAATAAATATGTGTTGGTTTTGACAAGGATTCAAACTTTTGACATGCCATGCCCTTGTTCTATCAATTGAGCCATCAAGATCACCTGCAGAGTAGAAAGCACTTGCAAGTGCAGTTGTTATGTGTTATTTGCTCTTTTAATGAATATTTACAGAACGGCTTTAAGTCATGATATTTCTTCTATTTGTTCAGTGGAAGAATGATAACTTCTCAATTGCTCTTCAATTACGAGGTGGGAGTTTATTTTGATACATGTTTAAGTCTTGAGTGCTCCTATTGACAGCCAGGTAGATGCCAACAGTTGATTGTTTTCATGACAAGTAGGTGAACAGCATACCAATTATGTTTTGAAATATTGGAAGTTTTTGTTTGATGATCACTTTACGTCAAAGATACAGGTTATATCACTGTGGGAACAGTGCAGATCCCTATACTATCCTGGTCTAAAACACGGAGAAATTTGCAACCACTTAGGACTGCAATCAAGAGCTTTTAGTTTAACCACTTTACTCCATTTATACTTGTTTTGCTGCACATGCTAACAGTGTATGTCCCATTATATATAACGCCAATGTTTGATAAGCTGTCACATCCATGCAGTCTAATCAGTATTTCCAGAATTTGCATTTTGGTCAGAAATAACCTAATATATCAAAAAGTGAACAGTGTCCCAAGGCTGACTTTTACATGAATGTGCAAGATGATTTGGATCTACACTGGTCACACTTGGGATAAAAGTTATACTTCGAAGTTGCAAGCAATAGACATTTTATGTTGGAGTTGGATTTTCAAACTTGTCTGATAACTGATTGTTGATGTTTGAAAATGTTTTTAGTGCATTATTTTGGAAATGTTTGTCCAGTCGCTGTCCCAGAACAAGAGCAAACTATAAACGCTGTAGAGTATGTCAGCAGATATATCACTACTATAAACGCTGTAGAGTATGTCAGCAGATATATCACTAATAATAATAATGTTAATTCAGATTAAGATACCCCTTTGACGTTCAAAGACACCTGTTTACCTAATCGAAACCTTTGGCTATGAATTATAGACTCAACAAATAAAAATTAACATTTTTGTATTGTAATTACTGCTAATGGCTGTTAAACTAAAGTTTTATTCCTTAATAAAAGTTAATGGTTTTGCTTAATTTGGATACTTGAAATCTGATTATTCAGAACTTTGACTTTGTTCAATGTTTGTTAACACTTACGAATGTTTTCATTTGGTGCGACATTTGCTTATATCGCTTTAATATTCCTTTGTTACTGAGGTTTAATGTCTTCTCTCATGTATACGAAAAAGATTAATTCTGATGACTTGGGAAAACTGAAGTAGCCTCTCTATATAGGCATTTACACAGTACAAGTATGGTAGATCACCTTGGCGTTTTCATTTGCACAGTACAAAATATAATTCTTAAAGTTCCGCAGACATTCTTAGTGTGTTTTCATTCACTGGTACAAGTATGGCAGGTCTCAGTTCTACAATTACTGCATTTCATTTAGGTTGATATGGATGGTAATGAAGCCTTATAGATGAAGGGAGATAATAGCTTTCTTTGTATCAGGTGGATACAAAGACAGTTTTCTACCATCACTCATGCCTCAAAACTTAAACAACAACAACAGCAAAAAACAACATCAAAAAAAGGGGAAACAAATCTGTAACAATCACATTTTCTTTTTTTGTTCAGTATATTAAGAATCGCTTCATCATAGAGGAGTAAGAAACATTTATTTTTCTGTTAAAGATTTTCTGCCTCAAAAGTATTTTCATATTAAGTGTATAATTTTATATGAATGGATAGATGATATTTTTCATTTTTTTGGTTATTAAATACCATTAAAATGTAATGTGCTTAATTGCTGTGTTTAAATTGATATTTATGACTGCCATTCAAAGTTGATTTCACCTCCTTATAGGGGGCGAACATTATCATTTTTTAGTTATTCATTGTCGGATAACATGATCGGCATTGCTTTTGTAAGGCTGTCTTACGACGTACTGTCATGGTGGCCCATAGGATGACACTCTTTCATCGTATTTTATACAGTTTAAATCATTTCATCCCTCTGTGTATGGGAGTTATGTATTTGAAGCCCAGAATATGATATTTTGATGTAATATCGTGTTAGATATAGCCCTAGTATCAGATTTATTTGTTATCAAGATGATTTATTTAAACGAAGGAAAACAAAATTAGTTTTATTTAATTGTAATTCTTTTCATATCCCAGTGTACTTTGTTGATTTGATGGACGTGTCTGTTGATACAGTCAGTTTATTTGAATTTCTTAAAAATATAAATAATTACGTCCATTTCCTGGGACTATTGTAGAAAAAAACTTTGGTCTAGTACAACCAAGAAAATTAAAAAATAATAATGATATTTTAAGATATACTTGTAATGTAATTTAAAGACTATAAATCTCATTTAATGTTTGGGTAGGAAACTGGTGTGAATTGAATAATTTAGCTTTGCGGATAATGTTATCTCACTAATTCATTATAATAACAAAACTGTTTAAAGATGCAACTCGCTGCAAACAATGCTTGTTTTTGAACACCATATATCTTTGATACTGTCTTAAAATTATTATGAAGAACTTACATTAGAATCAGACCCATTCTAATTTAATAGGAGGTGTAAACATTTTGGCATTATAAATATTTTTCCTACTGACAACGTATTTAGTTAATCTGCTGACTGATCAACAAAGAAGCAAAATCTTAATGATTGCAGTGGCGATTAAAGACATTATAAATAAGTAATTCTTGCATCTAAGTAAAAAAAGCATTGACTCTTATTTGCTCATTTAAATTAATGTTGATATTTATGCTAACCCTTTCTTCATATATACAGGTTTTATTGCAAAAGCCAACAGTATAGATCGAGGTTGGAGGTTATAAAACTGAGCATGGAAACCAGTCTCAAATCTCAAGCATCTGATTGGCTGAAATCACGACTGGTCGCCATTTCAGCCAATCAGATGCTTGAGATTTGAGACTGGTTTCCAAACTCAGTTTTATAACCTTGGGCACGAGATTAGCCAGCACATTTGATCTAGCTCAAAACTGGTCACACATGCGATAAAAACCTTTGTGTATGGAGTAAAGGGATGGTATGTTTAACTTCAGGGAGGGGGAAATTCCTTGACAATGTTCTCAATCTATGCACAGGTTTTCAGCAGTTAAAAAATCCGTCCTTAATGACTTCTAAGAGTACACTTGTTGACCGAAAGAATATTTAAATACCATTAGAATCTATTCCATCAGTTTTGCCAGTCTTTCCGGCAAAATTACAGAATTATAGGGAATTACAGAGTTAAAATCGGAAAGGCTATCAAGCAGTTGAAGAGTTAAGCACCAGTGATATGCAGCGATATTCCGTGAACATTTTGTAATGTCTTAAATGACAGAAATTTTATTATTTCTTTGTTAGAAATTCTATCGGATGACAGTTTAATAATAGTTTGACTAGTATGACACTTGTCAGAATTTTGATGTTGTGAATTGTATTAAAATATATCTGAAAGATGACATGCAATTTCGATGAAAGGTCACGATACTTCAATTTTTACCATAATTTTCTTGTCTTGTCATATGTTAATTTATTTGTTATGTCACAGACTTCTGATCATGTCAGAGACCCTGAATTATAATCATAATTTACTGGATTACCTTCTAACTCGAGACTTTTTAAAGTGGGAAGTTTATTCAAACAGTATTGCTTTCACAGAAAATTAGAAATGACAAATTTTGATGTTTTAGAAGATGATTAATGTTGTCTCGTAGATCATTTGAGAATTGCAAAAATGTTTAAGGATTAGACAGGAGAAGGGATCTGCAGAATTACAGGAGCTCAGTCTACGTTGCCAGACACTTGAAAGGCACTCCAACAGTTGTTGAGTTTACATGTGCATTAGCTGCGACTGGTTGTTTGTCTGAGCAAATGTGATTTGTGTCAGAATTGACAATCTCGCCCAAGAAGGGGGATTAACATTGTTATCCTATACTACAGTTACTGAGCTGAGAAACATGTTAGAGTGAAGGGATTACTTCCCTTGGATTATAGGGATTACTGATGTCAATTTATCAAGTCTTTTATTTTTATTTATCATCTTGAATTTTTGGGCCATGTTTAATAAACTGTACAGCCATATTTACATTCTGATGTTAAAACTCAGTTTTCAGATTATTTTATCAATATTTAAAGGTCTGAAAAAAATGAGAAGTTCTTTGACCTTTTATTAATTTGATGAAACAGAAATAATATAACAAATGCTTATATTTATACAGTACATGGTTCATTAAAATTTCAGTTTTCATAATTTAATAGGTTCATTTTTGTGACGACAGTATTGTTAACCTTTTTCAAAAACCACTTTATAAAAGTAATCTATTGTAAAAAAAACTATTACTAGGCTGTTAACCTCTATTCATTATATTTTTTAAGTCATGATTTTCTTTGTACTTTGCTATCAGGCAGAGAGCTCAATTGATATTTTAATGTGAACAGAAATTTGTGCAATTTAAATACTTTTTTATGAAATAACAACACATACTTATATTTCATGAAAGGATTATTTTGTGCATTTAAGAAAGAATTGATCAAAGTTAACCCATTTTTCAGCATTGTTGTGAGAATTAAAAAATTGATTACACTTTTATCTTTATGTTTACTTTGGTCAAACATTCATGGCATAGAACACAGGCAACACATCAAAATGTATAACACTATTGCTGCTATCAAACCTCATGTGTGACAACACTGTTGCTATTATCAGACCTTTTGTGTCAACACTATTGCTGCTATTAAAACCTTTGTGCAAGCCATTTGCTGCTATCAATCCTTGTGTGACAACACTATTGCTGCTATCAAAACTAATGTTTGATAACACTATTGCTGCTATAAAACCTTATGTGTAACAACACTATTGCTGCTATCAAACATAATGTTTGACAACACTATTGCTGCTATCACTCCTTGTGAGACATCACTTGCTGCTATCAATCCTTGTGTGACATCACTATGTCTGCTATCAAACATAATGTGTGACAACACTATTGCAGCTATCAAAACTAATGTTTGACAACACTATTGCTGCTATCAAACCTCATGTCTCACAACACTATTGCTGCTATCAAACTTCATGTCTCACAACACTATTGCTGTTATTAAACCTCATGTACAACAACACTATTGCTGCTATTAAACCTCGTGTACAACAACACTATTGCTGCAATCAATCCTCATGTGTGACAACACTATTGCTGCTTTAAAACCTCATGTGTGACAACACTATTGCTGCTGTCAAACCTCATGTGTGACAACACTATTGCTGCTATCAAACCTCATGTCTCACAACACTATTGCTGCTATCAAACTTCATGTCTCACAACACTATTGCTGTTATTAAACCTCATGTACAACAACACTATTGCTGCTATTAAACCTCGTGTACAACAACACTACTGCTGCAATCAATCCTCATGTGTGACAACACTATTGCTGCTTAAAACCTCATAGGTGACAACACTATTGCTGCTATCAATCCTTGTATGACAACACTATTGCTGCTGTCAAACCTCATGTCTGACAACACTATTGCTGCTGTCAAACCTCATGTCTGACAACACTATTGCTGCTATTACAATTAATGTTTGACAACACTATTGCTGCTATTAAACCTCTTGTACAACAACACTAGTGCTGCTATCAAACCTCATGTGTGACAACACTATTGCTGCTGTCAAACCTCATGTGTGACAACACTATTGCTGCTATCAAACCTCATGTCTGACAACACTATTGCTGCTGTCAAACCTCATGTCTGACAACACTATTGCTGCTGTCAAACCTCATGTCTGACTACACTATTGCTGCAATCAAACCTCATGTGTGATGACACTATTGCTGCTATCAAACCTCATGTGTGACAACACTATTGCTGCTGTCAAACCTCATGTGTTACAACACTATTGCTGCTGTCAAACCTCATGTGTGACAACACTATTGCTGCTGTCAAACCTCATGTGTGACGACACTATTGCTGCTGTCAAACCTCATGTGTGACTACACTATTGCTGCTGTCAAACCTCATGTGTGTTGACACTATTGCTGCTATCAAACCTCATGTGTGACAACACTATTGCTGTTATCAAACCTCATGTGTGACAACACAATTGTCACTGTCACTGTCAAAATAATTTGGCAACACTTGCTTCATATGAACCTATTACTCACTTGTAGAAATAACAGGGGAGTAGCATATTTATTTTGTTGTATTTTTTAATCATATAAAATGATAAATTTAGATGTTTATTACAGTTATTTTTGCTTCTTAAGGGCTTAATATTACTCTTAACATAATTGTTAAGTATAATCAAAATAAAAAAATGCATGTAACTGATTTATTACTGATGCTTTTTTCTTCTCAGGGTTTACCACTTAAAAATTATTTTTTCTTTGTACTTGTGTTGGTAGAAATTGTGATTCATATCCTGCTCTTCAAAGTCTTTGATATTTAATTTAGAACAATCCCCCCTTGCAAGTTTTTTTTCAAATTTGCTACTTGAAATTTGCCATGATCACGAAAGTTTTTGTTAAATAAAATGAGTAACTATTTCACCAACCCCTCCCACCTTTCTTGATACAGTGTAGTTTTGACTTCTTAGGCATGTCTTTTTTTCTCGGGGATTAGGAAGAAATTTTACATTCATTGATTTGTACAACTGGTCTGATGGTTATTTGTTTGTCTTTTACCAGTTGATTCTACAGTAAAGAGTTATTATAGAATACTCCGGGAAATAGAATATTTTTAGCTGACAATTTGTGTATTTGATTTCTCGGAGTCTACTGTAGTTTGATTCTCCAGCGGTGTAGTAGAAGCCCATGATTTTATCAAATCTGTTTGCCTCTACATTAGAATTGTTTTGGAACTCTAATACAGTATAACTGGGGATGAGGGATTCATGTACTGTTTGAAATTTCTGTTTTTGGTTCTAATACTGAGTGATTGTTGAACTTAAATACTGATAATGATGGTGGCATGTTTTTAATGTTCGGCAATGTATATATGCTGATAAAAATGATCTTGATGATAATGAAGGTGATAGTGATGATGATAATAATGGCAGTGAAGATGACAGTGAAGAAAAAGATGATGAAGAAGAAGAAGAAAATGATGATGGTTATGACCATAATGACCATGACAACTTTGATAATGACCATGATAAAGATGATGATCTTGATGTCAAACATAATGCTGCTGCTGCTGATGATGATGATGATTATGATGATGACAAACAAATTGATGACAAACATGATGATGACAATTACTGTGATGATGATGATGATGATGATGATGATGATGATGATGATGATGATGATGATGATGATGATGACGACGACAACAACAACAATGACAACGATGACAACAACAACACCGACGACGACAATAATAATGATGATGATAAATATGTTATCAGTGTGATGATGATGACTATGCAAAAAGCAAACCTGCTGCCATTAATGATTCTGAAGATATTTGATGAATCACCAGTGATGACCAGTAAAGACAGCAGTGACAATCAAAAGCAATGATCATAATATTATGTAACACTATACTAATGGTTCTGATAAATAATGCTGTACACATTGATAGAATCAAACTTAATGGAGATGACAATAATGGTTTACATGTTTCTTCAGAAATAGAAGAGCAGTTAAACAGTTATTAAATAGAGTAATCACTTACTGAATGTACTTAATAGCTCCTGTGGTGCACGAAAGTGCATGGTTTTATTTCAAGACAGATGGTAAGGTTTCTCTACTAATCACATGTAATATCAAAGTCTTAATTAGAATCACCTGAGAACATTTTTTGTGTTTATTTGTTTCAAAATTTACTAATTTCAAAATTATTTAGATGCTTTGGACCTGCTGGCTTTCAACCAATTAAATCTACCATTTTGTTTTTAATGAAAGAAGAATTATTGCAATAATAGTGAAGATTTACTTCATATATTAGAAAGTTTGCCAAGAAATTCTAAGCATTCCTCTAGAAAATAATGGTTGAAATCATAGAAGAGAGAAAATCTAATTGAACTTTCCGTGAGAAGTATTTTCAAGTGTTGGATTAAATTTTTATTATGTATTCTTGTAGAAATATGATGGAGCTAAACTGAAGCAATATAGTTTTGGATTCTCAGAAATTGTTTGCTTGTTTTTAAAAAAATGGGTACCAGCATGCAGTGTTAATGGATGATGTATTTGCAACAGATACAAAAAAGCAAGGATCCAGTGCCAGGTAATGGGAATAATCTAGTAGTTAACTTTTTTTCTATTCTGGTTGATGCATGAGTGCTTTTTGATTGCATTCTTAGGAAAATTAGGAGACAAAAACCTGTTGTTTTATGTTGACAAAAAATGGTAGAACACAGAACTAAATTCCAAAGTATTTCTACCCCACTGATAGAGGTTTGCTCAACTTTAGTTATTTACTGGGATAGTAACTTGACAGTTAAATAAGTGAAGTTAGAACACAGCAGGTAGTAATTGGTAATTGGAGTGGTTTATTGAAAGTGACCTTGTGAGTGATATACAAATAGGTAGGTGCAGCAATAGTTACTGGATGGACTGACACTGCATGAGCAGGTACCACAATGACAGCAAGATCAGTGCCCACGATCATAGAGCCTAATAGGAAGACCAGTCTCAAATCTCAAGCATCTGATTGGCTGAAATGGCGACCACCAGTCGCCATTTCAGCCAATCAGATGCTTGAGATTTGAGACTGGTTTCCATGCTCAGTTTTATAACCTTGGACACTAGACAGTTAGACAGCAAACTTTAGGATAAATGACAGTCCTCATGCTCAGTATATAACTGTGGAATATTGACTGTGTGAGACACTATATAACTGTGGGATATTGACTGTGTGAGACACTATATAACTGTGGGATATTGACTGTGTGAGACACTATATAACTGTGGGATATTGACTGTGTGAGACACAGGCACAGTCACTGTAACACAGGGAAACTATTGAGACAGTAACAGTTGACCATGTGATATATTGAAACAGTAATATTGTAATGCTGACACTGTGGAAGCAGTCACAGTAACAGAATGTTAAATTCGTGAGACAAGGGGATGTAGTGCTAAAACTGTGTTAGATGTTAGCACAGTAAATACAGTAAGATTGGAATGTTAATCAAGTGATTTGTTTGGACTGTTGAATGGTACAGTAAAATTGGGATGATGACTATGTTAGACATCAGCACATGGGTAGTTGGAGTTAACCATTTAATACCTGGCACAGTAACAGCACTTGTAATATATGAGATATTGAACTGTTACCATGTAACTGTGGCATGTAAACCATGTGGAACAAAGTCACAGTGGATGATGGCAGTGAGAGATGTTAGTACACTGAAGTGTTAATACATTACTACACTAGCAGTGGAATTTTAAAAAATTATAATTCTAGATAGTGTTATAGTTGTGGTGAAGCTGTACAAAGTGTTTGTAGAAGGGGAACTATAGAAGTGGAATATCAGTCCAGGCATTACTGACTACCAGCATTGCAAGTGAGCCATAGTCACAGTCATACAGGTAACGTGACAGAACCAAATCCTTCACCAATTATTTCATATATATGATTTATCATGTGTGCTACCAGTGTAGATCCAGATCAGCTAGGACATCTGTGCCATCTCATATGGATCTACACTGGTCTCTGTTTTTTCCAGAAATATCCAAATGAATCTAAAGGCGAACAAAAGTGAGATCCTGATCAGATGGAACGGATGTGCCGGCTGATCTGGATCTAAACTGTTTCCTCAGGCTTATGTAGTATAATAAAGGATTGTAGAATATTTCAGTTTGGATCACTCATGCAAGCGATAGGTTCATTAGAATAAAAAATATTCAACATAAATTATATTTAATGTGTGTGGGGTTACAATTTTAAGAAAAAAAACATTATTCTCCATTATATTCCCAGCCTCTCATGGAAGAACCATCTGTTAATCTATCTCCAGTGAAGTGTAGAAAAATGTCTTCTGTCACCTTTTTGACTTGCAGAATTGATAAAACTTGAGATGAAAGAAGGGAAAAGATCTAAGACATTCACAATCTGTCAGTTGAAGTCTGACAGTTATATAATGCAGACTAATCCGAGTGCTAATCTGTGCTGCCATCACAACCCTGTGGAACTTTCCTGACGCTTTAACTGTTTCATGTCACTCAACATTGATTATAGATTGTGATTTAATGAAACTATTGAAGTAAAGTTAGAGAACTCCTGAATGCTGATTATTTAAAAAAAATAATACAATGTTGCTTAGCAAGCAAGCCATGGTTGCTTAGCAAGCAAGCCATGGTTAGATTCCTGGCTGTTGGCTTAGAGGGTAACAAATTAATAGTGGGACAGTGTAAAAAATAGAAACTTATTGTGAAGGTCACAAACAACTGTATTGTTTATTTTTTTGTAGGGGGGTGGGGGCGGGTGTTGAAATAATTCACATTAAATACACCAGTTAGATAAATGTAGATTTGTATTTCTTGTTTAGATTTTCATCAAACATGCTCAGTGTGTTTGTCTTGATCATTCTTTGAACAAAATTGAAAGTGGGTCACATGAGATCAAAAACTAGGTCACAAGACCAAGTCAGAGCCAACAAGGCCAAAGTTTTATCTGATTGTCATTAAAATTACTAAGATTGTCTGTTTTGATAATTTCTTAAAACAAGTTTGATTTAACTACACAATATCAGCACTAAATCATTTAAAATTATTTTAATTTATTTTCTCTGGCCTTATCTAAAAGAGTTTTAAAACCAAGTCAAAAAATATATCACTAAGCCAAATCAAATAAAACCTAAAAATAGGCCATAATTTTTTCAAATTTTAATAAAACTTGCTAAGTATCTTTGTTTTAAGGCATAATCATTGACAAGCTCAAAGCTATGTTGTCTAGGGTCTCAAACATTTTGTGGGTTCTAAATCTAAGTCATGAGGTCAGTTAAAAAAAAACAACAACCTTCTTTACATAATGAAGGCCAAAATTTTCATCTGATGTTTGTCTTAGACAGTTGTGAACCTGGAAAAAAAATTGGGATCAAAAATTAAATCACTAGGTCAAATTGCAGATAAACCGTTATTCACAATAGTGGCTCCTGACTTATTATTTTATTCAAGAATCATCAATTCGAATATAGAAAATATTAGAAAATTTAGACACATAGTAATAATTTAGATTTGCTTTTAGTATTTTGACCTCCTAGATATACTTAAACTAAATTACTGATGATTTCTTCACATTTTTGCAGACTTTTCTTTTGCTGTGCTTGGTCAGTGCCAAAAAAACCTGTGCGATGCGAGAGCTGTTTGGAAACCACTGACCATCTTTAAAAACGAGTCATTCATTAAATATAACAGATCAAGGCTTGGAATTGTATGAAGACATGGCTATACGATACTGTATCAAAAATTAATAAATTTGCAGTATTTACTGATTATTTTACCTTTTATTTTGATATTTGACATTTTTGAGTCAAACTTTTGCGTTAAACTGTAGTTTGTTTATTTCAAGATGAAATGTTGCGACACTTTCAGAACATAGTCATAATATATTCACCAGGGCGCTGATATGTTTCAGTTTTCAAAAGATTTTGAATTTCTGGAGATACAATAAGATATACTTACACCACCTCTCCTCTAAAATCCTTTACTGAGTGCTGTATGTGTGAGTGCCACCTGTACTTGGGAGAGCCGGTACCAGGGTGTGTTGTTACCATTGTGTGTTGTTACTAATCGTGAGACCACATTTACATCCAGTTATCAAAATTGGTAGAATTGTTTTTCTTGATAAAGATTGTTAAGATCAATGTAGAAATTGTGTTATTGTCTGATGTCAAACAATGGGTAAAATGGATACCTGATGAACATGTATGCTATGATGTTTCTATGAAACATCCAAAACTTCTAGGGGCTTAGCTTTAATGAACGGTAAATATGGTCAATTACCTTTCCAGCACCACCACCCCTTTGAAAGAAATTTAAGTTAGATTGTATCTCTATATATTTTTTCACCTTTAGATGTTTCTGTGCAAAATCTGTAAGCGCCGAGGCCATCCAACTATGCTGTTTATGGATGTTCATGAATTTTGGTCAGTGGTTGAGTCTTGACCATTTCGATTTGCTTTTTCACTACAAAGAATTTTGAAAGAAAGCTGTATGTATTACCAGCATTTAATATTCATTTTAAATATGAACATTTGGAAATAAATTTGGTTAACTCTTTACTCCATATATACATATTTAATTCATGTGTGACCAAAGTAGATCCAGATCAGCTGGCATATATATGCCATCTGATCTGGATCTGCTTTGGTCACATCTTGGTCAGAAAAAAAACTAATGAATCTAAAAGCAAACAGTGTGGATCCAGATCAGACAGCAAACATGTGCCAGCTGATCTGGATCTACACTGTTTGCTATGCAATAAAGGTGTATCTATGTTGTAAAGCAGTTAAACCCTTGTCTTGGAACATCTCTGAAGATAAGGTTCTCTATGAATTTCCTAGAGGAAGATGTTTGTAAGGTTTCAAATTTTCTTCAGATAATTTTATCAGATTTGGAAGGAGATAAGGAGGTAGTGTCCAGATAGGCTGGAGTCTTGTTTTGACATGTCAAATGTTCAGAGATACAGGGATAAGCCTGTTAGAGTGAAGGCACCTGCAGACTTCTCTGAACTTGCTGTCTAGGGTTACTCTAAGGAATCTTGCACAGTTAAAGTTGTCTTTAAATTTGCCAGTCTTAAATGTCAAGTATTAAATTTGATTGGTTACTGAATGTTCTGAGTTCTTAATACATTTTTCTGCACCTTGGAGATGTAAGAAGTCAGAACATTAGATAAAACTAATAACTGAGTATTTTCATCAGATTTAAGGAGCTGTATGGATATACATAGTGTTCATAGTTTGTGATTTTCTACCTTTAATAAAACACAGTGGAAATGCTAGTAAAGGTTGGTAAGACACTTGAATCGGTTTTAGTCTCAGAAAAAGTGAATGAACTAAAGCGTAGTAAAATAATACAAGTCATGAACAATTTATTTATTTGTAAGGTGGGAAGTCTTATATAAATTTTTTTAAATAAATTTTCAAGTTCTATATTCACAAAATATTACAGTTTAAAAACTTTGAAAGCTTAGTTTACTTGTGTTTATTATTGTTGTAATAAGCTTATGTTATAATTTTCATAAATTATTTCAATAATAGAAAAAAGATTACATATAATAAATCTACTGGCAAATTTGTTTTCACATTTAATGAACTGATATATTTGTAAGTGCATGCGCACTAATATCTAAAGATATTACTTGCTGGGAATGTATTCTTGCTCTTACTAAAATTACACCTGGAAATATTAAATTTCTTGGAATACATGTATATTTTACTTTTGATAACCTTTTCTTTTTTAGTTACGTTATAATGTTAGAATAATAACCCTTTACTCCATAATTTTCGACACTGTTAGCACATGCAATTAAATGCGTATATAAATTATATAGTAAAGATTAAAGCCCCTGCCCTAAACTTAAGTAAGAATATACTATTGAAAAATCATATTTGTCCATATAGACTACAATATATAAACTCTCTAACAGAACACAAAAGGTCCGATCAAATTCTTTCTTATAGACAGGATTTTCAATGATATTGTTATATTATAGTTAACAAACTTTTAAGAAGCTAAATATAATAGAGCTATATTTAGCACTGACGAAGGGACCAATTTATGCGGGATCTCAATTTCAGTGACGTTTCGGAAATCCTACTTTCGCTTTTAGTTGCGCGGACCAAATTTATTTTAGTAAATTAAAATTTTATAAGCCCGAACTAATGCTGCAAATTTGTGCCTATAGTTCCAAATACATGTAATATTTCATACAAGAGGGGGTTAAATTGAAGTAATGCTGCTTTAATAGAAGAGTAGTTGATAAAGACATTTCAGTTTCAAGCATTGATGAAGGCACAATAGCCAATAGCTTTAGCATTATAGAAGCTTAGATCATCTTGTAGTTAGATTATTGTACATATTTCTGAGCAGTAAGTGCATTCATTTGTACTGTATAACCTGATGCTTTTGTTTGTCAAAGTGCCATTAAAATAGTGCCAGGAAATATTCTTACTGATCCTGTTTGAAGTCAGTAAATTATCTTCAAGTGCCTCATTCATTTAGGTTATTTGTAATTGATGATGATGATAAGTTGCTAGAAGCTGAAGTAGCCCCTACCTATCTGTCAGTGCTCCAATGTCAGAAAAAATGAGAATGGAAGAATGGAAACCAGTCTCAAATCTCAAGCATCTGATTGGCTGAAATGGCGACTGGTCGCGATTTCAGCAAATCAGATGCTTGAGATTTGAGACTGGTTTCCAATCTCAGTTTAATTCCTTCAGCCCAGATCCTGTCAGCCTTATCAAAACATCAAAGATGAGAGATAAGACATGACCAGCCGAACTGGATTATAAGTTACTACATGTCAAATACTGACCTTAGTTTGTGATAGGATGCTTGTTTTATTTTCTTAGATGAAAAAAAGTGAATAGCTTTAAAGTATTATTTTATTGAAGGGCTCCCACATCTCAGTATAATTTGTTAATATTGCTCAACCTTATAAAGTAAATAAAAAGGTAAACTTATATTTTCAGAGAAGCTGGGATATTGTTACTTTTCAAAGTTAAATACAAACTTAATGTTAAAATGTGATCAATATATCTTTGAAAAAACTGAAACAAATTCTGGATGTTTTAATAAGCAAAACATTTGGAAAATGATGAATTAAAGGCTGATGATTTGCTGGGCTGATGATTGCTGGTTGTTGGGGTGAGGGGTGATGTTTGTTTGGAATCCAGCAGGATATCTTGACAGGAGATGATGGAGATTTAGAACATGTTCTCGCTAGATGAACCGGTCAATTAACAAGGGAATACTGAACCAGTATATTACTTCTAAGAGTCATTACTTCTTAGTTCATGGTTGATATGTGTTCTATCATAATAAACATCATTATAAACACTAAAATTTGTCTGGACAGTTGCAGATTTCTTTTGGAGGTTATCAGGTTTGATTTTTTTAAAAATTATTAATTAGTTTTGACTGGTGCTGTAATAATCAGTATTTTTACTTGTTCTGTTATTAATCAGTGTTTTGACTGGTTTGGTAGTTTAAATCCATCTAAAAGTAATGCTCATATAAAATAGTCTTATTAACTTAACCCTTTCCCCCATAGATACACCTTAATTTCGTGCTGTCTGATCAGGATCTAAACTGTTCGCTTTTTGATTTGTTAGGATATCTCTGACCAAAATGCTACCAGTGCAGATCCTGATCAGACAGCATGGATGTGCCAGCTGATCTGGATCTACACGGGTCACACATGCGTATAAATGTGTATGTATGGAGGAAAGGGTTAACTTGTATTGCAAAGTCTTTTTATTATTAGTCAGTCTCAGTTACTGTTTCCTTAATGCCAATATTAATTAAATAGTGATGTTTCATAGGGATGTTGGGCTTCCTTGATGCCAATATTAATTAAATAGTGATGTTTCATAGGGATGTTGGGCTTAGTCCTTGAGGGACTTGCACTGATGACCTTAGATAATAGAGGTTGGAACCAGCATTTGGTTGCTTAATATTAATATTATAAGCATTAAAATTAATATCTAATGTATTGACAAACAATTTCAATTTACTCTTGACTTTTCATGCCATGTGATGAGTGTAGAACCAGATAAGCCTGCACATCTGTGTTAAATGTTTGGTCAGAAATAATCTAGTGGATCTAAAACTAAACAGTTTAGATCCAGATCAGCTTGTGCAGTCTCATCAGGATCTACACTAGTCACTAATGGGATATAAGTATTATCAATGCTATAATGGTTAGTGCTCAGTATTTTTGTCAGTACTCATTTCACTCAGATTTTGTATTGAAACATGGTAGATGATTTATGTTTACCCTTCAATCCACAGAGGCCTTTATCTGGAGGGCAAACATGTTAGATCCAGATCAGCCAGCACATCTATGCCATTTTATCAGGATCTACACTGTTTGCTTTTATAGATTAGGTTGTTAGGGAACAATAATTTTATATCCAGATCAGGTACAGATGTGCCATCTGATCTGGATCGTTACTGGTTGCAAATGTGATAAAACCTGTTTATAAGGAGTAAAAGGTTATATAATACTACTATCAAATGAGCTGAGCCATATGCCAGTGGTTCAGATAAAGGGCTCTAATGCAAACTTGCCCAAGACATTTTTTTGCAGAGAGTATTGTATTGACAGGGATGTCTGATGCCTCTTGCATTATCTTCAATCTTTGTTGTGATTTGTCTGGCACTAGGTGGCTAAATATTTCAGGAATATAAATATTTAGCTTTTGACCAGATGTCCTGGGATGAAGCTGTGAGGGCCTGGCTTATGTTGCTATTTTCATGTTTATTTAATGAAGACTTGAGAAATTATCACAAGATTAAACAGAGGCTGGGTGGTAGGCAGGGGAAACCTCTCTCTCCAGTGTTACATGTCTTTGTTTGCGTTATCTAGTGCCTAATGAGAAATAAATGTAAAAATTGTTTAAATAAATAATAGCAGGTGGGCCAGCCATGTTAACATGTTTCTATTGCAAGTGCTGGCAAAATGTGTCTGCAGGAATGGGAAAAGTGCTAGAAGTAGTGTAGGTGTTAAATACACTGAGATGCTGACACATGTCTGCCTCACAGTAATAGAATGCTTGTTTTTTCTTTGAACTTTATAACTTCAAAGGGACCATTTGCATCTTGTATAGAGTTAAAGGGGTTTTACTTAATTAAATGACACTGGTGTTTTTCATCATGCTTGCGCAGGGTGTTGCTGATGATGTTTTTATTAGAAGAAATAACCTTGAGATGCTATGTAACATCATTGTCTTGAACCATTAGGAAAGTTTAATCTGATTATATGCTCCTTGGGTATTTAGCTAGAGTTTTACTATTCTTTCAGTGAAGCAACTGATGACTTTAGGAAGCCTCAATCCTTTACTCCACATATTGGGGTTCAATCACATGTGCAAACAATGAAGATCCAGATCAGCTGGAACATCCATGCTGCCTGATCAGGATCTACACTGTTCACTTCTTGGTCAGAAATAACCTAATGAATAAAAAACATTGTAGATCAAGATCAGTCTGGTGATCTGGATCTACACTGTTCATACAGGTATGAATGCCATATTCCATATAGTAAAGAGTTACCAGTCATTATTGACAAATATATTCTGATATGATCATGTCTGAGACAGAGTTGTTCCCTTTTAGTTATGCCAGTCACTATGGTTTATCATGCTCATTCATTGGTATAATACAATGTATTTAACAGTTTCTGAAAGCTTAGTGATGCTTCATCATTGTTGTAATTTACTGGGACCACATGGCTGTTGCACTTTACATTTTTACCAGCATACCAGTGGAAGCACCTCCATTGTTACAGACTGGTTACTGCTCTCTTCCTCCAAGAGAGAAAAGTGACAACTATCCCATGCATCTTGTAACCCAGTTTACATGGGAAACTCAAGTGTCAAGAAATGCCAATTCACCATGAACCTGTCTAGTTGCCAGTAATATGTGGGGATTTTAATAGCCTCTGACCTCTTGTTAATAAATGATTAAGTACATTTAGTTTGAGTGCCTTGAAGTAAGGGCCAAGATAATGGAGATACCAATGCTGGCTTAGCATGCCAAAATAACTGTTATTTAATATGACATTTACTAGTTGATGCAACATTGGTGCCATGGGAATAGAAATAGATGCAATATTAATAATAGTAAATGTAGAACTTCTCCATGATTATACTTACTTGGAAAGAATGCATATAATTAATCTGAGTGTAAAATGTCAATGTTTCTAGGGTATATGGATACAATCCAGTAAGCCTTTCCATTTTTGAAATCCCTTTCACTGAAATTAGCATACATGAAACAAATCAAAATTTCAGGATATTTCAGGTCAAATAATTTCTGAGTCTGTTAATTCACACTAATGAATTTATTAAAAAACATTTAAAAAGATCAATTTATTTTACTTCCATCATTCATAACTGGGATTTTGTCAACCTATGCAAAATGAAGCAAAAGGGATATTGTCCAGGAAGGATTTTGTCCTAAACACTGTTTTAAGCAATATATATTAAATATCAGGCCCATTTTATAGGACTGGTCATAATTTCATGGTTTGAAATCCAAGGTTTTTATTATTATTAAGTATGTTAATGAAAACTAAGATTTTGGAATTTTGAATACAGGAATTGTGCAACATGAAAATCTTGATTAGTTGATTATAGGTAGGCCTTCAGTGTAGAGACAGTCTGGTACTTCAGAATCAATCTGTTGTGTATGATGTTGCAATTAAATTCAGATTTGAGATAACATAAAACATGGAATCTAATTCTCAAAACAAAAAAGATGTCATTTATATCAATAATGGATTGCCACCTTTAATGAATTATTTTAACTCTGTTGATATTAAAATAATCCTATTGTTACTTTGTTACATTACAGTTACACACCTTCACCTTTCTACAATATGTTACTGAACTATCTTCTTGAACTATGACTTGTATACCAACATCAAAGGATCTGCTTAATTTAATTTAACAGATTTTAAAAGGTTGCAGATTAACATTTGTGTGAATAATTGGTTTTCATGGGAGCACCTGCTGGCAACATGGGATTATGATTGTAGAGGTATAGGCTGCCTGGTGCACTGTAGTAAACCCATTCTCTCCAGTGTCTGCCGTTCATGGCAGCTACATTTTATTCCATTCTATATTAATCAGTTTTATACCCCAAACAATTTTTTTTAATTTTGATATAGTAAATGAATCATCAAAGTGTTTGTTTAAGTAAACACAAAATAGAGAAACATTATACAGGGCTTGCTGTTCCCAATATCAACGATATGCCTTTATCCAGTGTAGATCAGATGGCACCACCGCTGATCTTGCTGAACTAGATTTACACTGTAACCCTATGCAATTTAAGGTATATATATGAAAGAAGGCCAGGGGTTAAAACTAAGAAAAGAGACCACTCTCAGATCTCAAGCATCTGATTGGCTGAAATGGAGACTTTTAGATTGGTCTCAGATCTCAGTTTTATTTATAAAATTTAAGTAAAATAGCAAACTGTTTTTGAAGTTAGATTTGTTCTTTTTTTTTCCAATGAGCAATTCTAATCAAGGGAACATAGCAATTTCATACATGTTAACCCTTTCCTCCGTAGACAAAGTTTACCTTTATTGTGTGGGGAAACAGTTTAGATCCAGATCAGCCGGCACATCAGGATCTAAACTGTTGGCTATTTTGATTTATTAGGTTATTTCTGACTAAAAAGCGACCAGTGCAGAATGCGTATTTTATGGGGGAAAGGGTTAAAACAAGTCATAGATAGATTATATTTAAATTTACTTATTTGTCACAGGACTGTCACTTAAATAATAACCCAAACAAAAGGCAGAGATAACTTGCTGGTGTATCTAATTTTTCTGAGCCTTATTTTCAGTTTTTGAACAAACTGTCCATATTATGGGCCACATTTAAGTACCGATCAATGAGGACCATTTAACAGAAAAAATGCTCTGCATGTCATTCAAAAGATAATGAGTAAGAACATCACAATATTTCAGATAACTGCTGCAGCTACTTGATGCAGAGATAATATCGATTGTCTCCCTTGTTACTGAATACTAGTATAATCTTTTATGCGTTTGATGTCTTTTTCAGGTAAGTGTAGAGGAAGAAACTGACTTATTTTAATCTGGTTTAAAGATACAGTTGTAACAAGATCATTAAAGATATGTGATCAATTAGTTTGCTCTTTCACTGTGTTAATGATATAATGCCTCAATGACATATACAGTAGAACTCTTCTATATCACATAATCCAATATAGCTCAGTCAGACCATGGACCCCATGTTTTTTTAATAAATAAGTGCTAAGAACAAAAAATGGTGTTTTTGTCCTTTATAAAAACAGCCATTGGCACATATCTGAAAGGGAAGTAACCTACTTCTTCTTCATAAACTGATGAAGACAATGACACATACCGAGCATTATACCACTTGTATGACTGAAAGAATTAGAAAATTAATATGTTGTATATTATTATGATTCTTTATGAACCTGTTCATAAGTTACTATGTAACATCGCAGCTCCAATGTTATAATTTCCTGGTTGTATATCTCGAATCTGTTTATATTATGGTTTGAATTTATGGACCCAGCAATCTGCAATATATCTGAGCTCTACTGTACTGAAATGCAAATTGCATGACCCCCATTCTTCCAGTATAGTCACTGATCAGACTCAGGTCAGGTGTCCTTACCAGTGCTTACCATTTGCAAGTGACATCTGCCATCCTTGACATTTAAAATTTGAGGTATAATATTTTTGTTGTTTTCCATTTTGAACAAAATGGCTCAAAAAAACGTAAGTGGGCAAAATTACTGTTTAAAAATGAACAAGGGATTCAGCAAAACTGTATTTTCAATGAATTACCAATGTTTAAGTTTATTAATAGAAACTCTGCAGATTTTTAGCCTGATTTTTCAGCAAATAACATTTGCTTAGAGATTGGCATAACCCTATTAAAGTGGGAATTTCGGTGAAAGGTTTTAGTTTTTGCTATGACTTAAGTTTTTATCCAATACTCTCAAAACTTTGTAGCAATATTCTTTGAATTGAGGCCTATCTATATCTTAAGGCCCGGTCACACTGCCCGAACGTTGCTGGAGCGTCCCTGGAGTGGTGAAAAAATTCATCACCGCTCGTAACTGTTCACCACCGTTAAACATAGGTTGGGCCCCGTTAAAGCAACACTGTATACACTCAGCCACCGCTGATGTTTCTTGAGGGGCCCTCCTACCGCTCCGAAAGTTTTGAGCTGCACAAAATATTGCAAGCGGTGAGTAGGGGAAAATTTTCGGCGTTGGCAAAGTTCACCCCTGCTACACCAATCAAAGTTTGGCACAAAGTTCGGGGAAGCTTGGGTCCGCTAGGCCCACGCCGATTTCTTGAACGCTGCACCACTGCTGCTTTGCCAGCTTTGCCCGGGCGGCGATTAAATGTTGCAAAAAGGTTGGTGGAGCGCTTATAAGCATTTTGCAAGCGGACAGGGGGTTGTTGGAAAGGTGTCGGGCGTTGGAGCAGCGAGCCACGGCGGCGATGAACTTTGGTTTGGCGTTGGTATAGAGGTGTGGGAGCAGGACCAGAATTTGGCTATAAATACTGGGAGAAATGGACCAGGAGCTCATTTGGAATTGAGCTGCTGTTGAGTAATTTGCTTAAAGTTACAGAGTAGAACTGTATCAACATGGATGCTGAGAGACTTGCTATGATTGGTGCACTAGTTCAGCAGCAGAATCATAAACTACTCAGATTGCAACAATCTGTTGACAGAAGGAGAAGAGAGAGAAAAAGGAGAGACAGGGTTCTGTGGGTAAGACAGTGGATACTCAGTAGGCCTTAACATGGACTGTATGAGAAACTGATAGTGGAGCCAAGGAATGAGGATCCACGAGCCTTTCAACACTTCATGAGGATGCCACCAGCCATGTTTGATGAACTTGTACAGAGGCTGACCCCCAGATTGACCAAGCAAGACACCAACTACCGTGCAAGCCTGGAACCAGGTCTCAATCACCCTACGGCGCCTGGCCTCTGGTAACACATACAGAAACATGCAGTATGCAGTATGCAGCTGCTGCCTTTTCTCCTCCAGCCTTTCTCTTCTTCTGTCCACGTGGCATGATGCTTCAACTATCGACTTCTATCAAAAATCTATCAGAGCTTGTTTCAAGATGATCCGTTCAGCTCCGTAGTCACAAGTGGTATGCCGCTAAAACACACTTTAAACCTCTGCTGCGCGAAAGCGTGCATGCGCAGAACGCTCGCGTCACCGCTATACCAACGCTCGCTACTACTAAACCAATGCAAATGCAACGCCGGCTTCAGCGGTGCACCGCTAAACCAACGCCCGTGTTTTCGATTTTTTTTCCATTTTGTGAGCGGTGACGAGCGTTTGGTCCACCTCCCTACCGTCCAAGGAACGCTCCAGCAACGTTCGGGCAGTGTAACCGGGCCTTAATACACATAATATTATTCTCTCTCACCTAGAATTCTTGTGGCTCAAGCAACCAATTGGAAAACAGTTAAAAATCATTTTTTCACAAACTGCATGGAATAGTGGGCTTAAGCTTGGTATGATGCATGTCCCAGCAGTTCTTTACAACATTTATCAAAATGTAGGCCTTCGGTTCACTATTGGCAATGCCCTTGCCCGTTTAGAAATGATTATTCACTAATGATTGCTGCATTTATGTGATAGAAATTACTCAGTTATGCAGTACAGAGCTCAAGTTGTAAAAATATGACACATTTATGGACTTGTAAAAAATCAACACTGGTTATGAAACATAAAAGACAGTTTCCTGTTTTGGTTACATTTCCCCTTTTTTCACTAAAATTTATAGGTTTTATGTAGTTATTCCATAACTTGAAAAAGCACCAAATTTGGAGTAGATATTCACCATACATAATTCAGAATTAAGTAAATAAAGAGTTAAAATAATTTGAAAGTTTGTGACCTAGCTGACAGTAAGACCATCAAACAACAGGGAGAAATTGTTAACATTGAACAAGAACGTCCTTAGTTGTTGATATTAATTGACAGGTTCAAATTGATTGTTACAGTTCATGTAGACATAAGTTGGAATAAGTTTGTAACATGCAACATGTCATGTCATAGAATGATGATAGATTAGTATCATACAGCAGTTACAGAAGAGACTTCGATAGAGACAGAGAGATGTGCCAACAACTGTTCCAGCAGGGTTTTTTTGGTTTTCATACGGTAATTAGAAGCATTGAACAGTGGTCCACTAGGTAAGGTGTTTTATTTGCGTGGTAAGTGGGAGGGGGTCTGTATTCAGTGGAAGTCTATATTTGTAGGTGTTCTGTATTTGGAGAAGGCCTATGTTTGGGGTTTGTCTGTATTAACCCTTTCCTCCATAGATGCACCTTTATTGTGTGGGCTAACAGTGTAGATCCAGATCAGCCGGCACATCTATGCCATCTGATCAGGATCTACACTGTTCACTTTTTGATTCCTTAAGTTGTCTCTGACCAAAATGCGACCAGTGCAGATCCTGATCAGATGGCACGGATATGCCGGCTGATCTGGATGTACACTGGATGCACATGCATAAAAATGCATATATAAGGTGGATGGGTTTTATTATACCCCCGCATACGAAGTATAGGGGGTATATAGGAGTCATCATCCGGTTGGTTCGTTGGTTGGTTCGTTGACCCGGTCTGTCTGTGGCACTTACAGCGTCAACAGTTTTCAAGATATCGACTTGAAACTTTAAACATATGTTCGTGAGTACATTTGCACGAACTATTTTTTTTCTCATGTGGATCAGTCCATTATTTTTCAGAGGGGAGCACGATTTAACAAAATCTTGTGACGCGAACTACTTCTACAGTTTTTAAGATATTGACTTGAAACTTGATACACATGTTCGGCATGAAGTCTAGATGTGCCTGACATATTTTTCGTGTGGATCAGTCCATTATTTTTTGCAGGGGACATGAATAAACAAAATCGTGTTATGCAAACTTCGACCCGGTCTGTCTGTGGCACTTACAGCGTCAACAGTTTTCAAGATATCGACTTGAAACTTTAAACATATGTTCGTGAGTACATTTGCGCGAACTATTTTTTTTCTCATGTGGATCAGTCCATTATTTTTCAGAGGGGAGCACGATTTAACAAAATCTTGTGACGCGAACTACTTCTACAGTTTTTAAGATATTGACTTGAAACTTGATACACATGTTCGGCATGAAGTCTACATGTGCCTGACATATTTTTCGTGTGGATCAGTCCATTATTTTTTGCAGGGGACATGAATAAACAAAATCGTGTTATGCAAACTTCTAAATCTTGTGATGCGAACTACTTCTACAGTTTTTAGCTCGACTATTCGAAGAATAGGGGAGCTATCCTACTCACCCCGGTGTCGGCGTCGGCGTCGGCTGCTCCGTCCGTTAAACAAAATATGCACTTTGGTCCATAACTTAAAAACTACTTATGATATCAACTTCAAACTTGAAATATATATTCACCATCAAATTCTACATCATTACCAACAAGACCCATAACTCTGCTACAAATATTTTTTAAGTTATGCCCCTTTTTCACTTAAATTTTGCGTTAAGGAAAATATGCACTTTGGTCCATAACTTATAAACTACTGGAGATATCAACTTGAAATTTGGAATATATATTCACCATCAAATTCTACATCATTACCAACAAGACCCATAACTCTGCTGTCAATATATTTCAAGTTATGCCCCTTTTTTCTTATATTTTGTGTTAAGCAAAATATGCATTTTGCCCATAACTTCAAAACTACTTGAGATATTGCCTTGAAACTTGAAATATATTTTCACCATCAAAATCTACATCATAACCAACAAGACCCATAACCCTGCTTTCAATATTTTTCAAATTATGCCCCTTTTCCACTTACATTTTGTGTTAAGCAAAATATACACTTGGCCCTTAACTTCATTATTAATGGAGGGATTTCAAAATAACTTGGCACAAATGTTCACCATGACAAGGCGGTGTGTCGCGTACAATACCTATGCCTGTAGGTCGAAGGTCAAGGTCACTGTTACAAAAAATAGAATTTTCTTGTCCGGGCTGTAACTTTGTTATGAATGGAGGGATTTCAATATAACTTGACACAAATGTTCACAATGACAAGGCTGTGTGTCCGCACAATACCCATGGCTGTAGATCCAAGGTCAAGGTGACTGTTACTAAAAATAGAATTTTCTTGTCCAGGCTGTAACTTTGTTTTGAATGGAGGGATTTCGAAATAACTTGACACAAATGTTCACTATGACAGGGTGGTGTGTCGCGTACCATGCCCATGCCTGTAGGTCAAAGGTCAAGGTCAATCTTACAAAAAATAGAATTCTCTTGTCCGTGCTGTTACTTTGTTATGAATGGAGGGATTTCAAAATAACTTTGCACAAACGTTCACTATGACAAGGCAGTGTGTCCACACAATACCCAAGCCTGAAGGTCCAGGTCACTGTTACTTAAAACAGAATTTTCTTGTCCGGGATGTAACTTCATTATAAATGGACGGATTTCAAAATAACTTGGCACAATTGTTCACAATGACAGGGTGTTGTATCCCATACCATGACCATGCCTGTAGGTCAAGGTCACTGTTACTAAAAATAGAATTCTCTTGTCCGGGCTGTAACTTCGTTAGGAATAGAGTGATTTCAAAATAACTTGACACAAATGGTCATCATGACAAGTTGGTGTGTCCCGTACCATGCCCATGCCTGTAGGTCCAAGGTCACTGCTACTAAAATAGAATTTTCTTGTCAGGGTTTTAAATACATTAGGAATATAGTAACTTGCCAGAAATGTTCACCATGACAAGCTGGTGAGTCGTGTACCATTTCCATGCCTTTAGGTCAGTTCTTTTCTGTAACATTACTGAAGTGATTGATAATTGACTAAAAGTAAATATCTCTAATAAAAAAATTTCTAACAAGTTTTCTAACAACTTCAGAAATATTTCATAGTTATTCCCCTTTTCAGTTTAATATTTATGGTACATTAAGAAATTATTTCTGTTATTTGAAATGAATTTTTCCCTTACCATTCACTTGTTAATATTTGTTAATATTTTTACTGATTGCACATGAATGTATGGCCATAGTTGTTACTGTTTTAATCTTCAAATTGCATTTGTTTCAAATGATTCGAATAGTCGAGCATGCTGTCTCCTCTGACAGCTCTTGTTAAGATATTGACTTGAAACTTGATACATATGTTCAGCATGAAGTGTAGATGTGCATGACATATTTTTCGTGTGGATCAGTCCATTATTTTTTGCAGGGGACATGATTTAACAAAATCGTGTTATGCAAAATTCTACAGTTTTTAAGATATAAGACTTGAAACTAAAATTGTATGTTCTGCATGAAGTGCGCATGTAAGCGACATATTTGTTTGTGGATCAGTCCATTTTTTTTGGAGGGGAGCATTATTTAACAAAATCTTTTATTTTTAATCTTATGACGCAAACTACTTCTTCAGTTTTCAAACTTTAAACATACGTTTGTGAGTAGATTTCCATGACATACTTTATTTCATGTGGATCAGTCCATTATTTTTTAGCAGGGGAGTATGATTCAACAAAACCTTATGACACGAACTACTTCTACAGTTTTTAAGATATTGACTTGAAACTTGATACATTTGTTCGGCATGAAGTGTAGATGTGCGTGACATATTTTTCGTGTGGATCAGTCCATTATTTTTTGCAGGGACATGATTTAACAAAATCGTGTTATGCAAACTTCTACACTTACTACGTCAACAGTTTTCAAGATATCGACTTGAAACTTTAAACATATGTTCGCGAGTACATTTGCGCACATTTTTTTTGGTCTCATGTGGATCAGTCCATTATTTTTCGGAGGGGAGCATGATTTAACAAAATCTTGTGACGCGAACTACTTCTACAGTTTTTAAGATATTGACTTGAAACTTGATACACATGTTAGGCATGAAGTGTAGATGTGCGTGACATATTTTTCGTATGGATCAGTCCATTATTTTTTGCAGGGGACATGATTTAACAAAATCGTGTTATGCAAACTTCTACACTTACTACATCAGCAGTTTTCAAGATATCGACTTGAAACTTTAAACATATGTTGGTGATTACATTTGCACACTTTTTTTTTCTCATGTGGATCAGTCCATTATTTTTCGGAAGGGAGCATGATTCAACAAAATCTTGTAACATGAACTACTTCTACAGTTTTTAAGATATTGACTTGAAACTTGATACATATGTTCGGCATGAAGTGTAGATGTGCGTGACATATTTTTCGTGTGGATCAGTCCATTATTTTTTGCAGGGGACATGATTTAACAAAATTGTGTTTTGCAAACTTCTACAGTTTTCAAGATATCGACTTGAAACTGAAATCATATGTTCTGCATGAAGTGCGCATGTTAGTGACATATTTTTTATGGATCAGTCCATTTTTGGTTGGAGGGGAGCATTATTTAACAAAATCTTATGACACAAACTACTTCTCCAGTTTTCAAACTTTTAACATACATTCGTGATTAGATTTGCATGACATATTTTTTTTTCATTTGGATCAGTCCATTATTTTTTAGAAGGGGAGCACGATTCAACAAAACCTTGTGACGTCAACTACTTTTACAGTTTTGTTTACATCCGGTGAAAACCCAAGTCGCTATTTTTAAACACAACTTTTGCAACAAATTTTCAGGATTTCAATTATTTTTCAACTTTCACCCATGAAAGATGCAAACATCATTTCTGTATACTCTGACAAAGCAGTATTGCGGGGGTATTAATCACCTTCAGTGATAGCTCTAGTATTTTGAGGTTTTCGGCATAAGGAGATGGTCTATATTTAGAGGTTGTCTAAAGTGGTTTGAATCTATAAACATTTTAGTGATTCACATTTGCCCTAACTATCCTACTTGATCTAAAATTTAAAAAATTTTCTAAGAGAAAGAAATCTCAGTAATTCTAATACTCTTGGTGACAATTCTTTTATCGTCTGAAATTGGTGATAAACTACACAAATTCTTGTTTATTTTCACGAAGACTGATTTATTGGCGAGAAGCGATTTGTTAATAGCTTTGTAATGATGATATTTTGTGAGAAATGATTCAGAAAAGGAGCTTTTATTTGCTATGGAGTCCCCACATAGGGGGAAGGTTAATCTTGTCCTATTGATTTGTGATGATTATAAACACACAAGTTTCACTCCTTTGACATCTAAAGGAAACCTTCAGGATCTTTTAAACGAACTTGTTGATCGTGAAATTGCAGTCAGCGTGATTCATGCTTCCATTTGAGGAAATGATATGTTAGACACATGTATTAAGGAGAGAGCAGATTGTTTCAGGATTTTTTCCTCGGAGATCTTTAGAAATGAAGTCTTAAGAAATTAGTTTGCGGTTGTAGTAAAGGATAAAAGGAAAGCTATTGTGGTAATTTCCCCACAACAATTTTACTGACTTTGCAGGCTTTCACTATTATAGTAACAAGTTTAGTAATTTTAAGTTCTGGTAGTGTCATCATAGATGACTCTCAGAATTGATGGACCACAAGCAAAATTAGTGATTATCAGTTTCCATTTTTAGGGACTTAATGTCCCTTTATAAATTAAAGGTTCACCTAATGAACTTGCATAATTACAATGTATCTTGATTTTAATATGATGGTTTCATCTGATTAGTAAAAATGGTTAAATAAATTCCAGTGATGATTAGTTAAAGGTACTGAAGAGCAATCTCTTCTTTGCTGCAAGAGCACAAGTTTCTTCATTGAAGGCAGTAAGCCTTGTCCCAACAGATAAGAAGTAGTAGCTGTACAACAGACAGAATGTCCATGTTGATGTCCTGTAGACAGGAGGTGCTGTTACTGTTTTCCTACAGATAAGAGGTCCATTTTGTTACTGTTGTCCCACACACAGGAGGTCAACTTTGTGCTCCTACAGACAGGCGGTCAACGCTGTTACTGTTATTCTACAAACAGGAGGTCTATGCAGTTACTGTTATCCTACAGATAGAATGATCATGCTGTTCCTGTTGTGTTATAGACAGGAGGTCTATGCTGTTGCTATTGTGCTACAGACAGAAGGTCTGTGCTGTTACTGTTGTCCTACAGACAGGTCTTTGCTGTTACTATTGTCTTACAGACAGGAGGTCTGTGTTGTTGCTGTTGTCCTACAGACAGAAGGTCTGTGCTGTTACTGTTGTCCAACAGAGAGGAGGTCTGTGCTGTTACTGTTGTCCTACAGAGAGGAGGTCTTTGCTGTTACTGTTGTCTAACAGACAGAAGGTCTGTGCTGTTGCTGTGTCCTACAGACAGGAGGTCTGTGCTGTTACTGTTGTCCTACAGAGAAGAGGTCTGTGTTGTTGCTGTTGTCCTACATAGAGAAGGCCTGTGCTGTTGCTGTTGTCCTACAGACAGAAGGTCTGTGCTGTTACTGTTGTCCTACAGAGAGGAGGTCTTTGCTGTTACTGTTGTCCAACAGACAGAAGGTCTGTGCTGTTGCTGTGTCCTACAGACAGGAGGTCTGTGCTCTTACTGTTGTCCTACATACAGAAGGTCTGTGCTGTTGCTGTTGTCCTACAGACAGAAGGTCTGTGCTGTTACTGTTGTCCTACAGAGAGGAGGTCTTTGCTGTTACTGTTGTCCAACAGACAGAAGGTCTGTGCTGTTGCTGTGTCCTACAGACAGGAGGTCTGTGCTGTTACTGTTGTCCTACAGACAGGAGGTCTGTGCTGTTGCTGTTATCCTACAGACAGAAGGTCTGTGCTGTTGCTGTGTCCTACAGAGAGGAGGTCTGTGCTGTTGCTGTGTCCTACAGAGAGGAGGTCTGCGCTGTTGCTGTGTCCTGCAGAGAGGAGGACTGTGTTGTTGCTGTGTCCTTCAGAGAGGAGGTCTGTGCTGTTGCTGTGTCCTACAGACAGAAGGTCTGTGCTGTTGCTGTGTCCTACAGACAGAAGGTCTGTGCTGTTTCTGTGTCCTACAGAGAGGAGGTCTGTGCTGTTGCTGTGTCCTACAGACAGAAGGTCTGTGCTGTTGCTGTGTCCTACAGAGAGGAGGTCTGTGTTGTTGCTGTGTCCTACAGAGAGGAGGTCTGTGCTGTTACTGTTGTCCAACAGACAGAAGGTCTGTGCTTATACTGTGTCCTACAGACAGAAGGTCTGTGCTGTTGCTGTGTCCTACAGAGAGGAGGTCTGTGTTGTGCTGTTGCTGTGTCCTACAGACAGAAGGTCTGTGCTGTTGCTGTGTCCTACAGACAGAAGGTCTGTGCTGTACTGTGTCCTACAGACAGAAGGTCTGTGCTGTACTGTGTCCTACAGACAGGAGGTCTGTGCTGCTACTGTGTCCTACAGACAGGAGGTCTGTGATGTTACTTTAATCTTACAGACAGGAGGTATGTGCTGTTACTGTTGTTCTACAGACAGGAGGTCTGTGCTGTTACTGTTGTCTTTCAGTGAGGAGGTCCATCCATGCTGTTACTGTTGTCCTACAGACAGAAATTCTGTGCTCTTACTGTTATTCTACAGACAGGAGGTCCATGCTGTTACTGTTTTCTTACAGACTGTAGGTCTTTGCTGTTAGTGTTCGCCTACAGACATATGGTACATTCTTTTACTGTAACAGTTGTTATTCAGGCAGAAGGTCATTACTGTTACTGTTGTCCTATAGTCAGGGGGTCTGTGCTGTTACTGTTATTCTACATACAGATCTGTGGTATTACTGTTATCCTACAGAAAGAAGGACACTGCTGTTACTCTCGACCTACACACTGGAGGTCTTCACTGTTACTGTTGTCTTACAGATAGGAGGTCTATGCTATTACTGTTACCTTGCAGACAGGAAGTTCACCCTGTTAATGTTGTTCTACAGACAGGAGGTATATGCTGTTACTGTTGTCTTACATACAGGAGGTCCATGCTGTTGCTGTTGCCTTACAGACAGGAGGTCTATGCTGTTACTGTTGTCTTACAGACAGAAGGTCTGTGCTGTTACTGTTGTCTTACAGACAGGAGGTCTGTGCTGTTACTGTTGTCTTACAGACAGGAGGTCTGTGCTGTTACTGTTGTCTTACAGACAGGAGATCCATGCTGTTACTGTTGTCTTACAGACAGGAGATCCATGCTGTTACTGTTGTCTTGCAGACAGGAGATCTGGGCTGTTACTGTTGTCTTCAGACAGGAGGTCCATGCTGTTACTGTTGTCTTACAGACAGGAGGTCCATGCTGTTACTGTTTTCTTACAGACAGGAGGTCCATGCTGTTACTGTTGTCTTACAGACAGGATGTCCATGCTGTTACTGTTGTCTTACAGACAGAAGGTCTGTGCTGTTACTGTTGTCTTACAGACAGAAGGTCTATGCTGTTACTGTTGTCTTACAGACAGGAGGTCCATGCTGTTACTGTTGTCTTACAGACAGGAGGTCCACGCTGTTACTGTTGTCTTACAGACAGGAGGTCTGTGCTGTTACTGTTGTCTTACAGACAGTAGGTCTGTGCTGTTACTGTTGTCTTACAGACAGGAGGTCTGTGCTGTTACTGTTGTCTTACAGACAGGAGGTCTATGCTGTTACTGTTGTCTTACAGACAGGAGGTCCATGCTGTTACTGTTGTCTTACTGTCAGGAGGTCCATGCTGTTACTGTTGTCTTACAGACAGGAGGTTAACCCTGTTAATGTTCTACAGACAGGAAAGGAGGTCCATCCAACAGGCAGAAGATTTACACTATATTGTAAAGCTTATCCTGTCCAGGCTGACTTTGATTTGGTTTGATTGAAGTCTCTATCCTGAGCCAGTGAATATCCACCTGCAGATTTTGATGAGTTCCCATAGTGAAGATCAAGTAGAAACTCCTTGAAGTTAACTTATCTGGGTATAGTCTCATGATTCTCTTACTTATAGGTTCTTAACATAGAAAACTTCTGGTACTAGCACTTGTTAGTCTGTCAGAATCTGCTGGGGTTTCTTCAACAACCAGGAGTAAGATTTACTTCTGTTTCTTTGATCTTTATATTACTAATCTTTTAAATAAATAGGATAATTGTTTTTGATGGAGATATTCAGAGATTATTGACTATTGACGGAGATTATAGAGGCCTGGTTCAAGATTTCAAACACCAAAGAATATGATTATCCTGTTTTTTTTGATATTTTGATAACAGTGAACAAGTATTTACCATTAGCGGATCACTTTGGAATACTATTTCCATGGAGTTTTTAGTGGAATTCTTTGATTTGAGTTCAATACATCAAAAGAAGAGCAGCTTACATTCCAGAAAGCTATCTGATGAATTGATTGAAGATGAATTGAAACAAATTATGTCTAGCCCACTGTTACAGGAAAAGAGAGCAACATAACCACCTATATGTCTAAGCCCGTTACTCCATAGATTATACAACTTTATTGCTTGGGCAAACAGTGTAGATCCAGATCACTTGGCACATGATTTATTCCATTTTGTTTCAGAATCTGCACTGTTCATTTTTAAATTTTTTTTTGTTATTTCTGGACCAAAAATCAAATAGCGCTGGTCCATGCAGAAGTTTTGTATTTTACCTACTTTAGCACTGACCCTTTAGGCAATTTCATATTTTCAGTATGCTGAACTTGTTCTCTTTTTTTTCCTTTTTTTAAATTTTATGCATTCACAATGAGAATTATAATTAATATGTGAATTTTTACAGTGATTGTTGATGAATAGGAATTATGAAGTAATCATTCGAGAATGCCACCCATCACTGTCCTTGACCTTGACATAATTGTATTTCTTACCAAAAGTGCCTTGATTTTAGCTTTTATAAAACCACTGAATAGATTTCATTCACAAAACTGGATACCACTGGGTTTGGTCGAAATACCTTGTTTTGTGTAAAAATCGATTTTACAAAATGCCCATTTTTACTCAATCACTGTAAAATGAGTAATTTCTATGGAAATCTTTTAGGAAAAAAAGCATTAATTTACAAAAAAACATTTTTAAGGCATTTTAGGAGAAATTACTCAAATTTTTAATTAGATTTCAGTTTTCAATTAAGTAAATTATATAGGAGAGCGAGCTGGCTGTATCTCCCTGTAATGAATCATGCAATCCCAGAATGCATTTTTTGCTTCCACTGCGGGTTAATTCAAATTGTCATCAAAATCATTCTAGTTTTTGCAGTCAAGTCAATATTATTATGTTAACAAACATAATGACTGCTGTTTGTTAATGTACAAAAAATCATAATGTATCATAAAAATTGAGCAAACTCGTATCAATTCGTCTATTTGTTTGAGCGACGAGGTTCACATCAATTTCTATGGGCTGTTCCGGAGTCTATATTGATGAAAATAATATGTAAGATGATGCACTTCCGATCTGGCCGCGATGTTTACTTTTTTAAAACTCTTTTGAATAATATGGTTGACTTTGATGGATGAGTGTGATTACTTTGGGATGTTATATTCCTACAAGTTTCCGCAATACGTAGATTTAGTCGGTAACGCAGAGCTGTTTTCATTAAGAATTCCTGGTATTGGTGTCTTGATTATTTGTCAAGTTCTGACATGCGTTATCAATATTGAAGACTTTTGATTGTCTATTGGAGGTTTAATCTCCGTATTAGATGTCACATCAGAGAAACAATTGTTGCATTATGGGAATAAATGTTTTTTGATGTAAGCTTCGGAATTGACTTCAGGCTTCAGAGAGCAGCAAACCTCCTTAATTAGAATAAGTAGAAAATCAGAAAAATTGTAGCTTCCAGGCGTATTTTTAGGTTTATGTAGTCTGCTTGTTAAAAGAGGCAGTTTTGCTTTGTTCAACATGCAGATATTTTTTCTGAGGTCTTCGTTTTCATACAGATGTTAACTTCAAAATAAATGTCTATGGAATTTTGAAAGCCACTGAACACAACAAACATGAAAATATTGCAGGCTCTGTGTGATTGAGCCTGTTCATGGGCAGTTATGGAAATGCATATCGTCGCCTTATTATTACAATGTTCTAAGTGATATTTTTCGAAAAATGAGATTTTTATACCGTTGTAATCGTGGAAAAAAGACCTATCTGAATATGGTTTCAGAATTGGTTGATTCACTTTAGTTTTTAAAATTCCCAATCACACAATGTTCTATCTTGCGGTTTATTCACACTCGTGTAAGGATTACACTGTTCTAAGTAACTGTAAAAAAGTAAGTTAGAACATTGTAATAATAAGGCGACGAGTTACTTGCGGAGAAAATAATGGTTAGTACTGGTTAGTCCAAGAACACTGGTTAGGTTAAACCGAAAGTAGAGAATTTTTAAAAAGTTAAAGATAAAGACTAAACACAAACTCATGTAATTTATAGACTTCATCAAAACACACACGCTGCTGTTTTTCTGAGCAAATTCGGTGGAATATGAAGGTTTTAGAGAAATCTGAAACTTTGAAGACGATTTTCTCCAAACTGTAAAAAAGTAAGTTAGAACATTGTAATAATAAGGCGACGATATTACTGCCCACTAAGTAAACAAAAGCTTGAAACCCAAAATATTTATATGAAATTATATGTTTGTGTACTTCAATATGTTTATTTCCATAATTATGCAGTAAAAGCTGTAATTTTCTTATATCCGTTTGGAAATATGAAACTTGTAAATTTATCAAACATTTCTTATATAACATACTCTATCCATCTTATTTAAGTAACTTATTCTACAGCAAGGATCTGTCAAGTGTATGTGGGCGCCATTATACTATATTACAAGGATTCTCATAACTCAAGAACTGTATAGCTTCCCATCTGGTGTTGCATTTCATATTGCATTCAGTGATTTTCCTTTGTCTGGTATCAGGATTCATTTAGATGTAAGTATTTGTCTTGGCAGAGTGATTAAGGAGACATTTCAGCCTAAGTTTTCCATTAGTTTTCTAATATCGTCTTCAAGGAAAGCAAATAAATTTTGTCAATGAGAGCTTTTGTTCAGGTTCCCAATATCTTTGCTTGGTGTCTCTGTGCCTTATTGCAATTAATCCAAACTGTTGCTTGTAAATTGGGGAAAAGAATCACAAAATGTCTACAAGATTGCTTTGCTGGTAACAATGAGCAATAAAGGCAGGAGAAACACAAGATTAATTGTTTGAGATTTTCAAAGTTTTGTAGTTGATAGCATGAGAGTTTTTTTTTTTGCTTAGATCAATACTTTTCGCCATAGTATACAGCTGAGATGGTAACATGGTAATACCAGTGAGAAAGGCCATTTTCAGTAAAAGATACACTAATTGTGCAATAAAGCCTTGATTTACAAGGGAGGTAATGCTATACAAGGTAGGTAATCGGAAGGGACTATGGTGTGTCATGTGTCAACTGCATATCTCAGTGTGATCCCCAGGGTGTAATTTGGTTTTAAAATTCATTTAGAATTACTCATGGTCCATCATTTATTCAGCAGCATATATTTTGTTTCCAGAGGACCTGTCTGCCAATGGACTTGTTTCTATATTTCTCCCCCTAGGATACCAATGAAAAGATCAGGTGATGATATTGTATGAAAACTGGCAGGTAACGGCAATTAGGACCTTTGAACTTCAATTATCACTCAAGGTTCAAAGAGAAATTCTAATTAGAAAACATGTATATGGCTTTGATTATTTCATCAACAGTATTCAAGGTTTTTGCAGATCAATAGTGATGAGCAGAATTGATTATAGAGCAACTTCAGGTGATTGCTGTGGTTCCTTATTTCCATATAAACTAAGTGAATTGTAGCTTGACTATTCAGAGAATAGGGGAACTTTCTTGCTTATCCCAGTGTTGGCATAGAAGTTGTCATCAGCATCTGCATCCATTAAAGTTTTTATGCACTTGGTCTATAACTTTATAACTAATTCTGATATAAACTTGTAACATGTATTCACAATACACATAATTTTCATCATTACAGTCATTTACATGATGTATCTCTACTACAAGTACCTTTCAAGCTATGACTCTTTTTCACTGAGATTTTGTATTTAAAAAAAATGTATGCACGGAGTCAAAATCTTTGAAATACTTAAAATGTGCCATCTGATTAGGATCTGCATTGTTTGCTCTTTGGTCAGAAAAAACTCTAATAAATCAAAGAGCGAACATTGCACAACCTGATCAGATGGCATAGATGTGCTGGCTGATCTGGATCTACACTGTCACCCATGCCATAAAGATGTATATAAGGAGGAAAGGGTTAAAACGTAGTCAGTCACTTTAGTGCAAAACTGGTATAATTCCTTCTTACCCTTTTTACAATTTTTGCACTAAGGTGAAGAATAAATATGTGATATTATAAGTCAGACTAGGAATTTTGCAACACTTGTTCAAATGGCATGAGTCTGACCTTTACAAATACTATGTACAACCTTTGATTAGGATGAGAGGCTCATCGTCATATGACAGCTGATGTTAAGTTAAATTCCCAGCAATCACTGCCCCCAATTTACTGATATAAAAAGCAAATAGATGAAATGGAGGGAAAATTAATAACAAAAATACAAATTTTATCATGTTAAGTGATTTTAATTAAGTAAATGGGGGTAAAACTGAAACCATTTGCTGATAATATAGACATACAGCCAACAGTATCATATCAGATGTTCATTAAACATGTATAGCTCTCAATATGGGTTTTTGTTATACAAATAAAACAGAAGTTGTTTAGATTTCAGATAATCTGTAGCATTCAGGAAACGACCAATAATGTACTGTTTCATTGACATCTGTAACATATTGTAGGAAATTCTGTATGAAACAATTGTCCTTTTTAAGGGTTGCTAAGCACACTGGCTAACCTCCTGTGACATTGGTTAATCAGGATGTACTGAACCTTAAAAACTGTTATAGTCTAGTCTACTTGGTACGCAAACTGTTAACTGAAATGTGCCAAGACTGGATTTTTTTTTATCCGCTTGAACTTCACCACACATTTGGCAAAATGTTATTTAAAAAAAAGTTACAATTTTTTTAACCAAATTATATTTACTTTTACACCATTGTGGCCTTTGGCTTAGGGTCCAAATCCCTATAAGGGGAAAGTGCAATTGATTGTTATCTTTAACTACGTGCCAGGATAGAGCTCCACTCATATAGTCCTCTATTGTATTAAAATTATAAACACTCAATTGCATACATGTTTATAAAATTATTGAAAACCAAAAGACCAGTAATTTTGCATAAAAGTGTCCAATTACTGAAAACATGAAACTTTTAAAAGTTCACAGGATACTGCAAATTGTGAAAACATTTCTGCTGGTTATAGTCAGTTAGCAAATTGAATGCTTTGTTAACTATTCTGGCTGATCTGGATCTGCACTGGTTGCACATTTGATAAAAGCCATTTAAAGTAAAAGATTAAATCAGATAGTAAAGGGTCAAAAAGATTCCATTTTGAAAGTTTTGCTATAAAAATTTAATGGGGTGAAAACGGATGTATTTTTGTCAAATGTTTGTAACTGTTCAGTGAAATAGGTCTTGAAACCTTTTTTGTCTGAACTATATCTGCATTAGTTGAAATTATTGTGTGACAAATGCTTTTTAGACAACATTATGAAGCCCCAGGTGTGACTGACTGTAAATCTCATAAATTGGAAGTAGTTTATAAGCTAAAAATCAATTTCTCGAGAATTGCTGTTAGAACTGTAAAAGGCATTGAGCATATGCTTTTCTAGCAGAAATTACCAATTAAAGCAAGTCCCCTGTCACATATCTAATAACATGTTATTGCTAAGTTTCCTCGTCAAGAAAACCTGTTGTTGCGTTTGGAAGAACGATACAGTAAAACTATTGGTTTTTGATGACATGCTTTGTACAATGTTTGACAGGAAAAGTCTTAACCTGCCCAAGTTGCTCAAGCAGGTTTTGCCGAGAAATTTATTGCTATTTATTGTCAGAGCAATAGAATTAAGCACTGATGACATTTTATGGAATTTTAGTTTATCAGAATATTTATATATATAGTGTTAAGTGTCTTCCCGGTCTAATTTTATCTCTTTTACTGTTACAGCCAGTGTGACATGTATGTATAACTATTTTTTGGGAACATTAATTTCTTACTTTCTGGATTATTTTAAGAGATTATGTTTTAAGGTTTTAAGTAAACAAATTCTGCTTAATTACTTTTGTAACATTTCTTGGAGTAAATTCATCATTAAAAGGTCAGATATAGGCAGGCTATACACTGAGATTGTTTAATTTGTTTTGGAAGCTGCTATAATGAGGTTTTAGAAAAAAATTAACATTTAAGTTACATCTTCCTTAAATCAGTAAATAAAACTTATCCGAAGAAGACAGTGTTTTGTAAGAAAAAACCTATAAAATTAGAAAGAGACTGTTGAAGAAGTTTATTTTCCAATGACTGGATAGTGTGTGACTGAGTCATGATAAGTGACAGTGGGTGGATGTGATGTTAGCGGCTTTCTGAAGCTGGCATGATGGAGGACTTGTGTAAGAAATGGCTCGATGCTGTTGCTGAGATGGACGGGGCAGGATTAATGGTAAATGTTAATAGAATTCACCACTTGTTGATTTTGTTCTTTTTAAGTGAACTTTTTAAGTCCAGTAAGGGTATGACAATTAGAAATATGATTTTTTTTTCACGGCCACTAAATGCTAACAAGTGTTCAAATGCTGTTGAATGCTGCAGATGAAATGTATTGTCATTATAACATTGTATAAAGCAAGATCCTAATATATTATAAAGCAAAAACAAATATGAAGGAAAATTGCAATTAGAGAAATTTAAAAAAACAACAACAACAGTGAAACCTGGCTATTAAGACCAGCTCAGGGATCTGACAGAACTAGTCATAACCCTTTCCTCCATAGACAGCTTTATTGCATGGGTGAACAGTTTAGATCCAGATCAGGCGGCACATCTGTGCTGTCTGATCAGGATCTAAACTGTTTGCTTTTTGATATATAAGGTTATTTCTGACCAAAATGCAACCAGTGCAGATCCTGATCAGACGGCATGGATGTGCCGGCTGATCTGGATCTACACTGTTCGCACATGTGTAAGAATGCGTATTTATGGAGGAAAGTCTTAATAGTGGGATTGTCTTAATTCTGGTAGCAAATAGTGCAAAACTATTCAAAGGGGACATTGAAATAGAGGTTTTATTATCAGGGTGGTCTGGGTTTTGGGGTCTTTATGATGGGGTTTTACTGTACATATATTTATCTGACAACACAAACCAAAAATTTTCTTAAACCTTTGCAATTATCAGACATCTAAAACTTTACAAGAGTTCATACTGCTGCTTAAGTGAATTATGTGCTGCTTTAAAAAAAAAGACTTATTAAAATTGATATCGCTTATATTTATTTTCAAAGTCTATGTTTCTGCTTTGAAACTTGAAGTTATCATTTATGAAAAGTAATATAATGTTTTCATGAAATAATGGTAAATCCTGATAGGCAGATTAGTTTCTTTCTGTTGTAGAATTGCATTGAAAAGTTGGATATAATTATATCATAAACATATGCCCACATTTCCAGCATTTTGCATGCAGGTGACACAATGTTCTGTGAAACTCAAAACTCTAGATGACTGTCTAGATTGACAAAATTTATCTAGATTGTGTGTGCATACTGTTGCTGTTTTTTGTTCAGCAATATAGTATTAATTGATCAACCTTTGATAATCTGGCAAACAGCTAGACAGCACTCAGAACAAAATGTGTTAACTGATTTTTAAATAATTTATTGAATAACATCATCCTTCATTACATTAGTCTGGTAGACAATTTTAAAATTGTTCTACTTCCCTAAATTTGATGTGCTAAAATTACCATGTGTTTGGTTGTTTCCCACATCAGAGCAGTTGTTTCCCATGTTTAAGCTTTCCTATATATTAAGTTTTCTTCCATTTTCCCTGTTTGAGATTTACCATGTATTAAGTTGTTTGTCCCAATGAAGCTTCCCTTGTATTAAGTTGTTTCCCCTGATTCAGCTTTACCATGTATAAAGTTGTTTCCCCTGTTTAACTTTAACAAGTTTCCCCTGTTAAGCTTTACCAAATATTTAGTTGTTTCCCCTGATTCAGCTTTCCCATGTATAAAGTTGTTTCCATTGATTCAACATCGCCATGTGTTGTTTCTCCTGATTCAGCTTTATCATGTGTTGTTTCCCCTGATTCAGATTAACCATCTGTTGTTTCCGCTGAATCAGCTTTTACCATGTGTTGTGCCCCCTAACTCAGCATTATCATGTGTTGTTTCCCCTGATTCAGATTTACCATGTGTTGTTCCCCTAATTCAGCTTAACCGTGTGTTGTTTCCCCTAATTCAGCTAAACCATTTGTTGTTTCCCCTGTTTCAGCCTTATCATGTGTTGATTCCCCTGATTCTGCTTTATCTTGTGTTGTTTCTCCTGATTCAGCTTTATCATGTGTTGATTCCTTTGATTCAGCCTTATCATGTGTTGATTCCCCTGATTCAGCTTTATCTTGTGTTGTTTCTCCTGATTCAGCTTTATCATGTGTTGTTTCCCCTGATTCAGATTAACCATCTGTTGTTTCCGCTGAATCAGCTTTTACCATGTGTTGTGCCCCCTTACTCAGAATTATCATGTGTTGTTTCCCCTGATTCAGATTTACCATGTGTTGTTCCCCTAATTCAGCTTAACCGTGTGTTGTTTCCCCTAATTCAGCTAAACCATTTGTTGTTTCCCCTGATTCAGCTTTATCATGTGTTGATTCCCCTGTTTCAGCCTTATCATGTGTTGATTCCCCTGATTCTGCTTTATCTTGTGTTGTTTCCCCTGATTCAGCTTTACCATGTGTTGTTTCCCCTGATTCAGCTCTATCATGTGTTGTTTCCCTTTATTAGGCTTTATCATGTGTTGTTTCCCCTGATGTAACTTTACATGCGTTTTTTCCAAAGTTTGACCTTTACCATATATTTAGTTTAACAGTTTTCCGTTTAAACTTCACCATGCATGCAGTTGTCTACCTTGTTTGAGCTTTACCACTCAGCAAAAATAAAAAGTATCTACTATTTTTCCTTTAATTTTCTAAAATTAGAAAAAAAGAAAATTATAAATGCTTTCTTTGAAAATCTGTGCCATCAGATAAGGATCTGCGCTGTCTGCTTTTTGATTTATTAGGTTATTTTAGACCAAAAACCAAGCAGTGCAGATCCTGATCAGAGCACAGCAGATAGGATATACATGGTTTGTCCATTTTGAGTAAATGTACTGGACATAGCACATGTATACTACTGGATGTTCCTATCTCTTAATGAACATTTAAAAAGTCTATTCTACAAGACTAAAATTTCACATGTTGATCTTTAGAATTGCTTAAATCTTTACAAAATTTCTCAAAACCTTGCTGTGTGCTTGTCAATGTTAGTGACATCTTTTTGTTTAAGTCTGGATCTCTTAGTATGTAAAAACTATTCATGTCATGAAATAAAACTAAAATCAATGTGCCTGTAATCAGATGATCTTCACCAATGGTGACATAAGCCAGATAAGGAAATCAAAGTTTGCCAATTACCAGATTAACATCAAAAGCAAGCAAAAGCTGGCACTTAACTTAATCCGACACAGCTGGGACAGCACTTGACATGGCTTTAACATGTGCAGTAACAAAGTGTACCAATCCGACCTAACTGTCAATTAAACTATGCTTAGATCACCGATTGATTAAGTTTGTCATTGGGAAGATACTGTGATTGGAGTGTTTGCTTTTAACATTTTCTATTTTTTGCATGTGTGCATACAATCAGATGAATCACAGCTGCATGAAGCAGCACCTTGTTTTCAAAAGTCCAAACAGTTGTGTCATAATAAAGCCCCTCAGTTAGTGAGAGTGGGAGGGTTAACTGATGTACAAAAGTGGTTTGGTACATTTTAAATTTATTTTCATGTCTCCCATCCAAAAGGGGTCAGGTACATAGTAATGTCTGCCCATCCATCACTAATCTCTTGTCTGGAACACATCCTGGTAAACCAGCAGGCACAACCATGCAAGCTATTTTATATCTACACTATTTGGTTTTTGGTCACATATAATGTAATCAATATAAAAATGAACAGTTTAGATCCCTATCAGATTGAACAGATGTGCCCGTTTATCTCGATCTACACTGGTTGCAAACTAGATAAAAATTGTTTTCATGGAGAAATAATGGTTAAGGGTTCATTCCTGGCATCAGGACTTTAACCCATCCCCGATTCTTCATAAACAAAACTTCTAGAACAGCTAGCTGACCAAATATATTCTTCAGCATTTTAATAATCCCAATTACCAGTACAAAGTACATCTGCAGATAAAAAAATCTATTAATATAGCAATGTTTTATGCATTGATTTTTCTTATCATTTCATGTATTGAGATATATAGCTATTGATGAGGCCAATAAAATCTGTTTATTTTTTCTTTTGCCTTCTTAAATGCAGTTAATCATGCAAAATTCGCATAAACTGAGATAGATAACTCCAGTATGACAAGTTATCATTCTTTCTGGATGGTGATGATGATGTGTATCAATCTCTCGCTGATACTTAAAATGATATTAGTTGATTGTTAAGCAACTTAAAATGTAGTTTACATAACAAAGTAAAGTGGGATGAGATATGCAATGCAGTGTAGTCTTAAAGGAGGAGTATTTTATAAAGAAAATATTACCTCCTTTCTTATGTTAATTTGTCTGCTATAGGTTCTATATGGTTTAAGATCCCTTTCTCCTTGTTTTGATATTATTGTTGTTAAACACAAAATAAAGTAAGAGGTTTTTGTACGGATAAATAAAAGGCTCATCATTACAGCTTAAGTATAAAATCTCTGTGACAAAAACCAAGCCAACATGAACATTAACAGCATTGAAAAAAAGACTACGCTAGAATGAACATTAAAAGTATTGAAAAAGTCAAGCCAACATTAACATTATCAATACTGAAAAAGCCAAGTAAACATCATGAACATTTAACATCACTGAAAAACAAACACCATTTCAATATGAACATTAACAACACTGAAAAAGCAAAGTCAACATGAACATTTACAGCACTGAAGGAAAATCACAAAGTCAACATGAACATTAACAACACTGAAAATGCACAGTCACCATGAATATCAACATCACTTAAGAAAGAGCCAAGTCAGCATAACATTAATAGCAGGCAAACAAGACAACATGAACATTAACAGCATTGAAAAGGCCATGTCAACATGATCATTAGCAGCATGTAGGAAGCCAAAACAAAATTAACAATAATAGCACTTCAACAAGCCAATATGAACATTCACAATATTGAAGAAGCAAGCCATCTTGAACACAACAGCACTGAAAATGCAAGGCCAGCATGAACATTAACAGCACTGAAGAACAAAGCCAGCATGATTATTAATAGCAATGAGGAAGCAAAAACAACATAATCTTTTATACCACTTGAACAAGCCAACATGAACATTAACAGCTTGAAAGAAGCCAAGCCAGCATGAACATAAACAGTATTGAAAAAGTCAAGCCAACATGAATATTAACATCACTTAAAATATCAATCCAGCATGAACATTAACAGCACTAAAAAAGCCAAGCCAACTTGAACATTAGGAGCATTAAAAACAAGAACATGAACAGCACTAAAAAGCCAAGCCAACATGAACATGAACAGCATTGAAAATGCCAAGCCAACATGAATATTAACAGCATTGTAAAGGCGAGCCAACATTAATTTAAACAACACTGAAAAACATGCTAACATTAACATTAACAGCATTAAAAACTATGCAAACATGAACTTTAACAGTTTTGAAAAAGCCAAGCCAACATTAACATTATCAATACTGAAAAAGCCAAGTAAACAATATGAACATTTAATATCACTGAAGAAAATGCCAAGTTAAGATGAATATTACAGGACTGAAAAAAGCCATGCCAACTTGAACATTAACAACACTGAAAAAGCCATGCCAAAATAAACATTAACAGCACTGCAAAGCCAAGCCATTATGACATTAACAGCACTGCAAAGCCAAGCCTACATGAACATTAACAGCACTGAAAAAGCTATGCCAACATGAACATTAACAGCACTGAAAAAGCCACGCCAACATGAACATTAACAGCACTGCAAAGCCAAGCCAACATGAACATTAACAGCACTGCAAAGCCAAGCCAACATGAAACATTAACAGCACTGAAAATGCCAAGCAAACATGAACATTAACAACACTGAAAAAGCCATGCTAAAATGAACATTAACAGCACTGAAAAGGCAAACCAACATGAAACATTTACAGCACTGAAAAAATCCATGCTAACATGAACATTTTAAGCACTGAAAAAGCCATGCCAACATGAACATTAACAGCATTGAAAAGGCAAACCAAGATTAACATTAACATCATTGAAAATGCCAAGCCAACATGAACATTATCAGCAGTGAAAAAGCCAATCCCAGCACTGAATTAAAGTAGCGGGCAACTTTCTAGTGCTTTTTGCTTCTATCACTTATAAAGCACTGATGCCAGTCACATAATCAATTTATATATTAGAAATGCTGCCATTGTGAGGGAGGACTGGCGGGTGGACAAAGCAAACTCAGGTTGTTGCAGCTTTAAGAAAGGATTATAGATTTGTTGTTTAAAGTGCACTCTCTTTTCTTTCATAATCAGACCATGATCTAATGCATTGGTATTTATTGATATGTTATTTGTAGCTTGTTTGTTGCTTGTTTGATGTGTCTTTTCTAGACTTGAACAATCAGATTATTTCCTTTGAAAAGAAGAATGAAAAATGAGTAGACTTGATGTTGATTCATTGATGAAAGTGTTCATTTGTTCCTGTTGATAGATTGACCGATCCCTTGGCAAAGATTATTGTATCACAGCAGTCTATGATATATCTTTCCAGAAAGATAGGGGCAAAACAGAACAAGAAATCCTTTATGGTCAACAATAGAGTGGGTATTTCCGCATAAACCTATTACCAGTAATTGATAGTTGTTTAGGCGTCACACTATACTAGGATCAATCTTGCTATATCTACAAAATGGATTTGGTAATCAGCTAATGTTATTTGGCGACTCTTTCATCTAATATTATTATTCACTCTTCAGATTTCCTTCTCTTTATAAAGTCTTAATTTGGGATATTGCGTTTAACAGTTTTCCTTTTGCGGTTTAGATAACAAAAAATCAAGAATCGAAAATACGCAATTAGGGATTGAGATAAAGTTTTATGTAAACTAAGTGGGTGGTTTTCACTTTTAAATTAATGTTATTTCTCTTTCATGTGTTGTTCAATTTCTTAATAGCAGTGTTATGTATTTGATAGTTTGATTTTAACTTAATTGATGTTTTTGCCCTTTACAGTTTTTATGACATCATTGGGTTACTGCTGCTACCTGTGATGGGCTATGATTAGATAGCAATTACCTAACCATTAAATCATTTGCAATAGGTGTATAATCTTTTAAACAACATAGTGATAGTTGATGGCTTGCTGCATAATTGTTGTTCAAGCCATTTGCACACAAAGTAGTTATACTTCAATATATGGCAGTGGCATGTGAATACACTCACAAGAAAGATGGTACTGTTCATAAATTAAAACAAGAGAAATTATATTTTTATCTGATTATCATCATCAAACTTGCTCAGAATGTTTGTCAGGGTGATATCTTGGATGAGTTAAAACTAGGTCATATGGGGTCAAAACCAGGTCGCTCGGTCAGATGAATGAAAAGCCAAAGTAAAGTCCATTTTTTCACCAGACTGTCATCAATCTTGCACAGAATGTTTGACAGAATGATATCTCAGACTGGCTAAAAGAAACCTTTCAAAATGCGATTAGAGGCCCCGATTTTGGTTCTGACTACCATCAAAGTTGTTAGCAATGTGTTTGGACAATGAATTCAAAACTAATCAAAGATAACCTCGTAACAACAAAGGGGGCCTGGGCCACATCTTGCAGTTACCATCAAAACAATTGAAATGTATGACAGGATGACTAATGATGAGTGTGTAGATTGGGACATCTAGCTTCAAAACTTGGTGACTAAGTCAAAATGTATCATAAATATTATCACTGAAGAGGCAATCATTATAAATCCAGTTTTGAGTTTTTGTCTGGTGGACAAAATTGAACGTAGGTCTTGGTCTTTGATTTAAAACAAGGTAACTAGATTTCTTAGCAACCTCTAACTGGAAGTTGCACATATACCAGGAGATACACATATTTTCATCATGTTCCAATTTGATGATTATTTCCCAGTTATTGCCCTTGAAATTATTCTATAGTATGAAATATGGCCATTCCTATCCAGACTATTTCCCAGTAGCAGTCAGTTGGATTTAATGACACTGCATTGGAAACTTCACTAACAAGAGAAGATGGTCATATTTTTATCATGTTTTTGCTGAATGATTTGTCACAGAGTTGTAGCACTTTAACCCTTTCCTCCATATATACACATTTTTACGCATATGTGACCAGTGAAGATCCAGATCAGACGGCACATCCATGCTGTCTGATCAGGATCTGCACTGGTTGCATTTTGGTCAGAAATAACCTAATGAATCAAAAAGCAAACAGTTTAGATCCTGATCAGACGGCATGGATGTGCCGGCTGATCTGGATCTAAACTGTTTGTCCACGCAATAAAGGTGTATTTATGGAGGAAAGTGTTAATGACACTGCATTGGAAGCTTCACTAACAAGAGAAGATGGTCATATTCTCATCATGTTTTTGCTGAATGATTTTTCACAGAGTTATGGCCCTTTGTATTACTGTGTATTATGATATTTGTCTGTGCATGTCTAGGATATTTCTCAGCAACACTAGTTGGAATACTATAACACTTTAAGGGAAGCAATACAAACAGGAGATGTGTATATTATTATGATTTTCATATAATATAATCATAATGTTCCATCTGATATCGCCGAACTTGATGTGATTCTTATATATATTTCATATGCGGATGGTTTGGTCAGATCATCATGGCAGTTTGTTGTCATGTGATCATTATAGGGCAGTTTGTTGTCATGTGATCATCTTAGGGCAGTTTGTTATCATGGGATCATTATAGGGCAGTTTGTTGTCACGTGATCATCTTAGGGCAGTTTGTTATCATGTGATCATTATAGGGCAGTTTGTTGTCACGTGATCATCTTAGGGCAGTTTGTTATCATGGGATCATTATAGGGCAGTTTGTTGTCATGTGATCATCTTAGGGCAGTTTGTTATCATGGGATCATTATAGGGCAGTTTGTTGTCATGTGATCATCTTAGGGCAGTTTGTTATCATGTGATCATTATAGGGCAGTTTGTTATCATGTGATCATTATAGGGTAGTTTGTTGTTATGTGATCATCTTAGGGCAGTTTGTTATCATGCGATACTTATAGGGTAGTTTGTTGTTATGTGATCATCTTGGGGCAGTTTGTTATCATGTGATCATTATAGGGCAGATTTGTTATTATGTGATCATTATATGGTAGTTTGTTGTCATGTGATCATTTTAGGGCAGTTTGTTGTCATGTGATCATCTTAGAGCAGTTTGTTGTCATGTTATCATCTTAGAGCAGTTTGTTGCAACAACTGAGTCTGTTTTAACAAGCAATAATTTCAGTTAAAAAGTCTTTTGCAATGAGCAACTTTAATATGGTTTTGCTTTCAAAAGAACAAGAAAAAAACATAAGAATTTCAATGCTGATACGAATAGGGGAGGGAGATAAAAATCACAATTACTGGCAATTCTGATCGCAAGCTGTGTAATACTTTTTCAATTAATTTTGTCGGTAGTTTGACTTTAATAATTAATGAATTGTATAATACATAATCCACTTTCTGTCAAAGAGTACATATTGAGCTGTATTGATTATTGATTGATCGCTCAGGAAATAATGAAGTAGTGATGGCAAAATGATTCATACTCTTGCTGCTGTTAATTCTGACTTTATTATCTGTAACATCCCTTCTTTCCAATAAAATGCTACATGCAGGTATAGCCCAGAGCTTATTAATGGCTTTCTCCATGCAAGCCTGATATTTTCAATGTCACCATATTGTTGGGGACCCGGTTTGCAGAATGTTGTTGACAACAGTACAGACTTTGATGTCCTGCTATTAATGACATGTAATTGCATAACAATGTTTTATTTATTGTTGTGAAGGCACATGATAGATGTTCATTGGAACTAATTGTAGGAAATACAGTTTTTCACAGGTTGAATAATTGAAAATTGCATGCAAATTTATGGGCTAACACCAGTGATGGGAATCCTGAACAAATACTTAATACTGATGCAGGGAATGATAACTCCTGATTAGCATTACTTTAAGTAATGTCCCTTTCATTTTGTCATAAACTATGAACTATAATACACTTGTGAGCATTATAATCTACTTAACTGTAACAAGCAGTTTTGATCCACAATGATTGTATATTATTGAGCAAGACCCAAAAGTTGTTTTACCCGTTGCTAAAGTAATTTACCTTTCATTTATCTTATTATTTAATTTGCTTTTATATCATACTCTTAACAAATATTTCTATTAATATGTATGAATGTCGGAATTGTCAGTGTTTTTTTTTTTAACACAACATGTATAATAAAACAAATAAATTAAACATAAAAACACATTATAAGTCAAGGACAGGCATGTTCTGCCTTAACACAAAACACTAAAATCATAAGGTTTACGATTGCTTTAAAGGTTTGGTTTTGCTATATTTGTCAGCTTCAGTTACTGTTTTGTCTTGGAACATGAAACAGATATTAAAATGAAACAATAATTGTTTGATCTGTGGGATGTAATCTGTGGTTTCCAGTAAGCTAATTGTTTTCTTAATAGATGATGTTCCAAGATCACTGTCTGCTCTTGCTACTAGATTGTGTTTCATCACTATGATTGAATCATGTAGATTAAAATTTATTGTACAAACACTAAAATCAGAACACATTAACCCTTTCCTCCATAGATACACCTTTATTGCATGTTCGCTTTTTTATTCATTAGGTTATTTCTGACCAAAATGTGACCAGTGCAGATCCTGATCAGACGGCACGGATGTGATCTACACTGGTCGCACATGCGTAAAAATGCGTATATATGAAGGAAAGGGTTAATGGATGGGTTAAAAGTTTTTGCACTTTTGACTACGAACTTTTGGAAAATTTTCAGATTAGACAGAATGTGCGCCATATCAATCAGGAAAAAGAAAATTTAAGGGTAAAGTAGGGGGGAAGTCGCTTTAATAGGACTTGCTGACGAAACACATTTGATTTTTACATTTAGTGGCTCAGATTTTTATTTCAATAAAACTTAAAGGCAGTTGTTGCTCTGTGACTGGGAATGAAAAGTATTGATGCAAATATAACTGGAATTTTGCTTTTCTTAAGTTGGATTTCACTTTTGGAAACTTAAAGACACTTAGTATATAACCATCCTTCCCAGGGTTATAAAAGCAAGGCCTAACAATGACTGAAAAAAATCCACAGATTTTAGTTTTATGAGTTTTAATTTGCAAAGTTTTTATGATTAAATAAAGGAAATCTGGCAGGAATTCCATCAGCCATGGCCCGCCTCGTATCTGGAATCTTTTCAGTCTGCATTATTATGCTGGCATGTAGAGGTAGTGTAGTTATGCCAGTCTGTCATGTGTTGTTTGATTACTGTATTAGCCAGGACAAGATTTGATGTCATTTTGAGATGAAGATAAGCCTTTCAATCTACTCTCAGACTGTATATATTCTGTATTTATACCACTAAGAAGAATATATAGACGACTTTATGACAAAACGTCAGGATTTTAGTAGTTCTTCTGCAATAAATTTGTCTTCTAGTTGAAATAATACTACAATTACATCTTGAAATGAAAATTTGGTTCCATGCAAAGTTTTGTACATCAATTTGCAAATTAATTTTTAGGAGAGGATCTCATTTATAGTTGCTGCTAGGAGGAGGCAACTATATTTGTGGTCCAGTAGTGTTAAGTCATTGGAAAGGACAAATCATAAAAATTGGTGATCAAATCTTTAAAAAAAAATTCAAACCATTTGCTATCCATTATCTTCAGTATTAATGAAATACAGGAAACACATTTTGTGTTTTTACTTTAGAAGAAAAGATTGGACATAAAAAATCAAATAAATAAATTTGGTCCGTGCGACTAAAAGCGAAAGTAGGATTTCCGAAACGTCACAGAAATCGAGATTGCACATGAAGTGGTCTCTTCGTCGGTGCTAAATATAGCTCAATTTTTTAGCTTCTTAAAAGTTCGTTAGCGATAATTTAACAATATCATTGAAAATCCCGCCTATAGGAAAGAATTCGATCGGACCTTTTGTGTTCTGTTCGAGTGTTTATATATTGGAGTCTATATGGAAAAATATGATTTTTCAATAGTATGTTCTTACTTAAGTTTAGGGCTGGGGCTTTAAGCTTCGATGATTTCTGCCACTTGTGTTTAACTGCTCAATATTTTAACAGCTAAGTGATGAAACAGCTCAAAACCAGTATGTCAGTGGTCAGTTTCAGTATTTTCAAACAGATAGAAAAACAGCAACAATTTTTGTCATGTCACTACATATTTTTGATACATGATCACATTTTTGATATATTTTCCATGACATAGCAAATGCCAATTCCGGTACTTAGTGCTCAAACCAAAGACCACCTTGTGAGTACAAGTCTATTGTCATCAATCTTCAGCAAAAAAATCAACAAACAATTATCCGAATACCACCCAGTGCTGTTTATTATTTAGTTCCGAGATTAATGAAGCCTTTAGGATAAAATAGCCAGAGAAATATTACAGCTTGTGTGAATGGACATTTATGTTCCTTATCACTTTTTTCAATATTATTACTTTTCTCTTTTTGCTTTTAGAGCAATAAATCATCTTGAGTGTAGAAATGTTGATAAAGACTTTCTGGCTTTGTAACTTGATAACAAATGTCTCCATCAGTTTTATTTATTCTCCTGATGTCATTTTTCAAAATCTCAGTTTTTATAGTTTTTACAATTTTGTCATTTTTTCCAAATGATGAAAACAGTAGCTTGTCAGCCCATACTTTCTTAATTTTCTGTCTTACTAGAAAATGATGTCAGCCTTTTTTCGAAGATAATTACAAAATATTATTTTCACCTATCATTCCATAACATAACTGCTCCAAGGGTTGGCCACAAGGATGACATAAAGTGAGGATACATATCTCTTATGTTGGGTTATTAAATGTAGAAAGTTTAAATGTTCATTGCTCACGAGTTTACCAAGAAAGACACTGAACTCCTATCTGTCAAGGAAAAAAAGAGATGTAAGATTGTAAGTTTTATAATATGATCAGTTAAAAAGACGTCACAAACAATTAGCGAAAAAGAAAACTCAAGGGATTACTGTCTTGAAATTGACCTTTTATTAGACGTTGACAAAATATTTTTAATTTTTTTTGTAGTTGTAATTTATTGGGCACTAAGTAATTGTAAGAGTTTTATTTTATATTAATAAGGAAAAAGACAAGAAATAAGTATGGGTGTTGCCTTAAATTTAACTTTTGACCTTTTGTATGATATTTTGGCAAAATATTATAAATTTTGCCTGATGATGTTTTTTTTTCTCACTTGAAGATAAAAATAATTATCAATGTGTTGGTAGGTACTTGTATTTCAGTTTATGACTTGATATAAGCTTATAGCACAAACAACACTTACTTTAAAGGTCTGGTACCTTTTCTACTAATGTTTGGAAGTGGTTAACAGGGAGAGGTGTGCAGTGATATGAATATAATTACAATATGTTCTACTTTATAATTTAGTGTGCATATATCTATAAGAGCTAAATTTACTTTCAGCCCTTACCCATTAACCCTTTCCTCCATTTATATGCATTAATACGCATGTGCGACTAGTGTTGATCCAGATCAGCCGGCAAATCCATGCTGTCTGATAAGGATCTGCACTGGTCGCATTTTGGTCAGAAATAACCTAACAAATCAAAAGGTGAACAGTTTAGATCCTGATCAGATGGCACTGTTTGCAATAAAGGTGTATCTATTGAGGAAAGGGTTAACATCAATACCAGTGATAGAGAATGAGATGTGATCTGGGGCTATTCTGTCTGGTTATTGATAAGTTTTAACCTGAACTTGGCAGCATTATCAGCATTCACATCCAAATTTCATTGTGTTGCCATTTTATTGCTAGCTGTACGAGCTATTGTAAAATAGTTTAAAGAAAAATAGTGATCTAGCTATAAGAAGTATAGTAATCTAGTTATAAAAAGTATAGTAATGCAGCTATGATAATTACAGTAATCTATAATGTAAGAATTATAGCAATTTTGATATTAGAATTATACAAATCTAGCTGTAAGAAGTATATTCATGTAACTATAAGAAGTATCATAGAAATTAGCTATAAGAAGTCTTGTATTCTGGCTTTAATGCAGCTTTGAGAAATGTAGTAAATCAGCTATAAAAAGTTAAGAAATGCAGCTATAAGAAAAAGATTAAGTATAGCAGCTTAAAGAAGTGTAGTAATGCAGCTGTAAGAAGTATAGTAATCTAGCTGAAAGAATTGTAGTAATTCAGCTGTAAGAAGTGTAAAAATGTAGCTTCAAGAAGTATAGTAATGCAGCTGTAAGAAGTAATGTAATCTAACTGAAAGAATTGTAGTAATTCAGCTGTAAGAAGTGTAGAAATGTAGCTGAAGGAAGTATAGTAATGAAGATGTAAAAGTATAGTAATCTAGCTGAATGAAGTTTAGTAATGCAGCTGTAAGAAGTGTTGTAATCTAGCTGAATGAAGTAATGCAGATGTAAGAAGTGTTGCAATCTAGCTGAATGAAGTTTAGTAATGCAGATGTAAGAAGTGTTGCAATCTAGCTGAATGAAGTTTAGTAATGCAGATGTAAGAAGTGTTGTAATCTAGCTGAATGAAGTTTAGTAATGCAGATGTAAGAAGTGTTGTAATCTAGCTGAAGTGTTGTAATCTAGCTGAAGTTTAGTAATGCAGATGTAAGAAGTGTAGTAACCTAGCTGAAGTATAGAAATGCAGATGTAAGAAGTGTAGTAACCGAGCTGAAGTTTCGTAATGCAGATGTAAGAAGTGTAGTAACCTAGCTGAAGTATAGTAATGCAGATGTAAGAAGTATAGTAACCTAGCTGAAGTATTGTAATGCAGATGTAAGAAGTGTAGTAACCTAGCTGAAGTATAGTAATGCAGATGTAAGAAGTGTAGTAACCTAGCTGAAGTATAGTAATGCAGATGTAATATAATAGTGTAGTAATCTAGCTCAATTTTTATGACAAGTGCAGCTATAAAAAGGTACAATAATCAAGGTGTAAGAAGTGTAATATTGGAGATATAAGAAGTAATCTAATTATAAGTTGTCATAGAGCATTTCTTTGAAACCCAAGAATTTTGCTTTTGGCTAACTGAAATACAAATGATGATAGTATGGGAAATAAACCAAACAGTGTAGATCCAGATCAGATGGCATGGATGTGCGAGCTGATGTGGATCTACACAGTTTGCAAATGCAATAAAATCCATAAATATGAAGTGAATGGTTTAACAACTGTTTAGTAATTTATTTTAGATTTCTGTGTACTTGGCTCTCACTGTGCATTCTATGCAACTGGACTGTACTGGGACCAAGGGGTTGTAAATTTCTTAAGTTTCCTGGTGCCTGAACATTAAAGTGAAAATGACTCACTAATTCAAGTCTTAAAGCTTTAAAGTAGCTACAGTTTCTTTAATGACACATTTCATTATAGTTGATTTATTTTCAGGATAAAAACTGAAGCAGATGGATTTGAGAGCAGAGACCTGGCTTCAGCACAGATAAGATGAAAGTTGAATATACCAATTACCTAGATAATGTGTTGATAAATCATTAATTCAATTATTCAGTGCTTTTATGTTATATTTTCAGGTAAGTGTTTGGATGTTGGAGAGGTGATGGGGTGACTTCCAGCTGATGTTCAAGTGTAAAGTACTTCATGATAGGTGGAGATTAGGCAGAAGGGTAACTTAATGATTCTAAGGATGTCCTGAGATGTCTGTGCTCAGGGCTTATAGGAAATCTTGAACATTTCTGTCCATCACTAGAATAAAGTAGCCCAATTCCAAATCACCTGTTAAACTTACTTATTCACTAACACAGGTAGGTCATGAAATATAGATCTATCTATAATATAGATCAAAATACATACTAATCTGCACACATTATATATAGACCAGGGTGCAAAGTCAAGCATACGGGTTGAATACAGTGAAAGGATATTTTTTATGACCAGGGGCTGTATACCTGGGTCCAAGATGGTACATTTTTGACCTGGGACTAGTTGTTAGATCATTGATCTGCTGGTTTTTACCATAATTTGTTATCCCTTCTTAAACACTGGTGTTCTGAAGAAATAAGAATTTTGCAAAGGGAGACTACTCAAGAGAGCTTAAGTTGATATAGCCCAAATTTACCCATTACAATAATAGATGTACAAAAGTTGCTCATTAGTTGAGATTTTCACTGAATTAGCAAATTCTTATCTCACTAATGGTGAGTTTTTATCCTTTTTTCTCCCATGTTATGTTCCCTGCTGAGTATAATAGGCCTTCGATCTTTCAGTTTGTCTAACTAATTAAGAAAAATGTCTTTTTAGGGTGAAATGTCTTTTTTAAGATACCAGAATTTCATATTTTGATGTAATAAATAAAACATCTGTTAAAAATATCACAATATGGAATTTCTCTCCAGCATTTGTGCTTTGTTTTATTGTTAAATAATAACAGTTCAAAGTGATCTTTGTACATAATGTGTGAGCTGTTGGTTGATAATTGAACTAATCTATAGTTGGAGACCAATGTAATATCTCAGCTTTCTGATTAGTTCAAATTGAACACTGTCTTACAACTGACCAATGACAAGCTCAAGATCTGAATCTGGCCACCATCGTTAGTTTTATTCAACATCGGGCCAAGTCTCAGGAGATTTTTTTTTGTAGTTTTCTTCCGTGATTGCAGTTTTTTTGTGCATGTAACGTTTTTGTTCTCTTTTCTACAACTGTTTATATTTGTCATTACAACTTGCCAAGATGTTTTACTGGTATATGCACATGTTTTAATATAATCATCAGTTGTAATGACTATGTTCAGTTGCACAGATTTGATGGTCAACATGATGGGTTCTGGCCACACACAATGTTTAGTGCTGTTTTATGATGTCTGATGGCAAAAAAGGGCATTTCATGGATAATTGCTTATCACTGGATAAACAGAGCACTGATTTTAGACAGGTCATTCCGAGTTAATGAAGATAACATGTAATTGCCCATGAACCTGAGGGTCTGACAGGAAAATTGTCTTCTCAGTTGACAAAAAAGAGAGTGGAATGTGAAAATTGGCTGCAATGTTGATCTACTCATGTATTATTTACCCACTGGTATTTTCAGTTTTGTGAGGAAATTACATATAGCACCTAATATCCTTTCCACTACCATAACCTTTAAATTAATGAACATATGAACAACAAAATTTAATGAAACATATAATAAGTCATTGATGACAACCATAGCGCTATAAAATGTGTCAAAAAGTTGATGTTTTAATTTACTGTTATATCTTTGAAATAAACTTGCCAATATTTCTGTTCATGTTTTCTAAAGCAAAAACATTTATGCTTTTAAATATGGAACCAAATTGAATGGTATTTAAATTATTTGTCTCTACCCATAATATTGGATATATATTTTCAAATGCAATAATCATAAGTTATTGAAATAATCAGTCAAATATATTGACATTTTTATTATGTATGAAAAGAAAAGTTGAGAAGTGAATGTAGCATTTTATTACATTATCATTTGCTTACTAACAGAACAGGGTGGGTGTGATAAGGAAACTGAAGAATAATCTGAGCTTTTATTTAATAATATGTGTTATAGTTTGTAATGGTCAATACTATGATGTTGAAACATTACTTTTTTGCAAATCAAAGGTATCAGTAACTTTTCCTATAATGATTGACTTTGGAGTAAAGCAACTATGTTTTAACCCGGTTAAGCATTGATCTTGGCCTAAAATCATAAAGCTAAGAATGGAAACCGACTTCAATCTCAAGTAAAATTGAGAATTGTCTCCATTCTTAGTTTTATGTTGACTTGTCTCCATTTTAGCTTATCAGGACTGAAGATCCTATAACTGAGATGGAGACCAGTCTCAGATCTCAAGCATCTGATTGGCAGAAATGCATCCAGTGCAAAAACAGACAGCATGAATGTGCCGGCTGATCTGCATCTACACTGGTCACACATGTGTAAAAATGTGTATAAATGGAGGAAAGGGTTTGTCCAAACTTTGGAAAATCTGCAAGTTCAAGGAGTTCTTTATTCATGTCAGAAAACATAAGGAACTGTTGTCATGTGCACTTAGATTTTGGACACCATTTCAGAGGAGGGGGGTTGTGTTACATGTGACATAATTATCTTAAGAAGAACAACTATTGTTTCACTTTTGGCATTTGGGTACAATTAAGTTCTTTTACTACTAGCAGAGAAAACACAATGACTAATAAGTATTTTATGTTTATTGTAAATGGTAGAACATGTAAACAAGGACATGTCATTTCGGTGCATTAACAAATTGATTCTGTCAACTGTCAATCACTAGCGATTATGGGAGAGATCTGTGGTTCCAGAAGCTTTACTTTCACTGACGTCAAGTGACAGTGATCATTGATTTGAAATTTAACCTTAATTAAGACAATAGGAAGCCACATATTATAGACACTGTGGCATGTTTTTTGCGGAATCGGATTTCTTAAAACGTAGAAAGTTGTTACATTGACACTGACAGCAAAAACAATGCCTTATTAGCCCAATATTGACTCTGAAAGATTGGCAAGATTTCCAACAGCAACGTAGACAGTCTTCTTGTTTGTGGACGATAGGGTTTCATAACAGACACAAATCTTAGCTTTTATCTATACTTCTGCAACTTGGTACAATGTGTACCATTTTCGGTAATGTGTTGAATGATGCCCTGTTGTGAAAGTTCATTGAAACACAGGTGCATATTAGGTAATACCTATTTTAAACTTTCCATATTAACAGAAGAAAATTCAAGATATGTAACACAAGATTGATGTTCAAGTTTATGTTCCTTTCTTTCCTAACATTGCATACTTGGGATTCTTTGAGATTTAGAAGGTTTGAGATATATGTTAGAATGGTCACAATGCTACTTCAGTTGTGTTGTCAAAACGCAGAAATGAAGGTGGAAAGTGATGATGACCCTTTCTTTTTGCTTTGCAGCGACTCAGTGTTAGCTCCTTGTATGCCCTCCAGAAGTTAACATGGTCCTGTTTTGTAATTTTCCTCAAACAAATGCATTTGAAGTAAAGTCTGGACATATCTGTGTAGAACTAAATTTCGAGATTTTTGAAATTCTTGCTAACATTAGTGTCTGCATAGCGAAAAGAAAGGGTCATGCTCAACTTTCACCTCTAATTTCTTCATGTTGACATCACAACAGAAGTAGCATTGTGACAATTCTAACATGTAACAACATTGCAATAATTCTCATGGGTGTAACATGCTAATGAGGAAATATTTTTATCTTTAAAATTTAATAGAAATGCACATAAAAACCTGGCTCCAAGATTATAAAACTGAGGATGGAAACAAGTCTCAAATCTCAAGCATCTGATTTGCTAGTCACCATTTTAGCCAATCAGATGGTCGAGATTTGAGACTGGTTTCAAATCTCAGTTTTATAATCTTCAGCACTTCTTAAAAACTATGCCCAAGGTTATAAAACTGAGCATGGAAACCAGTCTGAAATCTCAAGCATCTGATTGGCTTAAATGGCGACTAGGCTTGAGATTTCAGACTGGTTTCCAATCTCAGTTTTATAACCTCCAGCTTATATCAGTCTTGGCTGAGATTTACCATGTTTTGAAATCATATGTCTGATATGGATTCCTGTAAGGTGAAAAGAGGCCAGACAGATTGATACCCAGTCATTGTGAACTTTGTCAAGTCATAGTGTTCGTTTGATCTTTACAACAAAGGATTAGTAAAATCAGGCCATCAAATACTTGTTAAGATTATCTGATTATTTAATCCCACTTATCCTAATTTCTTTCACAGGATTTCAGATCACACTTAAATCTTTAATCTTGCAGAATCTTATTTTAGAATTGTTGCAGATTATCAGTTTTTGTGGACAACTTTTGCTAAAGCTAATTGTTTTAACTCTTTCCTTCATATATAAGCCTTTTATCACAGGGGTGACCATTTTAGATCCAGATCAGCTGGCATGATCTGCACTGTTCACTTTGAGATTTATTAGTTTATTTCTGACCAGGAAGTGAACTGTGTAGATCTGGATCTTAGGCAGGGTTCTTTTGAAAGTCAAGTACACATGCATACCAGGTAACATAATAATAATGTTATGGAAAGTACAGATTCCAAGATTATGAATTTGAGAATGGAGACAAAAATCTCAGATCTCAACAATCTGGTTTGTTTAAGTTATAAGTATCAGAATTGATCAATGGGAGGGTTCTCTTCTCAGTATTATAACCTTTGGATCAGTAAAAAACATAATTATGTTAACACAATATTGTAATGAAATCAGATTTATCAGATAACAGATTCTGTCTGTTAACATAATTGTTGTCATTAATCAGTTTCTATTTCTGAAATGTAAAGAATGCAATAAAATAATTACCAGGCAGAATTATCAAATTAACTGCTAAATAACTTTCATAATCCACCTGCACTCACTGATCTTAATTGTTGCATACAGCTATAAATGCTTTATATCTAGATAAACAAAAATCAATCAGAGAGGTAATTGTTCAAGAAAAGAGCAATCATTCATCACGTATTGACCTACAGTAACCTGCCTTATTACTTTCCAAAGATAAAATTATGATTTTGTAATTACTGTTGATTAATTGTTTCTCATTTTGGTAATTATAAATGTCACAGAAGGTAAGGCATTTAGATAATTAGCAAAATCTCATGATAATGTACAATAAGAAAAATTAATTACTCTTATTTTTTGTTGTAATAGATTATTGCAATGTTCATTAACAATATCACTTAACATTAAATGACAAATTTCAAGCTGAAAAATACATTTTTAAGATCAGTTTAATATCTTCTATCATATTGCATTCATATCAATTTATTTGTTCATATTAAGTTTCATAAATTTTGTTGATTCAACACTTTCTCCTTCTTATTTATTCATCTGGTATCAAATTGCCCTGCCCATCTTGAAGATAAATGTTATTATCCACCAAATATCAATTAATGCTCAAGAACTTTATTTTCAGTTTGGATTTAGGTTTAATATGACTTCAAAGAATTTTTATTAATCCGGGCTTAAGCTGAGTACCCGAAGGTGTGAGACAGGTTTATTGGTCTATATCTACTGTCTAAATGTTTGTTGACCATTATGGAATTATTTTCCATTTATCCGCCAAATGTAAGTTTTTCTTTCATTTGATCTTGGGGAGATCTTTGGAAAACATTGCCGATTAAGATTAAATAAGAAAGGTTTCCTTCCCCGTTTGTTTAAACAAGTCTTATATTAAGATAGATCAATTTCTTTCTTTCTCTTTATTAAAACGGCTATTTAACAGGTTTTGAAATAAAAATAAGCTAGCAGGTTGAATATGAAAATAACAGCACAGTAGACCAAGTGGCTTAATACCAGATCATAATCTTTGATCTATTTATGGTCACTTCAAAAGGAATATTGTACAAGAGGTAATAAGGTAAAGATAAAGTGGAGTTTAAATACACAAAATAATTGACGGAAGTTGATCTAGATTGTTAGTATATTATAATTTCCAGCTGATAAAAACTTGGTTTAAATTGCTCTTCGTTGTGAGAGTAGTTGGGTGGCAAAATAAAAAAAAGTGAGCTGAATGAGGCCTTTTACTGGTGGGTTTGTAGTCTCAATGTTTCGACTGCAAGAACAGACTCATGCTACTGGCTTTTTATCAATGTCTGTCCTTAAAGGGCAACCATTGTGTAATACAGAAAAGCCCTTGTTGCGCACAACTTTTAAGTTGGGCTAGTGGATTTGCAGTTTTTTATTTTTTAAACATTTCCGGGTCTTCTAAGAAGTCCTGGCCTATAATATGATGATTGCAGCCTGTTAATGAGAGCACTAGTCACAAGTCTTGCAAAATTGGTATTCTTAGGTTAAACTTTACTTGTTGTCCTCTTCCATTGCAACGCATGTGCGACCAGTGTAAATCCAGATCAGCCTTCACATGTCTGCGTCTGATCAGGATCTGCACTGGTCACATTTTAGTCAGAAATAACCTAACAAATCAAAAAGCGAACAGTGCAGATCCTGATCAGATTGCACTGATGTGCCGGCTGATCTGGATCTACACTGTTCACCCTTGCAATCAGTATGTGTCTATGGAAGAAAGGGTTAACATTTCATAAAATTATGAATGTAAGAATTTTCCCATTGTTCTGCAGGCTGTTAACTTCGTATTATGTGTGTGATACCTCGTTGGTGTGCTCCCTGTGAAATATACAATAGCTTAATCTTAGATTATCATCTGTTACAGCTATTAAAATTTCTCTCATTTTTAAGTGAAATCTATTTAAGGTTTATAATTTACAAATAACCTACTTGTCGCAGATGAAATTACAGTTTCCTAACGATGACATCAAAGTTTCCATTTGTATGTAAAATAGGAGCACCTTGTTCACAACCTGCTGGGAGATTTTGTATCTCTGTTAAAAATTCAACACCCACCTTTGACAGGCTTGTAATGTTAATCTTGACAATGTAATGAAGAAAACTTATAAAATAACCATTTCTCCATGCCTTAGCTTTTCATTCCTACTGTTGCCATCTCATTAAAATATTAAACAAATTCTGCAGCATTCTTTTTGCTTTGACATAACCTAGGTTAAAGGGCAACAATATGAGGTTAACTTTAACTTTCAAAAATATGTTATTAAATTTGTTTGGTTTCGGGGTGTTTGAGGATATATTCCTGGTCTTGGAACCACCGAGCTGCAGGTGGGGTATAATATAAGACCAAGACTGCCAATATATCCTCACAATCCTTTCAAGAAACTTAGTAGGGCGAACAAGAATAAGAAAACATTAGATTTTTATTTATTTCACTCATATTATTTCAAACTTCGCATATTATACCATTAAATAAATAATTCTGTATGTTTTAATTCTGTCCAAAAATGATATTTTAATACAATTAGTATCCATTGGAATTCTTCAAATTTGGAAAGCTTATGTCCTTGAACGACTCTGGCATTGTTTATTGAAATCAAAATACATGTCACAAAAGTGATAAACTTATTTTTACTTTTATTGCTATTCAGTCATGATTATCTTCTTTCAAGTGAAATTTGCTGAGTAATAGAAAAGTAATAAAATTATGAACTTTACAGCTTGCTAAAGGCAACACTCAGGATTTTACAATGATAAAAGTAAAGTTCAAAGGAGCAAGGGTTGACAGGGGTTTTCTTCCATGATGCTATCATAACAATAGGATGATCAAAGTGAACTCACCTAGGCATGATGGAAAGTGATTTAACCCTTTTCTCTCTGGATATGGATGTTATCCATGGGTGTAGATCCAGATCAGCAGGCACATTTGTACTGTCTGATCAGGATCTATATTGTTTGCCTTTAATGCACTTGGCTATTTTAGAGCTAGAAGAAAACAGCTTAGAGAAAGATCAGACAATAGCGGTGTGCTGGCTGATCTGGAACAGACTGTTGGCACATGCAATTAAACCTGTATGGAGTAAAGTCCTTATTTTCATAGTATATTGTACTGAAATAACCTGATTAATGAAACAAGCTTGTCTGACTTGTGTTTATGTTGCCCATAGCATTTATTATTAATGAGTTAATAAATTAACCTTTAAAATACAATTATGATCCAGCAAATTAAGTTATTGTGTGTATGTTGTTTTTACATGTTAAATGTTATAACAGTAATAATTTAAGCTTTTGAATTGTTATTTGATTCACATTAAATGTCATGAGGTTGCAATTAATTCATGCAATTCAACAATCTTTAAAACCATTTTTTGCACTTTGGGAAAATTTTATTTAATTGTTACCCAAAATGTTAATATTATAAAAAAAGATGTGGGAAAGTGAAAAAAAGATGAACAAGAAATAGTATAGTATTTAGTGTTAAAATCTATTGTTTACCAGTTATATCACAAGGTAAGAAAATATCGTAACAAGTTTTAAATTACTTATAGTGCAGGAAACATGCTCATATTTTTATATTTTGTGTGAGCAAGTATACAAAAAAGCCTTGAGGGCAAAATTTTGACGAGCTCATTATTTCAAAGTTTTATGGTGCTGGAAAGATTAAAGGATATCCGCTAAATTTTATCTATTCTGTAAAATGTAGAGAAGTTCATAATCCATCTTTAACCATAAGATGTAAACTGACAAATTATTCATATTTTTTACACATACCATTCGGACTTAATAAACACTGCGGTAAATGAAGTAAATTATATCGGACTGTTTTGAATAGTATGAACGATTTAAACAAATTACAGTGAATTTTTGTTAACTCTATGATTTATTAGTACGTCAAAATTTGTAAATAGACCGATATCAAAATGATATTTTTATGAAATGTTGCAAGTATTTGGAAATTAAAACGGTAGATTTTTGTGAAGTTAGATCATTCATAAAATTGATAAAAGCAGAAGATGTTGGGTTAAAAATCTTGATTACCATAAAAATGAACATGAGATTTTTGATTGAAGCCATTTCACCTACATATCACTTTACAGCCTATCTGTAGAGCAGTCAGGTGTGCTCAACTAGTCGAGGTTTTCTTTCCAGATAGATAAATAAAAGGAAAGAATTAGTTTTCTATGGTTTCAAGATTTTTGACTTCAAGTGGAGAATTATTAATTGGCCTTATTTTTATCAGGTGTATGGATGATTGAAAACAGAAAAATACTTTGTGTTGTGTGTTTTTTTCTCTGATGGAGTAAAGATGAGTTTTGGGAGAACATAGACTGGTAGATATATACATGATTGTTCATCAGGCAGCTGTTTTATCAATCCAGTCTCTTCGGAGATGAAGATTATGAGGTGTGCAGCCTCTTTCTGGGATTTTTGCAGTGCTTTAACCGTTTTGATGGTTAATGATTATCTTATAACAGAGAGGAATAGAATAAATTGTTTACCGCTTTTAAAAGTTTAACAACCAGGAAATAATTACTTTATAGGTGCATTAACGTCGATGATTATATTTCATTTAATCTGCTTGGGACATTAACTTCATTGTAAGTAGTGAAGCTATATCTGAATGAAATGCAATTTGTTGATGAACTGGGAATTAAATAATATATTGCATGCTAAAGAGATTTATTGAAAATTCTTTCTGAACAAGTTTGAGAGGGCGGATATTTTAAGTTTGAGGTGACGTTATTAAAACAAGTTTTCTTTTAAAGCTATCTATTGAAGAAAAATTTATATCAATTGGAAAAAGACTTCATAGGGATTTCGAATTGTTTGCACGACCTTTCTCACCTTTTCTTTAGTTTAAAAATGATAATAGATAGGAACCTGAATAAAAATTCTCAAAGAAGGCTGAAAAAGTTGCTTAATGAAAAAGTTTGAAAGAGCTAGAAGACTTGTTAGGAGGGATTATCAGTGTTAACATTCCTAATGAAAAATTCTAAACTTTCTTAGTGCAGAAGTTTGAATGTAATGACTACAGAAGTGCACCTGTTATAACTTACAGGAACTGAATAAAAAAGTTTGAGAGTTGTTGTTGTTGCTCATTCAATGAGCTGGTTACACAGACTTGTACAAGTGGGGTACTTACAGATTAATGCTAACATAGGGTAACACACAGAACAGAACCAAACATCTCTTGATTTATCAGACAGTACTGCAGGTAAACTCTGCTCTTGTTCATATTACCCAGTGTGCTGTGAGAATAAACTCTCCTGTTTCTGGAGGGAGGAAAAGTATCCAAAAATTATTTTTTTAATTACCAATTGGATGTTTAATTGAATTAGTGTTTGGATTTATATTGTCAGTACACTGTCTTGTCAGAAGGAATAATGTAGAGGCAGTTTGTTGTGAATTATTTTAAGTTAGCTCAAGTAATTGTTTCATACATAATTTACAATGGATATATACTATGAAAAATGGAATGGATAAAGAAACAGAGAGGGATTTTACTTGGAATTAATGGGGAAGCACTACAGAGGGACCTAAAGCACCAGATTTTCTTGCAGTTTCATTGCCATGGATTTTATGATTTTAAAGGTGAGTTGCTTGGTATATAACAATAATAAATGTTACACTACAAATTGTATTCAAATTTCATTTCAGATTTTTGTTTTCTGACCTGCTTATAGAACATCATTATTTTTTGCATTTTCGGCCTTTTATTGCAGTGAATTTACCAGCCTAGGTTTAAAATTTGATTGATTTGTGTGAGTTTAACTTTCAAAAATCTCAAGCTGTCACTTAAACTTCAAAGACAAGGCAGAAAGGTGAACTATATATTCAGAGTGGTTATAAAAATCTTAACAATAGATGATAATAAAGATTAAATCTTGAAAGCTAGGTAAATATGAAGGTATATATGACAAAAGAACAAAGTATGTCGTACATGTTTTATTGCACAGAAAGTGGGCTATTTATTTCAATTTTGTCATTTTAATTATTGAAAATATCTGAAAACTGTTCTTGGACTGTCAGGAAGATTACATAATGATTGGAAATGCCGAGACATTTGATGATTATGGGTTTTATAATGATGATATTTCCCGCAGAAGTTCCTGAATCATTTTATGCAACCCTTAAGCATTAACCCTTGACTCCATAAATATGGCTTTAATTGCATGGGCAAACAGTTTAGATCCAGATCAGTCAGCACATCCATGTCATCTGATCAGGATCTTAACTGTTCACTTTAAGCTTAATAAGATTATTTCTGACCATTAGGCGAACATTATAGATCCAGATCTGATGGTACATATGTTCTGGCTGATCTGGATCTAAACTGGTCACCCATGTGGTAAAAGGCATATACATGTATTTGGAGTATAAGCACATCATTTGGCGTATTTGTGATCAGTATAGATCCAGATCAGCATCAACAGTTTGATTAGGGTCTACACTGTTAACCCTTTCCTCCATATATACGCATTTTTACACATGTGCGACCAGTGTAGATCCAGATCAGCTGGCACATCCATGCCTTCTGATCAGGATCTGCACTGGTCGCTTTTTGGTCAGAAATAACCTAATAAATCAAATAGCAAACAGTTTAGATCCTAATAAGATGGCACGGATGTGCTGGCTATCCGTGCCGCTGATCTGGATCTGAACTGTTTGCCCAAGCAATAAAGGTGTATCTATGGAGGAAAGGGTTAACTGGTCTTGCATTGTTTCAATTTATAAATTCATTTCCTAAATTTCTGTAGAACAAAGATGGACTTGCCTTTGTGTCATTTGAAGGTTGCTTAAACTTGTTACTTGCATAAATTATGGTGGAGCATTGTTATGGCAAGCTATGATGGGGCAGTGGGTTTTTAAAGGTCATAATTACACCATTATAAGTTGGCACCAGTTGGATTCAGATTTAAGAATGAAGGTCTGCATTTGAATAATACTTAATGGCTTCTGAAGTGTATTAATTAAAAACCTGTTTAGCAAGTCTAAGGAGTTATTTCACAAGAGAAAGCAAGTTTTCTATTTGGGAGAAGTAGTTGTTTCCTGACACCATGCTTACACAGAGGCAGATCCAGAGGGGATTCAGTGGGATTGCTCAAACCCCCATGCTTACACAGGGGCAGACCCAGAGGGGGTTCAGAGGGGTTGCTCGAAACCACTTTTGAGCAGGAATATTTAACTTCCGTAGGGACTTTGGCCATAAAGTTGGAAATTACCGTGTAATCATAAAACTGTTCCAAATAAAACAACCTTCTGGAAATTTTTGTAACTATTCTAAGACTGCCTCAAATGAACCCCTTTCTGGAAATCTTGCATCTGACCCTGTGACACTATCAGCTGATCTTAACTATCCCCTCATTACACAGGTTCTGTCAGGGCTAGTTATCCTGTATCTCATGTTCCAATCAGGCACATCTGTCTATCCCTGACCACTTATCTCCCAGTAGGTGACCCCTCAGTACATGTCCACTGGCAGCAGATGCATGCTGATAAGCCTATCAGTTGTATTGTAATGATGTAAGCCCTCATTATCAGCTCCATTATGATGCCTGATAATGTCCAGTATTGTTTATTAGGAGTATTGTACACCACTTGGTGTAATTAGTAGTCATGATGACTTCTTGTTGTTGCCAATTGTTTTTGAAGTATTATTTGTGGTTTGGTGAGAGGGGGTCCTGGGTTGGGAATCTGACAGTTTATAATGAGCAATCAAAGATTAGTTCTTGGAAAGGTCAGAAATGAATGTCTGATGATGGTTACTTTTGGTTCAAATCAGATTGGAATTAGATGGAACTCAGGTGCTAGAAGTGCATGACTCTTTAGTTAAGATACAACTCACAAGTCAGTCTCATCTAACAACAGAACAACAATTACCCTGTCACCTTCTTTAAGATACCCTAAGAGTGCAGTTTTTAGCTCGACTATTCGAAGAATAGGGGAGCTATCCTACTCGCCCCGGTGTCGGCGTCAGCGTTCCCGTCGGCGTCTGTTAAACAAAAAATGCACTTTGATCCATTACTTGAAAACTACTTATGATATCAACTTGAAACTTGGAATAAATATTCATCATCAAATTCTACATCATTACCAACAACACCCATAACTCTGCTACAAATATTTTTCAAGTTAAGCCCCTTTTTCACTTAAATTTTGCATTAAGGAAAATATGCACTTTGGTTCATAACTTACAAACTACTTGAGATATCAACTTGAAACTTGGAATATATATTCACCATCAAATTCTACATCATAACCAACAAGATCCATAACTCTGCTGTCAATATATTTCAAGTTATGCCCCTTTTTTCTTATATTTTGTGTTAAGCAAAATATGCATTTTGCCCATAACTTTAAAACTACTTGAGATATGGCCTTGAAACTTAAAATATATTTTCACCATCAAAATCTACATCATACCCAACAAGACCCATAACCCTGCTTCCAATATTTTTCAAATTATGCCCCTTTTTCACTTAAATTTTGTGTTAAGGAAAATATGCACTTTGGTCCATAACTTATAAACTACTTGAGATATCAACTTGAAACTTGGAATCTATATTCACCATCAAATTCTACATCATTACCAACAAGACCCATAACTCTGTTGTCAATGTATTTCAAGTTATGCCCTTTTTTTCTTATATTTTGTGTTAAGCAAAATATGCATTTTGCCCATAACTTTATAACTACTTGAGATATTGCCTTGAAACTTGAAATATATTTTCACCATCAAAATCTACATCATACCCAACAAGACCCATAACCCTGCTTCCAATATTTTTCAAATTATGCCCCTTTTTCACTTAAATTTTGCATTAAGCAAAATATACACTTGGCCCTTAACTTTAAAACTACTTGAGCTATCACCTTGAAACCTGGAAAATATATTCACCATCAAAATCTAGGTCATTATCAACATTACCCATAACCCTGCTCAAAATATTTTTCAAGTTATGCCCCTTTTTCACTTATGCAATTGTCCCATAATTTTGAAACAACAGGAGATATTACTTTGAAACTTGGAATATATGTTTTCCATCACTTTCTAAATCATTACCAACAAGATCCATAACTCTATTGGAAATATTTCTGTAAGTTATGCCCCTTTTGCATTTAGTTTTTCACCTCGACTATTCGATATTTCATTGAAACTTTAAATATTTTTTCACCATCAAAATCTACATCGTTACCAATAACATGATGGGTAACTGTAATACAATTACTCTACAAGTTATGCCCCTTTTTCCACTATTCCTTTTTGCACTTATATTCTTAGTAGTCTTAATAGTTGTTATTGTTTTAATCTTCGAATTGCATTTGTTTCAAATGATTCGAATAGTCTCCTCTGACAGCTCTTGTTAAGACAGCCAATGCACAACTATGTTCTTAGCAATATAACACTGACTTGTGCATTCAATGTCTGCTGTTGCACGATCCATGGTATGTCTGAATTAAAATAGAACATCCATTCTGAAGGAAACTATACAGGCCAAAGGAAACAGGCTGAATTGCAAAGTACACTCTGTGATTATTTTGATTCAGTCTGGAAAGTGTTCCTGGTTTCCATTTGGCAAGGTTTTATTCCATTATATCTAGATTTGTGTTTTTGGTTTTCTACCAGACTTGTAAAGGATGGAAGAGAACGTGTTCTATCACGCTGACCTGCACAGTCTGTTTGCTATCGAAGGATATCCCAAAAGTAATATCTGTAGTTCAAATTGAATCATTTGTAAAAATACCTTGTTTTTGTTCCAGGTGTTGCCAAATTTCTTTTGGACTAATGATAACAAGTTGCCAATTCTCTAAAATCATATTATCTAAACATTCCAAAAAGCCCAAGTGATTTGGGTAGATATTGGATATATTTCCAGTTTATTATGGCAAATCAAAGTCACATGGATGCATGCATTGATGGCTTCTCCATCAACATCAAAGAGAAGCTCTGCAAGCACTTGATGGAGTCTGATAGGTACTTGAAGCCACAGGATAAACCACTCCCATGGAACTGTAATCATTTTAGTAATTATTTTGATATACAGTTCCATAGACCTTAAAAAAACATTTCTCAAGATTGCATCTTAATCTTAATACATTTTTTAAGATGATTAATATTAATTCCATAACCAGGGTATGGAATCATAAAACACATAAAACCAAACAATCTGTGAAAAATAGCCAGATTAAAACTTACGACATGTAACTTATCTGTCTTGGTGAATTTAACCTTTTCCGTTATAATTTCATTATGCTTTTAACACATTTGTGACCAGTGCAAATCCAGATCAGCTGAAACATCCAAACTGTCTGATCTGGATCTGCACTTTTTGGTCTAAAATAACCTAATAAATCAAAAAGTGAATAGTGTAGATCCTGATCAGATGACATGGATGTGCCAGCTGATCTGAATCTACACTGTTGGTCAATGCAGTAAAGCTGTATATATGGAGGAAAGGGATACACAGCAAAACAAGTGATCTCTATTAGTTAGACCATGATAGTGTTTTAAAGCAGCTGATTGATTACAGTTGAACCCAACCAATGAAATTTGAGTTTCTGGACTAGGTTTCCCTTCATAAAGTGTTAAAACTGTGAACAGCTTTTGCTATCTCAGTATTGTACAAGAAAACAATGGATCTGTTTCATATTCCAACAATAAATTTCATCAGGTAACCAAAGATTGTGTAGATCTGAGGCTTGTTGAGTTCTGTTAGGTGCAAATGCCCTTTTATCTGGTCTTGCATTGTTTCAAGTGTGAAAAGCAAGGTAAATTGCTGGTCTATCTGCGCCATCATTAGTTGTTATAATGAAGGAAGCTGCCAACTGTACACAAAATGATTTTCCTTATTTTCGTGGGGAATTTTTTTTTTGTTCTTGAATGAGATTTGTTTGGCAAAAAATTGCCTTTTTCAAGCATTACTTTTTTGTAAGCATTTTGCATGATAAATGGAAAACATGATTTTGAAATGTAAAAATGGCGATTGCAATGGTGTAAAAACTGTTAGGGGAAATAAAAACAATAAAAGGTATTTTGTGTTTTAATATGTGTACATGTATCGAGCAACACAATTTAGTTCTTTTATCTATCTTTCAATTTTACAATCTTTGCGGTATTTTCTCAAGCCAGTCTTGAAAATTTCAAGATATTTAAATGTCCAGCTATAATGTTCTAACAAATTTATACAGACAAATAATCTTATTAGTTGGGTGGTCACCAAATATCAATTAACTATTAATTGGGATAAATTAGTTAATTCACATCAAAGACAAATCAAATAACCTTAGAGAGGGTTGTTCACAGGTCACAAGACTCAGCCACATAGGTCGTCATGTAAGCTGGTAACAATACCTCGACATGGGCCTTGAAACATCACTAAATTTCCAGAAGTGTTAAGATTCTATTAATGCACTTATTAATGATGTAAGCTTAGTTACTTCTGGTTTTAAATATTTATAATTAATTCATAATTTGTTTAACTTGATAAGAACAGCATTTTGGATCATTTTTAACCTGTTTTGTTCTGTGGACCTCTAGAAGCTGATGTTGGTGACAGTGCAATGTCTTTAAACAAAATAAGCAGGATTTGCAAGATAAGACTATTACACCAGTCCATTATTACAAAAAGGTACCACTTGCTGTTTTATTGTTTGTTCATTGTTTATTGTGTAACCTAATGCTCTCTCTCTCTCTCTCTCTCTATAGGGCTTTGTGCAGAGGCAGAAGCTTTTTCTAAGATGATCATGTAGTTTTCTTGCACACATTTTAATCACCAGGTTAGAAATACTCAACAAAAGTAGAACACACATGAGTTGTTTAAAAGTGAATTGTTTAAAGGTTAAAGATGACATCGAGCTCCTGAACACGGCGGCGTCAGACCTCCACTTGTTACAGTAATGACTTCCCTGATAGCTCTCTCAAGCGGCATGCTATCCCAAGCAAGCGTGACCTATGTTTTCACATCAAGCAGGAGTCTAAATGCATGACACTCAGCGTCCTGTTGTTTTTTCCCTGACTGACAGTAATAAACGGATACAAGTGAACCTGACATGCAGCACGGCCAGTTTGACATAAATTAAGAATGGCTGTGAAAATTACACACTTCTCTGAACATGTAAACTTGGGCTCAGATTTCTTAGATAAGGGTTTTGGAATTTGTCTAACTGTAAAAATTTTCTCAGAATTGTTGATTTACAGATTTTAATGAGCTGAAAGTGAGGCGGAAAGTGAGGCGAATTACAAATCAGTGTCAGGCTCAATTTACTAGGGAGATAGATGGAATTTACAGCGTTGCCATATAAAGTACATTAGTTATGCCGTCATAATAGTGACAAAATCAGACATAATTCCAGACAATGCTGAACCAGTCACTTGTGTCATCCTGTGTTCTTTATCACTTGATAATTCTTTTCAAATTATGGTTACAGATACGAAAGTGTCAGAGTTGATCATGAATGGACATTGGCAGTGATTGGCATACATGCTTTGTTGTTAATGGCCAGGTTTGGTACATGATGTTGGTGAAGTACATGTGTTTTTCAGATGTTGTTTTTACGGAGTGGCTTGAGCAAAGCGGATTAGACTATTTCACCTTTCTTGGCTCTTTCATTATCATCCGAGATTATAGTTACCACATGGTAAAACTTGGACTTGAATGTTGTGGACATGTGTTGTCCAGATTCACCAGCTTCAAACTTAATCCAGGAACAGTGGATTAGTTTATTATTTGGAAGATGTGTCTCATTAGAAACCTTACAAAATCAATAAATAAAGAAATATAGATGTTGTTTGTAAATTCTGGTTTTGAGACACAAATCACAAACTCTTGGATTGCCTGTCAGAAGATGCTTTATATAATTGTAAGTATTTTTTGTCTTCTAGTGTTCCAAGTTTTAATGTTGCAGTCATAGATTTATTTGCCATATTGTCAAGATGCATTATGTGTAATTTCTATAATACCTGTAAGCCTTTATCTTACACATCATGAAATTTGTTGTTTTGTAGAAGTGATTCTATTATTTTCAGAATGCATTCCATTATTGATAAGTTTCCAAACTCTTAACTTTAGCATTTAAATCATATAGATAAAAACCAAATAGATGCATATTTGTGATAGCACTTGCAGTTTTATTGAAGAGCTGCGGTATTGTTGAAGAGCTCTGCATTAGTTATTCTGCAACATCTGCTTATCTGAGTAATAAAACAAAAATCAAGCTTCAAGTCACAGCTTTCTTACCCCTCTCTTTTTCTTGTCCATCTAAACAATGCTGGTCAGAGTTCATTTTTTCCTGGCCTGTGCTGAAGATTATAAAACAGAGAATGGAAATCAGTCTAAAATCTGAAGGATCTGATAGGCTGAAATTCAACTGGTCAGCCAATCAGATCCTTGAGATTTGAGACTGGTTTTATAATCTTGGGGCCTGGTCAGAGTCCATTATTCTCAGTGACCTGTGTTGGGCCTGACTGACAGACAGCCAAACAGGAATAGAGGACTGTCTCGTGATTCACTTGCTCCCTTAGATTTGTTGGTGTGTTGTTATTGTTTTGTTAAACATAACCATTTTCCTTTGGTGTCTACCTTAATCTCTGCCATCTGATCACAATTTAAACCATTGGATTTTTTATTCATCAGGTTATTTTTGACAAAGAAGCATGCAGTGTTGATTGTAGTGTTGATCCTGATCATATGGCATGGATGTGCCAGCTGATCTGGATCTAGTCACTGGTTTACATGCCATAAAAACTGTTTATATGAAGTAAAGGGTTAAGTGCTCTGGCTTATCATATTTTTGAAGGCTTATGGTAAAGTGCAATGATCATGGATAATTCTAAATTCATTAATGATGAGTTCTTAGATAACAGTTGATTTGAAATTGATGTTTATTATTTATTCCAACATCAAACCGTTATGATAGGAGGCTTACATTAAACAGAACTTAGAAACGATGATAATTCTTAGAACCAACTGCAGATTCCATTGGATGATAACTTTGTGAGTTTACATCATCCTCGAAGAATTGTTCTTGGATGTTTCTTTCTGTCTGTTTTTATGTTTCAGTAAATCAGCAAGGTTCTGATGTTTGCAGATCTAACCGAGTGATAAAAATGTTTCTATGATATAACATGTAAGAGATATGTCTACGGTACCTCATCTTGTTTGTTGTTCTCAAGATTATACTTTATTTTCTTTTTGGTGAAAGATATATTGTATTATTTATGACATCTGATATATTTCTGTGACCTCAAGTACACTGTTATTATTTAAGGAGTTTTTAGGTAATATCATATACTGAGAATCAGGCAAGTCAAACATTTGAATAGTCTTTCCGCCATTTACTTTTAACACTTTCCTACATATATGAACCTTTTAGGGCAAACAGTGTAGATCCAGATCAGCCAGCATATCTGTGCCATCTGATCAGGATCAGCAATTTTCACTTTTTGATCTATTAGGTTGTTTCTGACCAAAAAGCTTATCTGGATCTACAATGATCACACTTGTGATAAAATGCATATAATGTGGATTAAAAGGGTTTAGCACCGTGACTTACTATGATATCATTATTTTTCGGGTTTTGCATGAAAATTCATCCCCACGAAATTAATGATACAATAATACAAATATTCATCTGTGATAATCAGTTATTTACAGAACAATATGGGATATACTTTCAGTTCATTTTGGTCTAAATGTAGAAAATCCAGATAAAATATTAATTTAATTAAACATAAATCACTGGAAGTCTAAATAAGCTAGCTGCTATCTATTTTTCTGAAGATAAGCATTAGTTTCCTCCAAGTGATTGCACTATTTGGAAACTTTTTATTGCATTACAGGGGCTGTTCCCAATTGAGCAACTAACTATTTTCATTTTAAAATAATGATTTATTGGTAATTGTATAATTCAAATTCTCTGATTCTCTGATATTTTTTTCAGACATTAAAAATTAACCATGACAATTTTAAAGGGGTCCTGTGCTGGGAGCACCCCCACCTCCCTCCATCTCAGGCTGTTAGTGCATTAATACTTGGTTTTGGTTCAGTGAAAAGGCAAACATTTCCAGTTGGGACAATTATCACTCAGACATGGGCAGTTCTCTGATAAATGATTTGTTCCACCTTGCAGTTGAATATAAGCAAAGAGTAACCTGGTTACAACAATAATAAATGATACAATTTTTGTTGAAATTGTGCACAAACAAAAGGGAGGACAGAGACATCTTTGTTGATTGTGTCAATATAACGCTATCGAGTGAGATTGATATGGGAGAAATAAATCGATCTCTTGTTTAGGTTCATCCTCTGTAAAAACAGCTAATGAATGTTTGAGCACTTGTTGTTAAGGTGTACATTTCTTATGTAATTTTAACGAGGTTTTAATGGTCTCAGAGTACCATGTCATCCCAGGAATCTCTTTGATGGAGAAGCTTGGTACATTCTACATGTGCACTGTTATGGCCAATAAATGAGTCCTATGACATAATAGCTGACAGGCCGCCTCATTAGTCAGTTTGGTAAATGCAGGTTATGGTAATTGAAAACAGAGAAAATTATCAGCACTTAATTGAAAGGGAGTTTTTCTTTGTTGGTTTTGAAATGGAAGTTTGACCAGAAATCTACAGCAGATGATATTAATTTTGTCTTTGTTATCCGGCATGCAAATTTCAAGAGTCTTACATAATGCAGAAAATTGACCATAGTTTGTGGAAACACAGTGAGCACTGCTCTTCTTCAACCAGGGACAACTTCACAGTCGCAGTTATATATACAACCCTTTACTCCATATATGCTGGTTTTATCACACATGCTAACAGTGTAGATCCAGATCGGCCAGCATATCCATGCCATCTGATAAGAATCTACACACTTTGCTTCTTATTTAAAAATAACCCTAAGAATGAAAAATAATGAATAGTATAGATCCTGAACAGATGTCACAAATGTACCAGCTGATCTGGATCTAAACTGTGTGCACATGCATAACAGCCGTATCCCTTGGAGTTAAGAGTTAAGCACTGCTCTACTCATTTTGTTGTTTCCTGCGCTTTTCAGTTAACAGTATTAGCACATCTACTGGCTTGAACAATACATGGAATAAATCTATCATCCATCAAAAAATAGTTTCCACATGTGTATTACCATCCATGAATAAAACAATCTAATCTGCTTCAAAATCTGGAATAACCTCTTAAAATTGCTGTAACATTCTACCAGAAGACATTGTGCAGGTATTGAAAGTTCCAAAGTCTGGTAAAACATTCAGAGAAGATTGCTTTTATCTGGGACCTGATCAGCTACAAGTGCTCTCTATATCTAACTCATCTTGCAAATTAGGTGTGGGATCTTTAGGGACTTGCTTATCTGCTTCATAAATATTGTCAAGTGCTGCTAGAGAAAGTTCTCTCCTTGGAAATTGTCAGTTTACCAATATCTTAATTGGAAAACAGCAAGTGGTATTTCAACCAATATTAGATAATAATAAAGAATGTTTGAATTGGTGAGCAATAACTATTAAAGTTCATGGTCATGAAATTTCATGGTTTAGGTTTAACTGGCTATTTTTGTGGGTTCTTACATTCTTGGCTTCCAATTTTCTAAACTATGTTTTAAGTTCAATTTTATAATTGATGTGGTTTTAAATTTGTTGATTGATCTTTAAAGGAATTCCTAAAGAATGGTTAATGATTTCACACACCAACACTGAGATCTATTTGTCTACATAACAAGAAACTGGATGCAATTTTCAGCATATTTAGCATATCTATGAACTTATATCTGGTTATGTCTTTATCAAATTATGTGGTAGCATTTTTGTGGATTTCTGGTTTTTGTGTCCCCATAAATACATTTTAATATGTCCAATTTGACATGGTTTTTTACAACCAAGAAATTACATCCACTGTAATTTTCTTTTTTTCCAGGAAGTCCATAAAATTTAAAGTTCATGAAAATAAATGATATTATAGCATGGTTCATTTTGATTCACTGGTGCATGCCATTGGTCAACTTGTCTTAAATGATGTGCCACTCCATTAGTCATCTTGGCTAAGACTTGACTTGCCATGCCATTGGTCATCTTGGCTAAGACTTGACTTGCCATGCCATTGGTCATCTTGACATAGTCTTTACTTGCCATACTGTTCACCAAACATCTTGACGTAGACCTGACATGCCAACTCAGTATTTTCTCTATACCAACTAAGTAAATTCTCAGTTAGAAGTTTGTGGTTTCCAGGTTGTTGCCAGGCATGACAACAGAGCATTAATCCATTACATTCTGAGAACTCGGAAACTGATGGATTCCTCATTGCAGATGTTACATTTAAAATTACTTAACATAACTTTTATCTTTTGTTTTTTCTAAGGCAAATCTCAAGTGTCTACACCCTTAACAAATTCATCTGTGTGATTTTGAAGAGTTTTCTGTTATTTTAACAGAAATCAAAGGGAAGATCTAGTAATAATGGAAAGATAGATTGTAAAGTTGTGAAGCTGTTTTAGGGAATGGATGTTATTATCTTGCTTTTCTTTGATTGCTATGTTGTTAATGTTTAGGCGGGGAGGCTTTGATGATATTTGACATTTGGTCTTTGACATGTTATCTTGTACCTCAGAAATAAGACCCCAAAAATGAAAATATATCAAACAAATCAAGATACTAAATTCCATCACTATTTCTGCAATCTAAACAGGGTCGTTCAACTAAACAATGGATAGTCCTTTAACCCTCTCTGATCAGGATCTGCACTGGTCGCATTTTGGTCAGAAATAACCTAATGAATCAAAAAGCCGACAGTGCAGATCCTGATCAGACAGCACAGATGTGCCAGCTGATCTAGATCTAAAGGATCTTTCGTCCTTGAAATAAAAGTGTTTCTATGGAGGAAAGGGTTTAAGGAATCAGGGGCTTATAACATAAAGGTTCTCCAGGTGCTCAGGGTCTAAGTTTACTGGCTAGAAAAATATCTTTATCTTCAAAATGATTTATAATAATATTAATAAACTGACATGTGTTTAAATGGAGGATGTACTGCAGTGCTTTTAATTTAATTTGGGAATTTTACTTCTGCATTTCAAAACAATGCTTTTCTATTTTATTTGCTTGAGATAAAATGGTTTGAGGAAAATTCAGCATTTTAGAGGATTTTCTGTTGCATTTCTAGGATGCCTGTGTTGGTTTTCCAACAACAACATAAGCCAGGTATAAGAGCCAATTAAACGAGTAGTGCCAATAATGTATTCCATGTGTTTTGAGCCGAAATTTCTGAGAAATGCTAGAAGAACTTTCATGCTGGGCAAAAAACATTCCAGTATTTATTCTTCAGCTCCAGGATAATAGAAACCTATCAAAACCTTATTATCTTCCAATAAAATAGATACATTATAAATCTAGGGGAGGCGCTGGGTAATTACAAAAGTCTAGTTATGTTATTATACAGATATGAAAGTTATGATGGAGAAGGATGTCCCTTGGTGTTTTGGGAGTAATTTGGGGTAATTAATAAGCTTAAGGGTTATTATTATGCTTTTGGGTGAATTAATAAGTTGATGTTTATTAATGAGGCATTAGGGAAATGAAGAGTCTTGGGGAGAGATGATAGAATGTGTGAATTATGACAGATTCAGGATATCTTGTTATCTTAGAGGACTTGGTTTGCTGACAACTTGTTGGCAAGATGATGTCAGAATTCCATCATGGTGGGTTTATTCACCTTCAGGAATATTTCTGTGTGCTTGCCCATTCTGCAGCAGATTATATTGAAAACCAGATTATATTGAAACATTCATTGACTTTAAGTCAGGTAATACAATTTGGGGAGTTGATGATTTTTTATCCGTTTCATTTAAAAGCCTAGTATGAAGGGTTCTGCCATAATAGCAGTTCAAGAGACTTGTAGTATTGCTTACTTTACCTAATCCCTGCTAAATGAGTTTGAATCAAATTTAACTCCATTATATGGTTAGCAAAGAATCGTGAAAGATGACTGTTTTACACAAGAATGATGTCCTCTGTACTTCATGATTATGTTTTAATAATCCTGTACTTCAATAGATAAGCCTGAATCGTGCTCATCTGTGCCATCTGATCAGAATCTACACTGTTCACTTTTTGATTCAGTAGGTTATTTCTGACCAAGAAGTGAATAGTGTAGATCCAAATATGCTGGCTTACCTGGATCTACACTGTTCGCACATGTAAATTAAACCTTATAAATATGAAGTAAATGGATAATAAGGCCTGGTTGATGACACTGTATTTAATGACCATAAAAGTGCTGCTTGTTTCTGCTTGTTATTATCATGTGATTGCTTCATTTAACTAGTGGATGATCTATTTCCCCGGAGCATGCTACCGGTATATCAGAAGACAAGGAAGGAGAACAGTTTTATGACCACTGTATGATGGACATATTACTTGTGGCTATGTTTCTGTACCAAATGACAAGCTAATTAAATCATAAGGAAATCTTGCTAAAAAGTTTACAGATGTCAATATATTTTGACCAGAAAAGTTGATTTTAGTAGATAATTTTAAGTGATTGCCTAGTGGCAATAAAATGATTAGTTGATATTTACGGTTTTCCAATTTAATTAAAATAGCAGCCCCTTGTTACTAAGCAAGTCCTTTCAACAGTTACCATTTTAACCATGAAAAATTGGTGTACAGCTTTTTCTTTGTGATAATGAACTTCATGTATCATAATGAGATATGTTTGCATGACTGGAATTTAGAATCATGGCATAAAATGTAGAGGTTATCTTCATTGATTATCACTGATATGTAATTAGGGATTATGATAAGAGGTGCCCTGTGTTCAATCAAAGAATGAATAGTTTTGCTGATGTAAAAAAGTCTTTTGACCTTAGTTGCTGTGCATGGAGGTCTCACTATAATTAATGTATGTTGACTTAATCAAAAGCTTTTGTTGAATCACTTAAAATGCATGACATTTGCTACTTTTTCTAAGAAAAGCAATTAAATATATTATTTATAACAGGGGTGGATCCAGAGAGGTTTCGGTGGGTTGCTGCAACACCTTTTGAGGGCAGCAATATTTAATTTTCAGATTTTGGCCAGAAAATTGGAAAAATCATGTAACATCTCTAATACTGCCCCAAATGAACACCCTTTCTGGAAGTCTTGCATAACAAAGATTAATATTAATGATTCCAAACATAAGTGTCAGTAAATATAATAGTATTAATGATACAAACCCTAGCATGCTGACCTAGATTACCATAAATCTGGTTCTGGGAGACTTTTATAATTCAGGAGGTTCAGATAAAAATGATAAGATTCATTAAACTTTATCCTGCTTTTAATTATGATAGATTACCTACCAGCAACCTGATACATTAGTGCTGTCTAGTGTGCTGACTTCTGTTTAGATACAGGCATATTCTGGGAGACTCCAGTCTAATGACAACACTCTGATATGGTACCAAGGTTATAAAACTGAGAATGGAAACCAGTCGCAAACCTCAAGCATCTGATTGGCTGAAATGGCAACCAGTTGCCACTTAAGCCAATCAGATGCTTGAGATTTCAGACTGGTTTCCAATCTCAGTTTTATAACCTCTAGCCATGACCATAAGGTGTTTCCAGGTCACCAAATGAAAGAGATTTTGCATAATATGTTCTGAATATTATATTTGATCATTTTTCTTTTAAGTGGCATCATGTTTTTGCTTTTTGGCTTGCTACAGAGATAAAGACAGAGATTGGAGAAGTATATTTTATTTTGGATTTGGTGTTCCACAAGGATATGTTTGCCCAGCAGTATCATTGTTCCAGGTAGAGATAGGTTTTCTCTTTGATCATGTTATATGCCAATTAGTGTTGTGATTACCTCGTTACAGGTGAAAACAGACTTCACTTCTGTCTTGTTTCTTCTAATGAAATCTGAATGCTTTATTCAGGAGGATTTAATATAAAAAGGGCTGTTTTGAAAATTTTATATAAGTATAAAAAAATGTTAACTTTATGAATGGGAGGGAACAGTTTTCAAAATGTTGAAATTTCCCACACCATGAGCTAAATGATAAGTGGATGTCAGTGATAACTTTCACAATTTTATGACTGTTATAATTTAAATGTAATAATGATAGTGTTTATGTTGGACAGCATTGTTTGCAATGAAGATGCTATGATGGCACATTTACTACAACAACAGGTGGCCAGCTACATGTCATTGTTTTATGTTAAAGTAAATATTTGAGTGTCTTGGTGTTGATTGATGACCATTCTTTTAAACCCAAGTAATCATAGTTTTCCACTTAAGAAATATTTGATATCTCTGCCTGTTAGAGATATCTCACAATTTACTGCAGTGTCTTCAGTGCACCTAGATCATAAAACTAAATCAGGATACCAGTCTCCAATCTCAAGCTTCTGATTGGCTCCAGTCGCCATTTCAGCCAATCAGATGCTTGAGATTTTAGACTGGTTTCCAATCTCAGTTTTAGGATCTTGGGCCCTTGATGATACCAAATGGAGCGCTGGGCCCCAAGATCATAAAACTTGTTAGATATTGGAGACTGTCTCCATCTTAACCAGTCTTTCTCCAATCTTAGGCCCAGGATTGAACAAAGGAATTTTTCATCAAGTAATTATGAGCGAGTTTGCACAAATTAACTTGCAGTAATTATGAAGTTTACTCTAATAACCTGCAAAGTGTGTACCACACCCATAGATCAGAATGTTATTAATGAGAGAGCGTCTTTCTAGGACATGCTGTCATAGGCCATGCAACACTGTGAATGTTTTATCTAAACTGTAACAGCCTCTGTCTTGTTTGAAACATTATTTTGTGATTTAGATAATTAATGACAACATCATGCTGATGATGGTCTCAATTTGTCTAGCTCAAATATACTAGAAATGTTTTTGATGGTCTTGTTTTGCAGTAAAGCAAGCAGAATTGACTTTTAAAGATCTGAATGCATGTAGCAAGTCATTTCTTTGCCATTTTTAACAGAATGTATCCAAGATTAAAGTTAAAACAGTGCATTTTATACAAAGGTTTGGTAAAACATCATGCAAACACAGATACACCTACCAACTTTGGACACAGTCTGTGCATCAGTTTTTTTCAGCAGAAATTGTCAGCTAATCTTTGATTGGGGGAAGTCAGAAAGTTACTTAGAATTTATCAGCAATAGTATGCTTTATACAAGTGTAACAGTCTTATTCTGTTACTAAGTCACACAATGAAGTGGTTAGGCACTTTGCTTAGCATTCCAGAGGTCACGGGTTCCAACTCTGGATCTGGATCTACATTGTAAGCACATGCAATAAAACCTCTATATATGGAGTAAATGGATAAAGAACCAGAGGGAGCTAGGGTATCGCACCAGTTTTCTCCGTATATTAAACTCCGATCACATCCATAAGCGGCAACTCATAGGAAGAGGTGCAGTAGCTTAAACCTTGAACACTGCTTTTACTGAGTCACATGGATTTGAAATAGTTTTATTATATAAGAATTCAAATAAATTATGAATTAAAAAGGAAAGGTCTTTATCAAATGTGATCAAATAATCTGCAAGATAATCGTTTATGGTGGAGTAAACGTGTTAGGAAAAACAGAATGCGATTTATTTCATAAGCTCATGAATTGGTGATCTGTGAAATAGGATTGCATTATATATGGTCTTACAGAGATTTATTTGCTTTCATACTTAATACGGAAGAAAGATAAATAAAATATTTTGTTTGCTATCACAGTTGTTAAATTATATCAGATTTAATGTTACGCATTACTGTTTTGTTAATTTGGATATTTAAATATCTGCACTGGTGTGACTTTGCTGGCTTTTCAGACAGTTTTCTTCACTTTTTTCAGGCTATTCATGTGATTGGCCTTATCAGAATCTGATTACCCCTCTAAACTACCACAAAATAGTCATTCATTATAAAGAAATAGGTCTAAAGTTTGCATTTAGATGAAATTATAACCACCTTCAAACTTCTTCATTCCTTGCCAAATAAATGTCACAAAACCTCTTTATTAAAATGCACAAGTTTCTAAATCTGCAGGATTGTTTGCTTTAAATAACAGGTTTTATTGTGAAAAGAACAGAAAATGGTACTTCAATGAAATGCACACCTGCTGTGGAAAATGTAGCTGTAGAGAAAATGACATATTTTAGCAGTGTTTGAGGAAGGACTAAACTTCAGTCATCACTGGGTGAAGAGGACATCATTAATTTGATGATGTACTGTGTTGGTGGCCAGTGACCATTATATGATAGTTTTCCACTTAAGGAACCTTTGATAGTGCCAAATAGTCACCTTAATTGCAATAAAATAAACATTTATGTATAGAGATAAATTATTTTAATCCTTTTTTGCCATATAACAAAATGTGAAAATTTCTGGTTACAATTATACCATTTGTTTCCAAATTTTACATTCAGAATATTCTTTAATAAACAGCTGTTTAAAATGTTTTATTTTTGCAAAATAAGGAATTTTGTTAACTTGGACAATCATTGGATAGCTCGATTGAACTTTTCTGATTTTACCATAAGACATGCATGTTAAATAAACAGTAGGTTATTTTTTAATAAGTTTGTTCAAATTTTGAGTCATATAGTCTGAGACAGCCACAATAGCCTGTCAGTGTACATGTCTAATCGTTTACTAAAGTGCAATGTCTTTTTAAAACATGTAATTGTGCATTATTGCAGTCTTTACACACTTGCTTCTGATTGGTTAGTTTAAAGCTGCCCATAACACAATTATACTTAAAAGTTAAAATGACATAAAAACACCAGGGAAAGGTGCTTGACCAACAAAGGACACGAGACCACTTCATCAGTTCTTTGTGCTAAATCATGGTCATAATCTGCGATCTTGGAGGCTTACAGTGTCCCAATGCGGCTCATTTAAAGCCTATTGTGGTTGAAGGGGTTGAAATGATTACCTCAGGTGCAACATCAAAGTAAATGTTGACAAAAATGATGTGACCACAACAGGAGGTGTTGCATCACATGACCTTGGTTGTGGTGTCACATGTAAATGGAAGAAAGGACAACTCGATGGATGATCGTGTAAGGATAATGTAAGGTGAGAGCTGAACAAGAGTGAGCAAATTAAATTGGAAAAGGAATTTTAAATGTTTAAGTCTTAGGCTGACTTCAGTCAGCCTCCACGTCTGTTAAATTAATTGAGGTTTAAATTTTAGCTTTTCAGTTCAGTTATTTATCCATAAAAGTATTAAATTGTTTACCAAACCTTTTGCATTTGCCTTAAGAAAAAAAAACTTTTCTAATCTAAAATTATCATTAAAATGAACAAAGGAACAAGGATTTTGCATGATGTGAAACATGTTGTTCATTTCATGTAAATATTTAAAATTTGTTATTGAGCTAAGGCAGTACTGTCACTTAGAAGTGAAAGCTACTCTGAATCTTTGTCAACAAATTTCCACATACAATAGCAACTGGTATAATTTATATGATCTTTTTACCAGATCATATACTTTGATGTGTTTTTGTTTCACTTTGATGTATTTATAGTTTTCTACTATCTTATCTAATATTCAAATTGATTTGATTGAACAAAATAATCAAAATGTATCAAAAATTTCAAGCTTTGAAGTTATCAAGTTTATTTTACATATTTTAAGATAAATTTTAAATTGGAATAGGACAATTTAAGTGGTGAGGTCTAATAAAATTGTGCTGATCTGACGATACTAGGGATCAAAGCCAGATTACCTCAATGTTTTCAGGATCATCAAAGGCCTCGAGTAGTGTTTGGACTTCTTTTATTACCAAATATTCAACAATAACACATTTAAAATTCACCAAATCTTATCATGTGAATGTAAATAACACAACTCTTGAATTAATTCAAATTTGATTAAGTTGTGATTCTGCGCATTGGGAATTTGACCCATATCTTCAGTAGGAATTCCTGTTTTGGAATAAACTCGTAGATAAGTGCTTATAATCATTGCATAAATTGTTAATACATAGGTATAAAAGATCAAAGGAATATCAGCTGGCATACTATGTTTGACCCTTACATACACTTTATGATGTATGAAAAAGCAATTAAAATTTTGTTTAATAATTGGGTAGGGCACATTATCAAAGAGCGGTCCAGTGAAAAAAACAGCATCAAAGTTGTTGTATTCCATACCTCTTTACCTCAGTAAGGCAAACTATTGTAAATGTGCAGCATCATTTATTCTGTCAATTACAGAAAAGAAAACTTAATGGAATTAATGGAATTAATTAATTTAATGCTAATTGCTTAAAATGACAAGTTTTTTAAATATTCAATATTTTAAGGTAAGAATTTACAGTTTCATCCAGTTGGAGACTCCTCTCCAGCTTCAGTTTTATTATCTTTAGTTCGGATCATGTGCAACCTGTGAATGCTTTTATAGACTCTTTCATTCATGGGATACAGCTGTTATCCATTGGTGAAAAGTGTAGATCCAGATCAGCTGGCACATCTGTGCCATCTGATCAGGATTTACACAGTTCATTTTTTTAATTAAGTTTAATATTAGGTTATTACTGACCAGTCGCCATTTCAGCCAGTTAGATGCTTGAGACTGGTCTTCAATCTTAGTTTTATGATCTTGTGTCAAACAAACTGCAGCCAGCATGTATGAAGGGTTTTATAAACTAAAATTGCCAAATTTTTACTCTATCACTTTTCGCAAATTATCGATGTAAGGTATAGGGTCAGTTAGCTGTCTTATCCATGTATCTTACAGAATCATATATTACATTCTTCTTTTTACCGGATACCTTCACAATTCACTTACATGTACTTCTGTTCAGTTTAGCAGTTTACCTACGTCACATGCATATACAACAGTTTATTTCAGCTATATCTTTTTAGAGAATCTAATTGGCAAAATATCTGTAATTGGTGCAGGATTCTAAGTGCATGTCTTCAAGCTTTGATCTATGCCCTGTTTGATGTTTTTGATATGTGGAGGATGCTTGTCAGTTTATGACTTCATTACAAACTTCTCCAAGAGATCTACCAATTGATCTTTGAAAAGCATAAAACAGTTTGTCTGGCATCAACTACTGATCCAACATTTTATTTTAAATTTACAATTTCTTTGAGTCTCTGAATGGAGCATGTGTGTTATGCAGTTTTGACAATTAACTTTTTTTGAGCTGAAATTTAGTCCTACCCATTACTTCCCTGTTTGTGGTGTCAGAGGTTTTTTTTCCATAAGCTTCTTATATCAGTTCCAAATTAATTAACAGTAACAAGTTGAAGCTTAGTGTACTTAATATAATTAGTATACCATCGATTTCCTTAAAAATTTGACCAGCTTGGAAAGGGCGTTCTTTCACTGGTCACAAAATTTCCCAATTTCTTTGGTAAATTGTTTTTCCAAGACTCTATAGAGCCATAAGAAAAGGGAAAGATAACTTCTTTGTATCAGCACATTTTTTGGATTTAAAATTTTTTTTTATTGAAGACACTCTTTAAATAAATTCAAAGTTTTATTTTTATATAAAGCAAGAAAAGTTGGCTTTTTTAAGTATAATTACCAGAAACCCCCAAAACCACACCATAATATTTAATATAGCATCCCTCAGAGAACTAACCTATAATCAACTGTTTCTTGGAAACAGATTCATAATTATGCACTTTTTATTCTAATATTGCCATTTCAAACTCATCACCGGTATTTCCTTGCAATATTACAGCATTAAAGTAAATTTCAGAGCATTTTCCTGTCAGCTTCAAAGGCTGCTTGTCTGGCAGGGACGTCATGATCTATAGATATGTATCAGTGGAGCTGTTATCCACAGAAATGACAGCAAAAACACCAAATTTTCTGGCAAAGTGTTCCAAGCTTTTGTGCAATTCATTACAGAGTTTAGTACTACACCTTAGCTAAATGAGGAGGTTTTTTATCAGTATATCTCTGAGAGCTGTGTGTTAGAATCAGCTTCACATGCATTAATTGTTACATAATGTTTGATGGAACGTAACAGCTGGCACTTCTAGACATTGTCTTCCCTGTGTGCTCATCTTATCTCCACAATACACCATCTTCCAGTAACTCCAGCTGCTCTAAAACATCTACCATACCATGTAACAATGTCTAAAACATCTACCATACCATGTAACAATGTCTAAAACATCTACCATACCATGTAACAAAATGTATAAACCATAGTAACACTGAGGTGTATTAAACCGGATACTCCATGTATATAATAATTATATAAGTCTCCCGGTACATATAGTCAGTACTGTTATCAGTAAAATAACCCGTTACTGATGTCATGCAGTGATGGTTACATATATCAGGGCTATACGATCAACCTTCCTTGGGGTTGTCCCGGCTAGCTCAGTTGGTTACATCGCCGGAACTGCAGGGCTAGGCGCTGTCGCCGTGACGATGCGGGTTCACTCCCAGCAATATCATTTATCTCATATAAACACCGTGTAGATCCAGATCAGCTGGCACATCCATGGTATCTAATCAGATGATTAAGATTTGAGACCAGTTTCCATTCTCAGTTTTATAATCTTTAGCACTGATGCCTTTATTATAGTGAATGGGACAGTTTGTTTCACATCAAACAATTTTCTAGAGATTTGTTAACTGCTGTTTTTACTGATTGTTTACAAGTTATGCCAAATATATCATTTCTAGTGGAGATTTTAATGTAATCCAGTTCAATCTTAATGATGAGGGGAGACTTTAATGCTTGTTTTGTGGTAGACTTGTTTGTGTAAGATGGCTTTTGATTGTACTCTCGAAACTTGTGGAAGAAAGATTGGATCATATTTTAAGGTTTTTATGACCTCTTGAGATCTCAATCACCAAGTCTTGTTTATGATTATTTTATCATGTTTGTCTTTCCATTTCTCTTCCAGAAACTTGCCCTGGGTGGCAGTCCTGCAGTGTTTCAATTAAGGAAGAGGTTAATCTTGGTGTTTTAAAGTATCTTCCTGTCAATTCTGCACCTTTTCTGAGACATAAAATATTTAAGATACCTTTTATGAGCTTTCTAGAACATGTTCTTTTAGGACATACAGAGCTGATGATTATAAAACTGGGACCAAAATCTGGAGACCAGTCTGAAATCTCAAGCATATGATTGGCTGAAATGGAGGCAAGTCTCCAAGAGAATATTTCCTTGGAAGGGTCACTTTCTAAATTACTTTTTTCAGTTTTTTAAAAACTAACTTTAGTTAAAAAGTGGCAAGCATCTCTTGAGATGTATTAAATGGTGATTACTGTGAAACCTAAGCATCTTCCACATGACACCTTTTCTCTGATAATGGAGGATTTATTATGAAAGATTGCAAATAAATACTGGATCCTTAACCTTAATTGTTGGTTTCATATGTCCATGGCTACAGAGACTTGACTTGATTGATCAGATATGCTTTGTTTTGTATCCTTAATTATTGTTTCATTTATATGGATTGTTGGACACACTACCGGTAGTTTTGAAAGCGTTTCTTACCTTCCATTCCTTTAGGTACACACTTGCTTAATATACTCCTCCTTGCAGAGGTCCTCTATTTCAATTCCTTCATTTTCAACAAACAAAACATAGTGCACAATAGAATGTGGTGCAATAGGAAATGAAACAAAGTGTACGTGTATATGTAAGGCTCTGATAGTTTGAGCATAGCCTTGATTATGAACTTAAGGCTTCTTATCTTATGGACTGTTTCTACTTCTAACTGTGACTTCAGTATTATTTTCTTATGAACATTCCAGTATGTTTTTTTTGTTGTTTTTTTTTTTAAATCAATTTTAAGTTCATTTAGCAGAAAAAAGATTGATTTTCCATGATGTTGAAAAATCACTTAAAATTTACCTTTGCCATACAAAAACATTATGTTAAAAGAAGACTTAGAAATAACTGTTTCCATAGAAACTAATTAATAGATAAAATATGTTTGTTCATATTGGCATCAGTCTTGTTTAAATAGCTGAGCATGCTGGTCTTCCATTGCTGCAAGTTCTGTCATGAAGGAATGGTTGTGATAGATTGTCACTGTTTAAAGAATGTGTAAAAGTTTGTTAAAGCTTAGTAATACAAAACTTTGATTGTATGAGAATGTAATTAACAGCTCTTTTGGTTAGAATAATTATTATTTTATTGCTTTCCAAAAAACACATTCTTAAAAAAAACATGTTTCCATTAAAAAAGTGTATTATTTTAGAATTTTAAAAAATTTAGTAAATAGAAGTTTAACATTGTAAAAATGTTTTGTTTGACAAATATAACACATTATAAGACATTTAGATATATTTCTGATATATTTTGGACCTGTTTTCAGAAAATGTTTATATTTGTCATTGAGATCAGTATACAATCTGTCCAGAAATCACTGATTTATCTTCACTGTGCCTTGCTTGTCAGTTCGGAACTTTTTTTCCCCACAAAGGTTTTTATTGTTACAATCTTTGATTATTTTTGGCAGGAAAAACAAAAGAAGTCTTTCGAAGTTTTAAGATCACAAATGTTTTTTGTGAGATGTAAGATATTTGCAGATGATGGGCTCTTGATATGAAATAATTATTCTTCCTTGCAAAATACAAATAAGTGATAAACATGCTACGCTGTTCTGGTTGCAATTTCCTTGTAAAATAATGTAACACTGAAATGATTTTAGCAAGATTTTTCAATGAAAATATTTGACTTATACTATTGATTGGACAAAACTGGGTGAGCAGCTAGGCATGCATCCTCAGCAATTTGCGTTAAAATTTTTAGTTTTGGTTATAACTCATCAAGTTGTTCTCCAATTCTCACAACACTTTGTTGCTGTTTCTTTGTGTTCAGGCCTACATATTTTGTTTTTCTTTAAAATAAATTTAACATTTTATGATTTCATTCTGTTCTGAATATTAGACAAAGTTAAAAAAAAGATGAAGTCAATGGCTGCAAAAAGGTTTAGCAAACTGCTGTCGGAATTAAAATGATACCAGTTATAATATTGGTAAAATATTGCCTTTCATGTGAAAATGAACTGTGCGAAAAGGTAATTGTTTACATTTGTGTCCTGTGTGCACTGATAGATGTTCCCATAGGGTTTTGTTTCAGTATCAGCTGGGAAATGCATGAAAATCAATCTTATGTTAATAATTGTAGTATCACAGCATAATAATATTGAGTTTAAAAAAATACTTGTGACATTGTCAGGATGTATTGGATGGCAGCCATTTACAGCTGCCTGTGAAAATTATTACGCATTTGGCATGGTACATGTCACATGTGTATGGCCAATGTGGCCAGTGTAGACCCAGCTCAGTGTATCCAATCAGGGTCTACACTGTTTTGTTCGGTCATAGAAACATTTTTAATGCGTCTGGAAGACAGATACTTTTCGGGCAGTGCAAGTCAGTGATAGGATCATGAAGCGTTTTCTCATGGAGCCTCATAGTGACAATTGTTTGTTTGCATAAATTTTATGATTAATGGTTTTAGTTGTTTAGCCAGTTCTGTAGACCCTCTGGTAACTCATTTACTTGATTTGACAGTTAAAGAATAATTGTGTCTAGTTCTTTTGACCATATTTGCCAGGTGTCAGGGTGTAGTTTACCAAACAAGGATGTTTGATTTAGTAATGACATGTTGTTTGTCCAGTGTCTCTAATGTCCAATATGACCTAACATTGTCTGTAAGAGCTGCTTGAAGATGTAATAGAATGATAGAGTGAATTAGCAGCAAAACAGAATGCAAAAAGAAATGCGCTTGAACAGCATAGCAAATATATAAAAAAAGACACTGTTAACCTTTTTACTCCATATACGCATTTAGAAGCATGTGGTAGCAGTGTAGATCCAGACAAGGCAGCACATCCGTGCCAACTGATCAGGTTCTACACTGATCACTTTTTGATTTATCAGGTAATTTCTCGCCAAAAAGTGAACAGTGCAGATCCTGATCAGATGTCACAGATGTGCCGACTGATCTGGATCTACACTGTTTGCAAATAAAATGCATATATATGGAGTAAACATTAACTGATAGACCATCAAATGGTATATTAAAACCAGAATTTAATAATAACAGCTTGATTTTAACAATCCATGATACCGCATGCCCTGGAAACTAGCACCTTCCCCTTGATACTTTCTCGTGATTATGCAGATTTGTTTGAATTCAGATATGCATACAGTTGTAACAGATTGCACCTTTATTATGTCTCCTAATAAAAGATAAAAAAAAAACATCAGCAAAATGGTCAGGATTGTTCTAAAATGAAAATGAATATGATTTGAAAGGTAAACATGTTTAGATTGGAATTGATTACATGGTTCATGATGACATTGTTAAATTAAATAAGGCTGACGGGTTCTCACACTAAACATGTTGTGCCGGCAGCAAAAATGACAAAATGTGTTTACTTTGCAATTCAATACACTTAAAATGTAAAAGATCATCATTTAAGTAAATATATGGAATTTCTATCACATTTTCTGTTATCAGGAAAGATTTAGTCAAACACCCAATTTCATTGAATTGAACCAATTAAATCTTGTCGCCAGGCTCTGCTGGTTTTCGGTTACACACTCCAAAGTTTGATTTATTCCTTTTATAAATCTGTTTTTGAAAATTACAAGGGTAAATATTACCATGTTTACTTAATCGTTTGACAAGAACATGCGAGCAAGTTTATACAGTGGCTTATAATTATACAACATTTCCTGTTAATAATTAAATAATAAAGTGCAATTTTCAAATAGAATAAAGTTCATGTTTGGCTGGGGACCACAAACAGGTTGTTAAAAAGCCTGATGTTTAAGTCAAGTGAACAAAGTGGATTTTTGTGTAGACCAAGACTGGGTCCATGATCATAAAACTTAAACTGGAGACCAGTCTCAAATCTCAAGCATCTGATTGGCTGAAATAGCAACTTGTCTCCATTACAGCCAATCAGATGCTTGTGATTATTTACATTGAAATAAAATGAGAATGCTAATTTTCTGTGTGTTGAAAATACACAAAGTAAATTATTTTTTTACATTGAAAGGTTGCATACACTTATTGTCAATCATTTAAATTGATGAAATGCAACACCTTTATGAATGTAATTGAAGTTAATTACTATTTAACCTTAAATCATTAACATGCACATTTTCTCTTTAATATTTTCAATGATTATAATGCATAAACAGAATATCAAAACAGTTAATTATTATATAGCTCATACAACATATCAAAATTGCTTATTTGTCAGGATTATGTATTTGTTTTTGCTATTTAAATATGTAGAATGTGCACTAAAAAAGTTCATTTTGATTAATATTTTCCAAACTGCAGCAAAGAGCGCCAGACTAATTTATTATTTTGTTTTATTGTGGCACCTTGGTGGAAAGGTTCACAACAATATTTATGATAGAGCAGGTTTTATATGCAAATTATTTGTTTGAAGTTTTCCTGTGTTGTATAAATATGATATTACCATACAAAGAGGTATGTGTGCTTAAGTTGAAACATTTTGTACATTGATGTCTTTTTGGTGTAAATTTGTAGAAGAATGATGGTTGTGGTTTAACCAGACAGACTGGCCAATAAAAAGCAAACTTGTTAATGCACTAAAAAACAACTATCACTGTGTTGTTAAGACATTCTTGTACAAACTATCTAAATTTGTCCAATTTTTGAATGGATTTCTAAAAACTAAGTACATCACCATCACCATTACAAAATTTACTTCAATATTGACATTATTTTCAGGCATTTTCTTCAAGCCTCAAGCCTTCTCCGTCTCTCTCAGAGAAGAATAAAACAATACAGTTAGCTATTATATTGTGCAATCATTTTGTGAAAACTGACTTTAAGCTGACTAGAATGATCTGTTTGGTTGTTCATAATAGGCTTGTTTTACTGATTTGACCAAATGACCTAATTTATTAGCAGATACTGCTGGTTTCAGTTGTTTGACCTAGTGACCTAGTTTAATCAGCAGACTGCTGGTTTCAGTTATTTGACCTAGTGACCTAGTTTAATCAGCAGACTGCTGGTTTCAGTTGTTTGACCTAGTGACCTAGTTTAGTCAGCAGACTGCTGGTTTCAGTTGTTTGACCTAGTGACCTAGTTTAGTCAGCAGACTGCTGGATTCAGTTGTTTGACCTAGTGACCTAGTTAAGTCACCAGACAGCTGGTTTCAGTTGTTTGACCTAGTGACCTAGTTTAATCAGCAGACTGCTGGTTTCAGTTGTTTGACCTAGTGACCTAGTTTAGTCAGCAGACTGCTGGTTTCAGTTGTTTGACCTAGTGACCTAGATTAATCAGCAGACTGCTGGTTTCAGTTGTTTGACCTAATGACCTAGTTTAGTCAGCAGACTGCTGGTTTCAGTTGTTTGACCTAGTGACCTAGTTTAATCAGCAGACTGCTGGTTTCAGAGTTTTGCTCAAGTGTCCTAGTTGATTGCTACAGAAAGAAATTATTTCATGTTATAATAGAACATTTCATTTTCATCAGTACTATACTTTTGTGAGAGAGAGAGAGAGAGAAGAAGAGAGGGTTCTGGGAGAGAGAGATGGTCATAGAGAACAGTGTCTTTAAGAACATCGCAATAAAAGCATAGTATTTTCTTTTAGACTAAGTGTTTTCTTTTAGGTTAGATTGCTGTTTGTCATCCAGAAATATGTTCTCCTTAGCTTTTCTTTCTTTTGAGAAATTAATTCTCTTTCATCAGCCAACTTAAATCTTGTAAACTACTGGTATTAATTTTGCATTTCCAATGATGTTAGATTTAAATCTTGTTTATAGCTATTAGTATTTCACGGAATGCTAATTAGCAATAGATGTAATTCATTTATATTAAACTAATACCGGTGGTTTTGATGTTTTGACAGGTTTAAAGTCTGAATATGATTGAAAACTGCATTGCTAATGTAAAAATAATGTCTTTGTATAGAGATGAAATGCTGTTTAATGTGAAATACTACAAACATTTTGACATATTATTTCATTAAATTTTAAATTAATCATGCCTGCATTGCAGATAATTTATTTGTAGTTCATGGGAATATTGATTTAAGACATTTAAAATGCATCTTTGAATGCAAAAGAAAATCTTCTTGAGCCCACTGAGTGTTATCACTAAACAAGGCTACATGACCTTTTCTGCAAATGACTTTAATAATATTGAAGATGTTTGGTAGAAGAACTATTTAGGTGACAATTTAAAGTTTTTTTGTAAACTAGTTTTTCTGGAAGTGGGGTTTATCATTCAAATACATATAAATGTAGTCCAGAATTTTAATATTCAAATGTCCACTTAAGTGTTCATCATGTGGTTAAAAACACTGTGGCTGGTCCAGACTTTTTCCATACCAGTAGAAATCTCCTGACTGGCACAGCAGTGTTTCAAAAGTCTTTATATATACACATCACAGCATATTGGATTTTGTTTATTTTATTGAATTTTATTTTATTTTGGCATCATAGTATAAATTTAAGTTTTGTTTTCTTTGAGCAGTTTCTATTAATAGACCATTCTCAAAAGACCATGCCTTGAGAAATTCTCTGAACTCAAAATCCGAGCTCACCACTTATCAGGTTCAGTATTTTCAGTGCTTTGATTTTAACATCAGACTGTTGTGATGCCACTAGCAATTGACCAAACTTTCTGAATTCATAGACAGATGCTGTAAATTATTAGCTAGGTCTGTGGGTGCCAGCACTAGTGTCTCTTTGCAAGGTAGAATTTCATCTAATTGTATTACCGTGTCTAAAAATGATCAGTTCTTGGTAAATTCCGAGACAAAGTGCCCCGATTGGCGCCATTGATTTTTTCCCCCAATGTCATGTTTTTGTTATTGTCTCAAAGCTCATTGTCATTTTTTCCATGATTCATTAATGGGTCAGCAAAGTGAAGTGATTATCTGGGCAGATGATGGAGGGAGCTTATTACACTATTATAGTGTATTTTCTATAAAATGTAAAATTGTAGCAGCTTGGAAGTTATTGTTCAAATATGAGTAAATGTGGTGTTTATTCAGAGTTTAATATCTTGTAATAGTAATGATAATACAATTGATAAAGTAATTGGAAACAGTATTTGTTTGGTGAGAAGTTTTTCATTAAATGTTAACTGCATCATTTTACTGAATATTTCCTTTTTGGGAGAAAATTCTGGAAATCTGTAATGCTTCAGCAAATTACATTTTTTATAAAATTGTAAATGAGAAATGTAAATCAATAGTGAACTTTCACAGACAAAGCGTCGGACAGTTGAAGTGCTTGCATATGATGGATATCATGAGTTTTTGCAGCGATCGTTAACATGATTATCAATTAGCACTGATACATTGTCATCAAGCTAAGTTCTTTCTGTTTTTGTTAATTACAAATCACAGTGAGTGAGTAATTTGCCTTCAACAATTGGCAACATGCATAATGAATGGGAAACTGTTAAAACATTTCACAATGAATCATCGGTACCCATTGATTATGTCATCTGAAAAATAAGCTCTTTTAAGCTTAACTCCTGTGAAAATATATCCCCTATATTTGCATTTTGATTTGTTTGAATCTAGAGGGACAGATTACAAGTGTTTTTGCGAAAGCTTTCATCATGCTTCGTGAATAAACGGACCCATTCAATCGAGATCATGAATACAAAATGATTGGAAATGATCAGTTTCTACTTCGGCAAATGATTCATTTTTTGTGAAAATGATATGCTTTGTTGAAGATAATGGAGAGATGAGAGGTGACCCAGAAGTTACAAGTTCAATAATTTTGCAGACTTGTGAAAATGTCTATTTTCCACTTACCATGGAGCACAGATAAATGTTCGGTCATACTTTTATAGAGGAATATTGGTCTCACACAGTTTAAATTTGCTACGATCTCTTATGCTTGTGAATGAAAAGGTCTTAGAAATCTGACTTCTTCTTGATTGATACAATTCCGTTTTAGCTCACCAACATTTTGAAAGATGCGTTGTAATAAAGGGCTTGAATGGTTCAGAAATCGATACGAAGACTTTTGTTCAAAAGTTGAAACTGATATTTCTTACTGAATGAGGTGTTATTCACTTGAAATTTATTAAACTACATGGTACTATAAGGAAGGGACACTTGATTTTATTGACTTCGAATGAAAGAAAAGTCTCGGTTCCTTTACCTCTGCTTGGTCTGTGTTTTGGATTTTGTCAATAAAGCAGCTTGACGGAAGAAAAATGGAAGAATATTATATAACTCCAGGGAAATTTTGGTGGCTGACCAGATATTAGTGTCATAATCCTGGCTATTGTCTCCGACTGGAAGTAAGTGCATCCTGGATAGCAATTGGCAGGTAACTTTTTTATGTTATGAAAATTGTGTTCATTTATTAGTGTTGTGGAGGGTGGGTCACCATGCAGCCATTGCTCTTAACAAAGTTTTCCCAGGTTATGCTGAGTATGTTTGCAGTCATGTGACAATATAGGTTTGTAATGGGTCATGCTTCCTCTGGAACAGGCATTGTGAAAGTTGCAAGTATTGTATAGGATATAAATGTAATGTACCATGTGTGGTACTGGTTAAACTGATTGTCATGCATTTTGTATCATATTTCTTTCAAAACTGTGGACAGTAGATAAGCAGGCATTAATTACCAAATATTAGCACTATGCATGAAGTTGCCGAGGGTGTCGGGACTCCTCAGGCACTGTGGGATGCCAGGGTATTACTTATTGAAAAAATCTAAGCAATATGTTGTGCCGTGAAAAGTCCAAAGCATTATGTGGTGTTTTTCCCCATAAATTAGTGAGTGAATTTTGCTGTTGGACCTGGGCATTTCTTATAGTCATCGTTTAGGTAAGGTCTTGCATAGGTAATACAGGATCATTATAAAATGTTTGCAATTAATCAACTGCTTTTTGGAACACCAATTTTTAAACATTATGAATGCACGTATATGGCTGTTGTACACTCTCCAGTGTCCAGACACTGCTAGAAGGATCTCCAGGCATTCTGCAGCATAGACATTCACAGATAGGTCCATGGAGAATTGCGCAATTTGTGCCTGTGATTTCTTCTAGCAAGCTTAGTAGTGCAGGCAGTGTGTGTTCATGTTTGTGTGGACTCACTCCAGTGACAGCAGGCATGGTGCTGGATAGATGTACAGGGGGTTAACATCCTTCTGCTGGTCTGTGTGCAACAGCAGATATTATTATAATGAATCAGAAAGAAGTTCAATATACACAGTATTGCATTAAGCTATTTGTTGGGTGATGCCTGGGTTTAGGTTGTTTCCGACCAACAAAATTAATATTATATGATGGACATTATAGTTTACCAATATTGAAATAAAAGAATGTCATCCTAGTTACAGAATAGGTGTGTTATTCTTCTATAAATACTCTCATGTTTATCATTTGTACAAATATTGGCTGTTATTGGGGAATGACAACAAATAGTGTGATATGTCCATGTCATATGGTATTTCTGCTTATGTAAATGGAAAAACATCGCAGGTAACTTTTCCTAAAATTCATCTGTTTGTTTTTTTTAATTCAAATTGACAAAAAATTCAGATGTTTCATGTAGAAAATTATACTAAGTTTTCAGTGAAATTTTAATGCTAATAATGTATTTGATTTGTTGTTGTTGTTTTTTTTATTCTAAGAAAGTGATAACAGTATCATGTTTAATAATTTGCCTTTGAAATTATTTGCAAAAAAATCTTAAAGATAAACTGATGAAAATTTCAGACAGGTTGTCTCACTGTTTCTAGAATACAATTTTCTGCAGAGCACATTATTTCAAAACAACCTTTTTATATGCATTACCCTATGAATTAGCAGGGGGAATTACTTATAATGAAAAAACTTAGAAATATCATTTGTCATTTTCATATGCTGCCAACATCACTCCCAAGGCAAAACTCTTCTCAGTTTTAAAATTTTATTGCTTAATATATCAGGCTTATTTGTGGAAACTAGAAAAGGCTTTGCTTGATTTACTGGCGTATATTGCAGTATTTCCAAGATATATCTAATGGAAATATATCCTTATTTATTAGGATTGAAGTGCTTTTAGCAGAAGGGCATTAGAATTATTCCGAATATGTAGGGTTTTATTAGCGCCAGAGGACTCGTAGTTTTACCTAATCAATACACATATCTCTGCTGTTTGACTCGCTGTGTCCTATGCTGTGTCCTACGTCCAGTGCATTGTAGTGGGAAGATTGAAGAGGATTTCTCCAGACTTTCTCCTAGAGAGCTACTAATTGTAAAAACTAATTCGCAAAAAGTTAACTCTAAACATTGATTAATCTACATTGAATGTTTAAATCAAGAATGGAAATGCCATTCCATCCCCAGCATTGTTAATCTGGATTGACATTTTTCTGTATAAGTTAAATTAAATAAGCATTTTTTTTTTACTTTTTACTTTTTGCAATTTTTAATAGTATCTTATTTATAATTTCTGTTGTAAAGTTTAATTTACTTTTCTCTGTGTTACCAAGTTCCAGTATCAATTCACTGTACTAGCAAAGAAGTATGTTGAAGCAATATTGGCTAAAAATTACTCCTAAAAACACTGTTATTTAGTGTTAGCCATTGTTATGATATTTGTTGGGAGATTTAAGGCAATATTAGCTCAGGGAATCAATACTCCTGACAGAATTGCCTGACCAGATCATTGTGGTGGACTCCTGGGCGCTGATGACATTCCCCGTCACTGACACCTTGTATATATCAGATTTCATTATTTGGAGACACTGGATTCATATTTCATTATGGGGGAACTTTTTATAGTGCAAACTGGGTATAAAAGATAATATGATATGTTAATTAGTACTACTATTCCTTTATGATGATCTGATAGTGATGTCACTATGCTATAGGTTGCTTGTACTATTGGAAAGCCTCTCAGATTATCCTACATGAACAGAAGTGATGAATATTGATTGAGAAATAATGTTTGCTCAAAAGTATGCTAATTACATCCTGGCAGAAGGCAGGTGCAACCTTGTTATGAAAACTGATTTTTCTTTGTGACTTAATGATCGTTTCCATAGATTACAGTGAATAATTATGCCTATTTTGAATATGGTCTGTATTATATAACTTTGAACTTGAACTTTAAAAGTATAATTCTCTGTGGTCAGTCAATGCATTTTAGGTATGAGGCAGCATTTTGTATAACTACCTCAACATTGACTTCTGAAACAAACCCCATTTCAAGAAATCTTGCATCCAACCCTGGGTCTCCGGCTTCTGATTTTTATGATCTTTGACCTTTGAATGATTGATTTCGAAAAAATAATTTTTAAAATATTTAAGAAGAAGTTGGTGTAGACTTAGATAATCAATCATGTTTTTATTTGTCAGGCATTCTATGCAGGAAATGTTTGTCAGCAGTATCTCAATTTGGAACACACAAAAAAACATGTCTTGTTATCATGCAAGCTTCCTGTAACCATGACAAGAAAGTTTTCTCAAGAATGCAGCTTCTCCATGATCAATGATTTTCTGACTAATTAATTACCCCTGATGTGCTGTAAATGAAACAGTTGTCATAATGGTTAATTATCTCAGTATCCAAAAAGGTAATTGTGAGGTGAAGGGGGAAAGACTGATGAAAAATAGAAGAAATTACCATAAAATATCATCACAGCAGAACAGAAATTAGTGAACTTTCACAGTTATATTTTGATAATTGGAAAGTTTACTAGTCTTTGTAGGATTACAATGTTTTCAGTAAGAATGGTGTTTATGGCCTTCATGGAATTGGGAGAAGACTCTAGATCCAGATCAGCTATCACATCTGTGCAGTCTGATCAGGATCTACACTGTTGGCTTTCTGATTTGTTAGGTTATTTCTGACCAAAAAGCAAACATGATGGCAAGATGTGCTGATCTGGATCTACACTGTTTGCATATGCAATGAAATGCATATATATGGAGTGTACAGTTAATTATTTATTTCAAAATTTCCTTCATTTAGATTATATTGCAGCTAACAGTGTTTCGAATACTGTAGGATTTCAGTAAAACATTAATATTTTATAGCCATGTTTAAAGTTTCGGGAAAAGATTTTTGCCGAGAGTTTTGCTGAATTTCAGCAGTATTCATTCAGGAACAATAATTGATCATATTCTTAAATTTCAACACTATTAAAGCTATTACAGAGAAACTCAATGAAAATTGAAAAGTGAAATTGTATTCTATAAATTGAAATTTGTCAGAGCTGGTAACAAATCTTTTGTGAAAATTGCACAATTCTCTAAAGAGCATTATTATTATATAATTGTTGCGCTTGAACACTGGGGCAGACATATGCTTGACAAGTTTCCGTGGCAATGAAATGTTTCCTGGAGTGGTGAGGATCAATATAAGACCGCCTCAATGTCTCCCAATGAAGACCTTTAAATAAAACTTCACAACTAGTGCCTCTAATCTTCTCGCTGACTTCTGTAATTACAGCTTCCAGCATGGTGATATAGCCCTCAAACTAGACACAAAATGACTTTTTTCCGAGAATATGAGGAGAATACTGTATTCTGGTGTTTGTAGCTGATGGGCAAAATAATTTAGTCAGGAATGAAAAGTGGTGTACACGTTTTTATTTCCCAGGACTGTAATGTTTATACTGCATTGAAGAGAGTATGACACCAGGCAGGGCTATATTCTACTGGGAATGCACCAGAGTGACACAGGGCTAAACGTGGGCCAAGTCCTAACACATTTTTGCTGTTGAATAAATAGTTGGTTTTTTTTGTGGTTGTATGGGAAAAGAGAATTTGGCTGGCTTCCTCATTTTTCAGAAAATAATTTACACACTTATTTATAAATCCTGCAATTTTAGGCATCAAACAGCCTGAGGGCCAGGAGTTGTGATGATTATGTGGATGTGATAATATGACAAATATTTTAGAATTGGCAAAATTGATCTTTCCATAAAGTACAATAGTCACAGACATGTCAAAAAATTGTATAACATTGTCAGCTTTGGTTGCCAATAAGTCTGATTAGCAGAAGAAAAACATGACAAGCAAACTAATTATTGATACTAATTGCAATTTCAGATGTAAATGAAAATATAATTATGATAATTTTGTGTCAGTTGCAGTTAGATGTAGATTAATATATTGTTTCATAATTTGAAAAGGCATCACAATTTTGCATTGCTCACTCACTGAACATCAAAAAAATAGTTTTACATAAAAAAATAAAATAATCCAAATATATTTCAATAAATATGAAAACTAATTTCCTTTTCTAAGAATCCTTAAATTAACATAATTATTATTATTATTTTATTATTATTATTATTATTATTATAAATTTTAATCACTGTAAATTTTACTTAAAATGTACTAGAAAGAAACTACTTTCATTAGTTTATAATAATTATTTGATACACCAGTTAAGGTAAGAATTACAGAATAGATCCTGATCAGAATTGATGGCATGATTGTGCTGGCTGATCTGGGTCTACACTGTTCACCTATGCAATAAAGTTGTTTCTATGGAGTAAAGGGATAATAAAAATGTTTTCTAAGCAATGATGGCTTGCATCAATCTTCATTCCATCTTTATACTGTCCCAGCGTAACTGTAAGTGTCTGTCTGCCAGAAAGGTGAGCTGAAAAACACATACGGAAGATTAACGACACATTGGCAATCGCAAATATTACCATATCAAGTAGACCCTTTTTGAATAAACTTGGAATATTTTGCTTCGCCAAAATACAAAATGTCTGTAATCTGTTTACACATCATTTCTCAACTGGCAAACATATAGATGGCTAATGGATGTTCGCACTTCCTCATCTATTATCTGTCAACTTATATTGATATCATTCGGAATAATTTTACCTACCAGTTGCTTAGATTTTCTTTTGGTTTGCAGATTTTTCTGTTTGATATTCAGATGATATGCAAAAACTGCTTTGCTATCAATTGACAATGCCACCGTAAGTTTTGCTAAGCTTTAATCTGTCAGTGGAAACAAATCTTTAAATTGTGCAAGTTTTGCTTATGAAACATGCCATATGTCGTAAGGCATTCAAGAACGGTTCCATCTAAAGGAGTTACAGCTGACCTTTATGAGATTTGAGAATATGTGATCCTGTGGTTTTGAGGCCGCTAATCATGATTCAAGGTTTATAGTACTCCGGCTGGAGTATGCATACAGGGACAAGTACGCAGCAAATAATGTTTTGCTGCAGGGGCGGTTCCAGAGGAGGTCCAGTGATGTTGCTCTGATCCCCTATTGGGCAGCAGTATTTAACTTTTACAGGGATGTTGGGCAAAAAGTTGGAAATTATCTTGTTACTGTCCTAATTGTCCCAATTGAACTGCCATAGTGGAAATTTTCATCCTATCCTGTATAGTTTGTCTGAGTATGTGCAACAATGTCATTTATGCAAACAATTGCTACAGAAAATTGTGCTGGCACCAATTTAATTTCATTGAAGTCTTATTCAAAACTGTGCAAAAAAATTAATGGAATTCCAAAGGATTTGTAAGAACAAAACAATTTGTGGTATATTGAGTGTGTTTCATCTGGAAGTGCTGAATTTTGGCAGTTGGTCTACTCTGAGGAAAACAGACTGTCTGTAATGTTAGATTTTATGCCCCATTTAAGAGCAGACAATAAGGCCTGCTGTAGAAGTTAGTGGTATTTAACCAAATTCACTGGAATCGTGCCTTCACTGGCAGAATAAAACAGATCATCATTGTCATTGTGCATTACTTCATGATAATTCATTCCTAGCTTTGTTTTGTCTTATTGTCACAGGTATTCATAGATTCATTCTGCAAAATTGTCCATTTGCTAACTTGTCTTTCAGTGACTTGTACCATTGTTGGCAGATCAGCCAGCACATCCATGCCATCTGATCAGAATTTAAACTGTTCGCTATTAGATTAATTAGGTTATTTCTGACCAAAATGCAACCAGTGCAGATCCTGATCAGACGGCACGGGTGTGCCAGCTTATCTGGATCTACACTGGTCGCACATTAAAAAGGCGTATATATGGAGGAAGGAGTTAATTCCCAAATCGGGAATGACTGTATCTACACTTTTCACCCATGGAACAGCATAGGATAGCAGCCAGATACCATGGAGTCAAGGGTTATAATGTCATTCTAAACTTTGTGAATTATAAATTCGATGATTTGTAAATTATCATCCATAATTCTTGCACATTGTATGATATAAATTGCTGCAATTTTTGTTAAAATCATAAATTGTTGCATACTCTGGGACAATAAATGTTTTATACTGGTAAATTGTCATTTATAATTATTGCAAATGGAACACAATAAATTGCTGCTTCATTTTGTTAAAAATAATAAATTGCTGCATCCTGTACAATAACTTGTTTTTGGCATTAATCATCTGTGCCTGTGTGTGATTATTCACTCTGTTGTTTCAATAATGGCATAATTGTTTATTTCTTCTAAACCAATGTTAACAATTATTGCTTTTCTATTGATCTGGGATTGACTCCGCAGTGATTGTACCATGTCAACATTCTTATGATATTGGTTTCTCTCAAAGGAAGTTGAAGTTGCTTGTAGCTGGATTCAGTGGCGACAGGTTGCTAGAAACTGTTGGTATCACCTCGTTATTTTTTGTTATTGATACGTTGTGTACAATGGCAAATGCAAGTTTCTTTAGGTTGTTTTGTTTGTGTGCAATATAGTTTAACCAAGTCACATGTTACAGATAGGGTTGAAGATGATGCCGGGGAAATAAAAGATTAAGGATATCAAGTTAAAGGTAGGTAATTAATCATCATTTGCTGATATTAATAATAATGTTATGTCAGTTGAAAGTTGGCGCTTATTTTTGTATTACATTTCTTTATCAAATATATCCATGTCTACATGATTTAGTTCAGATGCATTCTTCTGTACAGAAACCAAATACCGGGATTTAACAGGTCATGGTTTTGTCATGGTTTTTCTGCATAAAAGGGTATTGTGTTAAAAAGGAGATATTTAAAAAATGGAAAAACTATCCTTTCTCTAATTTAGGTTAGTGATGGAAAGTGACAAATTCTTTGGTTTGGGTAATTTTAAGAGTAATATGAAGTTGCTATTAGTGTAATTTGGATTTTTGTAAAATTCTCATGTTACATAATGTATTGCACTCATGTGCCAGGTTAGGTAAAAATTGTTAAGCATGTAAAACATACAATATGAAACGGGAGTCTGTGGTGTAGTTGGTAAGCAGGGTTGACTAAGGCCCCGGCAATCAGGGTTTGATTCCTAGCTGCATTTGATTTCCAAACTGCGGTGTCTGTCCAATGCTGGCTGATTAATTGAATTTAAATGTCACTTGCAGAGGGCTCCACTGCCACTGGAAATTATTTTTTATGCATTCCAGACGGGTAAGGGGGGGAGGGGTGTCACTTACTTATGGTACCCATGCTTAGAATAAGAAACCCTTACCTTGTAAAAAGAATAATAATATGAATTGTTAATAAAATATGTAACTCTTACAGGGACTACCATATGAATATTAGGATATATTCTGAAAACTAAAACTAAAATATCTCCTAATGTATGAATAGGCACGCTTTTGAAATTTTATTTTCGAACAATTTTGATAGAAATGCAAATAGGTGATATCTCCATATATTTGTTGAGATGGGCCTAGGTAGTAGATTATTAATTATTGAAATTCATGTCAGTGAATTATGAATGAAATTTGAAGCAGTGAGATATAAAAATCTAATAAAGGCACGATTTCCATTAGATTGATGTATATGAATGATAATTTTATACTTAATATTTCTATCAATCCAGATTCAATATCACTGTCTGTGCATGTTTCAAATAGTAAAACAATCTCCCAGGCAGTGTTTGCAATATTTGAAACTTTATACCCACTTCTTTTCTATTTCATTATAAGAAACCATATAAATGAGGGGTAATGCATTAATTGCAAATATGATGTCAGCATTATAATTTAATCTGATATAAAAACAAGAATGTTTTTACTTTTATCTTCTATGATCTTGTTGATCTGCACATATAACATTCTCTCAATGATTGACATGATCAGTGAATTACATAATAATTTTGTTGTTGTTTTTAACATAGCTTTGATGTGATGTCATGTTTTTTGCAATGATGACATTTTGTTTATCAACATTATATCATAATTTACACTATCATTTCCTCTTCAGAGTTCACCCAATTCAAATAATGTTGTTGTTATTTTTTTGCAGTTATAATTGAAAAGGGAAACGGTTAATATTAAAGCTTGGTAATAATTATTTTTTCATATTGTGTACCTATTATGTTTCCTATAATCTTTAAAGTAAGATTGGTTAATCCCTTCACTCCATTTTATAATATGTGCTACCTGCAGTGTAGATTCAGGTCAGCTGGCACATCCATCATGCCACTAATCAAGGTCTGCACTGTTGGTGAGAGTTGGTCAGAAATAACCTAATGAATCAAAAAGCAAATGAATCAAAAATGGTTATTTGAAATGCTCAAAATATAAACTGTAAAAATACAAATTAAAAGCTGTAAGGTTTAATAGGTTCCATATTTGTATTGGATTGTCAGTGTCAGCAGCACATGCTCCCAATTATGTTGGACAGCAGTCAGGAATACTGAACAATTTGCATCTCTGAATAGACTAGAGCTGTTTGACAGGACTTCATTTCAATTTAAAACTTGCCAAAGTGTCTCAAATTGGCCCAAATTTTCAACAGGCCAATTAAATCCAAATTTAATTGTTAAAGGAACAGTTAGAATTACCTGCCACTGGTGGAGTCCACTGTGAAGATCACTGGACATTATCAATTAATTAACATTGACACCTGAATTTGACCCTTAGGGTTCAAATGCCACCAAAGGTGTGAGAGTGATTTTAACTTCCCAGTGACCCCCAGGGTCACATTCAGAAGTGTATTGGGGCAGTGATCGTCAAATGATTAGTGTTTACATTGATAAAATCATACCTGTCATTTTGGACTTAACTACTATCTAAATGTATCTTGTCCAATAGAGTAATCAAAGACTTGGGGAGCGAAATTGTTGAAAATTGCTTAAAATTAATTTGAAAGTGATCATGAACAGTTGAGCGAGTTGGTTAATGGTGTTTTCAGTTTAAATACCAGTTTTCGGTCTTCACTTGCTCCAGTGATTATAAGCATTAAGAGGGGTGAAGTGTAAAATTGATATCAGATTAGTATTATTATTGTGGAAGAAAATAAAACGGAATTCATATACACGGTTATGATTGGATCAGTTAGGGACAAATTTACGACAGTTGTATTTTAGAGGGCAGTTGTTATAATTTAGTTGGTGTGGTGTGGTAAACAGAGCCGTTTAATGATATATTTGTATTCATGGTTTGACAATAATCGTAAGATTAGTTGTTCAAATACTCATGAAATTTTATTCTGAAATAAGTAGAGCAAAGGAAAACAAAAATTGTGAAAAATACTATATTGTTTACACTGAAAATAAAAATTTGATAGTTTGACAAGGTGATCACTTATTTACAGTTTGATTTCGTTTGTGGTTAAGGGTAAAGCAAATAGACGATAAATATATTTTAAACGTGGACGGCTATTCTCTAAAATGGTATTAAAGAGAATGAATTAAGCACGGATTTTACTATTGGAAAATTGAATCATGTAGAATTGTTCAGTAAATACCATAGAGAATTAAAATGAAGATGGTCATACAGAGTAAAGGGTGGATTTTAAGTTTTAAGGATGTTCTAAAACTGGATGTAACTCTGCACAAGGTATTTTATAACTTTTATTTACATTATTTAATTAAAGAAGGAAATGTTTATCTCAGTTAAAAATTAAACCAGTTTTGTGCACAGTTAATTGTTAAAACCAAATGTGAATTTTATTTGTGAAAGTTATAAATTTATATTATTTGTAGTATATTTAAGTTTATTTATGGATGAAAATTGAATGAGCTGTTTTGTTAGAAAAGATATTAAAACAGAAGAATATGGAAATAAATCAGAAATGTGCACACATATAGTTAGGTTTTTGTCTGCAGATGGCTTGATGAATTTTCTGAAAAATATTGAATAGATGAAGTTATTTGTGGGTTGTAAGGGTAATAGTACCTAGAACCCCCACCCACTGTTTCCTGCGCTTATGATAGGACTTTTTTTACAGTGCATTATTGTTGATGACTTGATTATAGATGATTATTGCATAGTTAACCCTTTACCCTGTGGGATATTGTTGTTATCCCATGGGCAAACAGTGTAGATCAGGATCAGTCTGCACATCTGTGCCATGAGATAGGATCTACACTGTTGGCTTTTAGATTCATTTCATTATTTCTGACCAAGAAGCAACCAGGGCAGATCCAGATCAGATGCACAGATTGGAGGTGGTTGTCCTTCCATGCAACTGTCATAAAACCTTTTGCAATGGCTCAAGATCACAATAGACTGTCCAATACTTTGTAAAACATGTTACCTGCATCCATTTCATTTAGTGTATTACAACTTTTGACATCATACCATCTTTAGTTAAACCCCTTCTTCCATTTATATGCATTTTATTGCATATGTGAACAGTGTAGATCCAGATCAGCTAGCATATCTGTGCCATCTGATCAGGATCTGCATGGCCCAGATGTGCCAGCTGATCTGGATCTACACTGGTTACACATGCAATAAAATGGTAATATATGATTTAAAGGGTTAAATAATTGAACTTGTAATTTATAAAATGATTTATAAGTGTGAATAAGATCGATGAATGTCTCATCATTGTCAGAGATGATCAAAGCTGTTATGACAGGAAGGTACTTTATGGTGCAAACAGTCAGTTAGATTTTAATATCAGTGTTCTGTATCTTCCTGTCACAGTTATATTCATGACTGCAGGTATAACGCTTTGATCAGGTCAGGGATGAGTGCTGCTCAGCGTAAATATTTTTATAAAAATGGGAATACATGGGGCTAAAAAGTAACACGGAGGCAAAACCAGCGAAAAAGCTTGATTACAGTAAATGAACGTGTAACTGGATGATCATTGAGTCAGTAGTTGAGTTGATGTACATGAAAACAGTGTCAGGACTGGGGACTTTGTCCATATACCATTGTGTATTGACTTGAGCTGTCGTTCTCCGCTGTGCTTGTATTGATTCGATCATGTTTTTGTTGATATTAGATCATATTTTAAAAGTAGAGTGGACACCCGAGTGACAATATTTGTTTTTGGTGTTTTTACTAGATGGCTATTATTGTTAGTGACCAGACATGGCTTGCAGCCTTTTTCGTTCAGATTTAATCATTTGATAAGGAAGTGTCGAATCTGATAACCCAAGTGTTCAAAATCACTGTCCAGTTTGTTTACCTTAATAAAAGCCAGTGAAAATCCCATGTGATCTCTATAGTAAATATTGTGGTTTATGACAAAGGGAAAAATTATAATTGCGGTTTTATTAGCAAACAGAGGAACAAAGGTGAATCATAAGCCCACATTGAAACCTTAAACGATCATAAAAATGAAACTTGATGATGATACAAAAAATGTCTGCCATGTCATCAGGTATTGGATTAAAAATGATATGAGTACAAATTCGTGTAAAGGAGTGGCCTGCTTACATTTATGCAGATGTTTTCATTACTGGGGGCCAGTAATGTGCTTCTGTCTTGAGCTATGGAATCAGATCTACACATTTTTTACATATATTTATGGAATGTGTTGTGGGATATCCTTAAGATGGTGGATGGCAGGCAGGTTCATCATAAGTTGTCCGATCTCTACCTGTACATTACTTAATCATATACAGACTAATTCAGTATGGTTGCCATCAAAAGTGCATGTGCTTGCAAGGTGAATTCATGTCATTGCTTCACCCAACCGAATTCAGCATTTTCCAACAGTCAGTGTCAGTAAACTCCACACAACTTTCATTGTTCTGCCCACCATCAACATTATTATCAAGAATTAGTTTGTCACTTAACAATAATTTTCTGAAAAGGATAGTGACATAAAATTGTCTACTAAAATATAAAACAACATTTAACCCTTTACTTCATGTAATGCATTTAAATTCATGCGCGACAAGTGTAGTTTGAGATCAACAGGCACATCCTTGTCATCTGATCTGGATCTGCACTGGTTGCATCTATATCAAAATTAACCTAATTAATCAAAAAGCAAGCAGTGTAGATACTAATAAGCCAGCGAGGAAGATCTGGATTTAGACTGGTCACACATGCATTAAAATGTGAAAGGTAATTTATAGCAATTGCACCCTGGAGAGGCAAATTAAGTTTTCTTTTTGAAAGGGTTGACAAAAAGTGGAGGGTAATAAAATCTCATGTTTAGGTACTTACAGATAAGACACTTGTATTAAATGCTGTAATAATTGTAACCAATAAGCTACTTTGACAGCTGATGACTTATATTGGCCTATAATTCCCTATCATCTATCAAAATAAAGTGAGAGAATCACTAGGGGCCTCACCAAGAAAATGGATTGTTTTTAATTGACTGATGTCTGGCTAATTATCGCCAATCTACATCATTGGGATGAAAGAGCATCTCAGTGACTCAGATCTTGATCAGCATCAAACAGAAGATTGTTTTTCAGTAAAATAAGAAATGGTTTTGTGGGCAATTAGTCACTGTCCCATGGTGAAAGTCATTGGCACTTAGCCTTTGTTTTGTCTTACATTGTGTTTGGCTAACATTAAGCCATGGTCAGTATTGGAAACTTATACAATCATACTGTGCATGTGTTTTAATTTCTAGTGATAATTGGTTCAGTAGTGGATTTATCTTGAATGTTGAATGGATAAAAACATCGAAACTTAGGTAACATTAAATATGTAACATCTGTTCTGTTCGCTTTTTGATTTATTAAGTTATTTCTGACCCAAAAAAAGCAAACAATGCAGATCCTGATCAGATGGCATGGATGTTCTGGCTGATCTGGATCTACACTGTTTGCACATGTGATAAAATGCATATATATGGAGTGTTAAGGTTTAATCATTGTGTATTTTAAGGTGAATGGTCGTGACTTATCTCAAGCATCCCATGAGGAAGCCGTCGAAGCATTCCGTACTGCAGAAGAACCAATCGTGGTCGAGGTGTTGAGACGTGTCAACAAGAATAAGATGAAAACTCGCTCCACCCCAGCCATGGTTTCTATAGGAACACAGACAGAAGAAGATATTTATGGCTATAATAGACCACCGACTCCTCCACCAGCCTTCTATCCATTCCCATACAGCGGGTAAGCGTTCTTTACCAACTAGAAAGAAACTATTCTCTGTACATTAAAAGAAGCCTAGCAGAAGTCTGACATTGTATAAAGATGTCTTGTGCTAGAAGTCTCAATCAAGGTACATAGTGATTTTTATGAGATCTATAAAAACAGATTACCACTTCAAGCACATTTAAGACATTATTTCATATTTACATCTAATGTAGACTCACGCCAGAACAATATATGCAGTTTGAATAGAATGTTAACAATTGTGTGTTCAACTGGTCAATCACACTGTAAATAACCAGTGCAGTGGCTCATTTTTAAGAGAGACAAGTTCTTTACAAAACACAGGCAGTTGATGGTCCTTACATGCTTGATGACAATGGTCGATTTTGTACTTACTGCTTTCATCCAATTGGTCCTCTTGGTTTTATGACAGCTGTTGACCCCAAGTACATCATACATAGTTATCAGACATCATGACCTTTGAAAGCCAACTCTTAGGTCCCATGTGTGCACAATACCAACTAAGACAAAAAGCAGCGTTCCTGTGGGCTTTATGTGGGCATAATGCACATCTTAAGTTTACATATTGTGCATATACCGACAACTTAACGTCTGACCCCAGCACAAAATTATGTTTTGTTTATGCTAATAAGATCATTGTAAATCTGATGACTGTCTTGTGGCGCCACCTCCTGGCTCTTTAGTACGGCTCCAGAGTTCTTACAGTTCGTAAGGAATATTCATAGTCAACGTAATCAATGATCTGAATCAATTAATTCGGCAGATCATCATACATAATAATATAAAATCTGATACAATGTAACAATGAGTTTTTGTCGGAATTGATTTTTAATATTCTCATTAAACAATAGTATATTTTGGTAGGTATAACTCCATTAAATGATAAGAGATATTAAGGTTTGTAATATCATCAGATAAGGGAATAAAGGTGTCCAAGTTTGCCCAAATTAAGGTAACGATGTCGCGAAGATCATCCATGTATCGTAAGCTAAGGTTTCATCAATTAATTCATGCAAAATAATGATATGTAATTAGAGCTAGTGGAATTGTGATTCTGTCAATTTGATACCCATCTATCGTGTAAATGGCCGTCTCAAATTAGCTTTAAAATTCAAAAATCGTGTTAAAACACCTGTAAATGAGCTACTAAACATAAAAAACCAACCTGTCTTTTTACAGATTAATGATCTTTAACCCTTTGTTTAATGTTGACCAAACAATTTAGTAAAAATAATATACTGGTAATATAGAAAAGTAAGTATCAAAGCATAATTTATGCAACTAAGTTTGCATCAATTTTCAGTGGAGACCTATAATTATCATACTTCTTTCATCCAATAATAAAGTTATATCAAAATTACACATTGTAAGAAACAACATATTTTCAAAACATTTTGTCTAAATTTCACCCAATTATTTTACACTCTACAATTTTAGCAAGTCTTTATATAACTTATTTACATGATTTGTCTGCATTCAGCAGCAAGCTGCATTATTCGGTCTCATGGCTATTAATTCAGAAATAGATACAAACGATGCTGCTAGTACCAAATGTTAACATTAATGGATACAAATTTCTGGGCAAAAAAATATGTATATTTTTTTAAATGAGCTTGACTCCAAACAGTCTAATTTTAGCAGGTTAAACTGAATTTTGTTGCTAGTGGCTCAAAAATACTTTGTGGTTAAATGATGTTTAAGATTTGCACAAGCTTGTCGTACATTTTCATCAAACCAGCACATTTTTTGCAACAAAGCCTCCCAAGTTTGTAAGTATATAAAGTGAATGATCATAAAATGTCTGTTAAATGACTTGCGCTTTTAAGTTGATCATATCAAAAACTGTATGGGGTACAATGTTTAAATACTTTCAATTTAAAAGCAATTATAACCTACGATTACGATTACAATTAATTTGAAATGATCAGGCAATGTTGAATCCTAAAGAAATCATGGTATTTCTTGATTTTGTCATCATTGTAAATACAGTATAGTATTTATGTCAATTATCTAAAATGGAAAAATGTCTAATTGTTCATAAGTGACGTGGATTTCTTTGTGAGAAGGATATTATCATAATGGGGCTGCAGACTCGATCGAGAATAATTTCAAAATTAATGTAAATGTGACGTGAACTGAGACATCAGTTAAAAAGTCTGGTATTTCGATGTGGCGAGTTTGGTTCTTTATGTGAAATTTGACTCGTATCGGTAATGAGAGCTCTTGCATCATTGACAAATGACCGAAGAAAGATGCTTTATCAATTTCAGAATCTTTTTTTTCTATTTTCTATCTGCGGATGTTTTAAATAGATTTTAGAGAAGATACGAAGTTGTTCTCGTTTTACCTAAATCAGTAAATCAGAATTTTGTTTTTCAGTTGATTTGAATGTTTTTTATGAAAACTGCGGGGAGGGGTAGTTATTTAATTGTGGCAGTTTAATATCTTGAGACTATTCGGAAATGTCTTCCTTTATCACTGATATCTATTACATTTGAAAAAGTTTGGGGTGGTCTAGGATTGAAGGTCTATAACAAGATGAAATTAAGCCAATAAAATGTCCAAATAATTGATTGGGAGCTAAATAAAATTTGAAGATGTAATGGATTCCTTTGACCTAGAGACATAATTGAGGTGATCTTTCTTACCTTTAATTGGGCACTGTCATTGTGCTAAGATCATCAAAGAAAACCTCAAGTTTTAAATAGGTAAATAGTTCGTCAATTTATTCCAAAATCAGATACTGGCAAAAGCAACAATCATAGTTTAAACCATGGTCGTTGCTTTTGCCAGTATCTGCCAGGTTAAACAAAAATTACATTTATTTCATTGTTTGGTTTTCTTAAATCAATGTTGATAAAATTTTAGTCTTAAGCCTTTAAGTCTGTGAAATATATTTTGGTAGAATTTAAATTTTGAGGCATTGACAATTGCAGCTGTTGGAATACTCCACATGCATCCCTGATAAGATATGATAAATGTACATTAGTTGCAGCTGGCAGGGAATTGTTCAGTTCTATACTCACAACATATATTACAATTATAGTCTGTTAAATAGAAGAAGATATTGCTGTACTTTCTTATTGGTGATGATAATGCAAGAAAGAGGTCAGCTCCATACCATACCAATACCATACTGTACCATACCATACCAATACCATACCAATACCATACCAATACCATACCATACCATACCATACCATACCATACCATACCATACCATACCATACCATACCATACCATACCATACCTTACCATACCATACCTTACCATACCTTACCATACCATACCATACCATACCTAACCATACCATACCATACCATACCATACCATACCATACCATACCATACCATACCATACCATACCATACCATACCATACCATACCATACCATACCATACCATACCATACCATACCATACCATACCATACCATACCATACCATTACCTTACCTTACCTTACCTTACCATACCATACCATACCATACCATACCATACCATACCATACCATACCATATAGTACAATGTCAAGATGCTTTTCCTGGCAAATGCTTAATGAATGATACAGTTACAGTTAACAGCAACCTGCGCCTCCGGTCTTCAACTGCTGTTTGGTTGTAATCTAAATAACTGACCAATCAGAAGCTATCTGATCTCAGTTTTAACTTTTTTATGATCTTTACGTTAATCTTTAATATTTTCCATGCCAGCTCGGAAACCATTGAAAAACAAGAGAGAAAAAAAACCCCCAAAACTGCAATATCAAACAATTCAATATCAGAAAATCAGGATTGTATGTGGTGAATCTTGGAGAGGAATGAATCATGATGTTTCGGGTCTGTGGAAGTATTTACCTGGTTACCAGGTAGGAACCATCTGGCCTACATCAAAATATTCCAAGTTCCTGAAGCCCAATGTTTCTACATGTAATCTCTTCTACAACAGAAAACAAAAATATGCTACAGAAATCATTATCTTCATGCATAACATTGTTGAAACTATATACTTGAGAATTTATGCAAAATTAGCTACATTAGTCCACCAAACTTCTCTTAAATACCCAAGGCTTTCATGGACTTAATTTAACTGAAGGAACTTTAAATTCAAAATCTAAGTGTGACACGGAAATGTTTTCATGCATGCATAGATTGTTTAAATGTTATGCAACATTAGCCAATTTAAATTAACTTTTTTAACGAAAACCCTTCGAGCTGAATTTAAAAAAAAAAATATAATTTTTGTAAGGCCTTGACAGTCAATAAAGATGAGGTCACAAAGATAAATGCATCATTCCTGCTTAGCTAAAAGTGAAATATGAAAATATGAAGTTATTTTACCAGCAGTTTTTAGGGTAATGATGCATTTATGATAGATCGGTGTGAAATAAATATAATGATAGTTTACTAATTCAGACTGATGGCCGATTGGCCTGACAGCGTCTCGTAAGACGCAAAATAAAGGTTTTTACGAATATCAAAATATCAGATAGTATCATTAGAGAAGAAAGAATGATGATTTAAGAGTATAACACGATCATTTTCATACAGTGTAATATTCTTTTTATGTGCTCAAGTAACGTTATAATGTCTGCACTGGTCGTTTGTCATAGCAATGCATTCTAAATGAATGTTCTTAGCATATTTTATAAATAACAAAGTTTGCAATTGCTTATTCATCACATACATTTTCATTTTGTCATCAGTTTTTTCAACAATTTTGGATAGTTAGTAAAACTTGACAGTTTTTCAGCATCCGATGTGTTGGCAGCCAGCAGTGTTTTTTCTGTTAAATGCTTTTGAGGACCGTTGAAGTACCCTGTGCCCAAGGTTATGAAACTGAGCATGGAAACCAGTCTCAAATCTCAAGCATCTGATTGGCTGAAATGGCGACCAGTCACCATTTCAGCCAATCAGATGCTTGAGATGTTGCCATTTCAGCCAATCAGATGCTTGAGATTTGAGACTGGTTTCTAATCTCAGTTTTATAACCTTCAACCCTGGTTTGCAGTGACTCAGACTTAAAGTACAAACTTTGACAACCTAACAAAAAAAAATTGATTAACCCTTTACTTCTTATATAAGAGTTTATCAAATGTGCAAACCATGTAGATCTAGATCAGCAAACACATCCATGCCATCTGATCTGGATCTACACTGATCACTTCTGTGTCACACATAACCTGTTATACATGTATTAAAGAGCAAACAGTGTAGATCCTGATCCATTCCAGCTGATCTGGATCTACTTTGTTTGCCAATGCAATGAAAGCTGTATATATGAAGTAAATTGTTTTAATTATTTTTTGATGGGCTTGGTTAGTTCACCCTATAAATTGGTGCAAATAAAAAGGGGAAAGTGAAAAAAAAAGAAAAAAAAAAGAATTAAATGGTTAATACAGCGGTAAAGAAGTTTGGAATATTGAGAATATTTCTTGCCTAATGGAAATAATGAATGGTCTCAATCACAACTTGTCATAATAATTCATTAGCATTATGTAAAGTGTAGAAAGAATGTCTAATGAATGCTGGAAAATAGCTTTAAGAGGCAATCACTAGTCAGCATAATGTGTTTTTTGTCTAACAGTAACTCTTTCCTTTCCATACTCCTGTAACATGACAATGTATTGCTTACATTCTTCTTTTTCTCTCTAATTGTTATTAATTATCAATTAACAAAATAATGACAGTTTCTTTTAAAGGCAGTGATAGGGTTTACCTTTGATTGTATACACAAACATTCACTTTTTCACCACAATGCATACAGTCTGGATTTTTCTCAAGCTGGAAAACAACACCTTAAATGAACTCACTTTTTAGCTCACCTGAGCTTTAGGCTCATGGTGAGCTATTGTGACCGGTCTTTGACCGTCATCCGTCTACAAATTCCTTTAAACTTCTGCTTAATAACTTGAGTTTGTTTTGGCCTATTTACTCCAAACTTGTTATATGGGTATTTTATATCAACTGGCAGCTTGGGATTGCTACCTAGATGTCTGTGGTCAAGGTCACGGCCACTGTAGCTAAAAATAGAAATTCAATTTTCACTTAATAACTTGAGTTTGCTTTGGCCTATTGACTCCAAACTTGTTGTATGGGTAGCTTATATCAAAAACAGCTTGGGATTGCTACACAGGTGTCTGTGATCGAGGATGAAACTCATATTGTGCCAACATTTCATAGCAAGGCAGTGTTGCTTCATGAAAAACATACTCAGGTGAGCGATTCAGGGCCATCATGGCCCTCTTGTTTGAAATTCTGGCCTATACTTAACACACACAAGTCCTGCCTGCAGTATGCTTTTACTTAGGGCAATGTTGTACCACACGTAGCCAATTTTCCTTAGTTTGTCCCTCAAATCTCAATACAGCGAACACCGCACACCTTATTTTAATCCCAGCACCACCGAAACCATATGGGCTAAGAAGCCTTGCATTAATAAAAGTTCTTTTCCTTCAACACAATTCCAGTAAAGTCTCCATAAGGCAACAGTATAATTATTACAATTAAAATGGGTATTCCCTTAACCCAGTACTTTTAATGCAACAAATGTGTTCTTGTTTTCCAATTTGCTGTGAGGTTTGTTGTTTTTTTTTTGCTGTAATATATTGCTGTTGGGGATTTGAATGCCTGAAGGAGTCTTTTATTTGACTTAAATTTAAATCTCATTTGACAGAAGTGAGGTATTGAGAAATGAGTTCTCTCTGCCAGGCTTAAATAATTGGTGAATTGTCTAAGAATTTCACAAGGAGCTATATTTCATATGCTAGGAAGTCTCTTGAAACTTTGTGCAATTTACATAAGTTTATAGGTAACAAGTTGCAATGAATGTTGATTTTAATCCTTTCCTCCATATATACCCATTTTTACGCATGTGCGACCAGTGTAGATCCAGATCAGCCGGCACATCCGTGCCATCTGATTAGGATTTGCACTTGTCGCATTTTGGTCAGAAATAACCTAATGAATCAAAAAGCAAACAGTTTAGATCCTGATCAGACGGCAGGGATGTGCTGGCTGCTCTGTATCTAAATTGTTTGTCCATGCAATAAAGGTGTATCTATGGAGGAAAGGCTTAAATGATTTTAAAAAAAATGTTTTAAAAATGTGTGGTTTAATGGCATCAGTATAATTAACCCTAAACATGTACTCCATTCATATGACTTGCCATCTGATGTTAGCATTTAGCTGATAGCGGGTTCTACAAACCAGCCTTCAGCGCTTCTGATGTGCTCAGTCAGTCATTTAACCCTTTACTCCATCTACACTGGTTGCTTCTTGGTCATAAATAGCCTAATGAATCAAAAGTTAACTGTGCTGCATGCATGTGCTGGCTGATCGGGATCTACAATGTTCGCCCATGGGATAACAGCCACATCCCTTGAAGCAAAGTTTTAATATATTCATATAGTGCATAATATGATATATGTTATCTTGCAAAAAAAGAAACATACAGCCAGCACTCAGAGGAGATATCAAAGCTAATTAGGGAAACAATGATAACCACGTTCAGATAGGAGCTAACATTTCTGCTACAACTGCCAAAACGTAACTAGAGTTTTCAAAGGAACTACAGTAGTCAAAAGTAGATTTCAACTACCAAACAATGACACAGAAAATAATTGCATGAAATGTTGCCATCCTAGCAGAACAACAGACAAAAGCACTCACAATGAATAGAAACAAACTGTTGCAAAGCAAAATATTTTGGCCAATGAGCACATAGACAAAATCAAAAACAGGGCTAGGAAATGATGGCAATGTGACTTCATCTGTTACTACATATATACAGGTTTTATCCATGTGAGAACAGTGTAGATCAAGATCAGCCAGCACATCCATGCCATATGAATTGGATCTGCACTGGTCGCATGTTTGTCAGAAATAACCTACTGAATAAATAAGCAAACAGTGTAGATGCTGATCAGGTGGCACAGATGTGCAGGCTGATCTGGATCTACACTGTTTACCCATGTGATGAAGGCATATCTATGGAGTACAAGTGATAATACAAATTCTACTGCCAGGAAGCCAGTATTCCTGCCTATAATAAACTTATTAACACCAGTCTCCAACAAGTAACTTCTAACTTGTTGGAACACCTCCTGTTTTTTCACAGGGCATGAATCAAGCTCAGATGCTCTGAGTTAATACAAATCCTCCTAAAAATTAGCACTAATTCCTCTAATTGCTGTTTTGTTGTGAAAGTGACTGCCTTAAACACACTACTGTAACTGGAGGATTATTAGAAACAGAGGAGAAGTAAAGACTGGCTAATTTCTGCGATTTTATTTGGAAACTTCTTGGAGTTCCTAATTCCTTGATGATATAACTTTCTAGCTATAGGTACGACTATTATAGCATGGGCTAACAGTGTAGATCCAGATCAGCCAGCACATCCATGTCAGCTGATCAGGATCTACAATGTTCAGCTGATCGGGATCTACAATGTTTGCTTTTTGATTTAGTATCCATTTCTGTCTAAATAGTGAACAGTGTAGATGCTGATCGGACAGCACAAATGTGCCGCTGATCTGGATCTTCACTGTTCGCACAAATGATATAACCTATGTATATGGTGTTAAAACATTAATTATTTCACTTATATAATTTAATAGAAAAATTCTAACAATAGTTAGTATGTTTGTAAAGGTGATTGTAATTAGTGGTCTGTATGTACACTATCTTCCCTTCTGTAATATCGCCATCATTTCCACGGAATTAAAATTTGGATTCTTTTTTTTTTTTTTCAACCATTTGTGTATCTCCTCTTAGAAACACTAGACAGTAATGATTGTATAGTGTATCATCAGTATAGATGATTGATCTAATCAATCATCTCCACTTTGAAGTGGCCAGACATCAAAGGGATCTCGTATCAGGTGCCATGTACTGACCAACACACTCATTAAAGTAATGAGTTTCACAGCTGATCTCTGGCGGGCAGTTAATGGTCACTGCTGCATTCCATGCTCTTTACTTCATTGTTTTGTACTTACTCTGTGAAGTCAAAATGTTATTATTTGATCATTTTAGATGCACCATGATGTTATTAAGTAAGTTAGTAAGTCAGTAAGTTATGATTTGTGTATAATATTTAATAACAATAGTAACAAGTTATTATAACACGTAGCCACATTCGGCATAAAAGTCATCTTAATTGATAAATGCATTTAAACAGAATGCTTAATTATTTGATATTTATCATTTTTATTACAGCATGATAAAATAGATTATGATTTGTTGTTTTTATTATGTATCATCTCTGGCATCAGTGAGAATGACTTGTTCAATGTTGCCAAAATTAATTAGAGCAGGGTGGACTTAACTAGGTCAAAAGCAATTTAAAAAGTTGCACATTTTCATGATATTTCTAATTTGAGAAGTTACCTGGATTTTGGCATCCTGTAAAGATTTATTACAGTTAACTATCTAGTCTGTGGAATATTTGAAGTGCCGTCTGCACAGATTGCAGACATGATTTCTCCTCAGAATATATTTATGATGCAACTCTTACCTTTGTCCCTGAGGAAATAGTAATTTTAAATATATTTTTAATGTTGTAATGCAAGTAGTCTGCACTTAAGAAGACAGTGTGGTAGATGAGGATATGTGATTCCTCTCTCATGCTGAGGTTTTAGTCCAACATGCTTGCTGTGGTATAAAACGCATATATTCAAATATAATCAAAGATTTCTCCATAAAAAACTGAAGCTGAGTTATCTTTAATCATATTGCTGGCTCAGTTTTTTGCACATTCAGGATCTATAACTCTGACATTTTTTGTTTTAACAATTGAATCAGTAGTCCAGCCTCTCCCACTGGTGTTCCTTCTGCAGATGACAGATTATTTTGGTTGATTTTATGTGCTTTCAAATTGTCATAATATAGGTTGTGTTGTAGGAGCTTCCAGAATATTTTGTAGAAAATATATCAATATGATAACTAATAATTCATAGCTGTAATCCCATGGCAAACAGTGTAGATTCAGATCAGGTAGCACATTCATGCTGTCTTATTGGGATCTACACTGTTTGCTTTCTAACATTCATAACTTATTCAAAATACCAAGAGGTGAACAAATCCAGATCCAATGGGCACAGAATAAAGTAAAACATTTAAGAACACTCATATAAATGGATACAGATCTGGTGGAAGCAGTAGAAAATCAGATTTTATTATTCAATTTTCACCTTATATGTGTTTTAGGTTGTTGGAACCGTCGTCTCGTAGACCGTTGATGTTTTCACAGAGCACAGACAACATGGGACTTACAGATATTGAGATGACGCAGTTTGATTATGAGGATCCATATTATGATGAGCGCCAGTACGAAGTGGAATACGAGGTTTGCAATATTTCTCTACGGAGCTAAAGCAGTAGCAGTTAATTGGATGGAATTTAGCATAGTCTTTCAAAAGTTTCATGACTACTTTGGTATCATTTAATTTCGCAGAAACAAATTTTTGATGCATTAGAATTTTTTAATTAAGATATATATAATTATATAATTAAATGGTGTAATTTGACTGGTGTATAAATTCACACTTTTACTGTAGCGCATAATATTGAAATTAACTCCCCCCCCCCCCCCCCCCCCCCCCTGCATAATGATTCCATTGTGGTTGACAATATAAGCTCTGGTAATATTCTAGTAAAAAGATGGAATTGCCACTGAGCATGTAACCTAACAATAAACAACAAGGTTCTGTGTTACAAAAATGTTAAATAACTTTGCAAAACATGCAAACAAACAATGTATTGAAATGGAACATGAACCAAAAATAACAACATGAATATTCTCAGAGCAAGTCGTTTCATTCATTAACTTCTGTGGAAGGAATTTTAAAAATGCTTAAAACCATATGCTGCAAAAAACATGGATATGCCAGTCCAAGTTATTTTTGTCTTTTCTTGCTAACTTTGGCAAAGTGGCAGTTATTTTAACCCTTGACTCAAAATAAACATGTTTTACATTTGTGCGACGAGTTAAGATCCAGATCAGTTGTCTCATCCATGCCATCTGATCTGGTTGTACCTGTTGCATCTTGAATCTAAAAGCGAACAGTGTAGATCGTGATCATATGGCACAGATGTGCCAGCTGATCTGGATCTACACTGTTTGTCCACACAATTAAGGTATATCTATGGAGTAAAGGGTTAAAATTACTAAAAGAATATGAAAACTTTCCGGAATTTTTATCACAAAATTAGCTGACCACAGGAAATTAGTTAAAGTGTCAAAATTTTGATAAGTAAAAGTGATGAAAGTAGCAAATATAAGAAGCTTGGAGTGTTGGCAGGAAGTGGTGGAGATAAAACCAGGGAGAAATAATTGGAAATCCAGCAAGAGTTAATTGAACAAGTACTGATTAGGGAAATTAATGGATTCAGGTGCCCCTAATAGAGTGCTGGTCTGATAATCACTCCTTATATTTTGGAAATGTCTGACTACTTGAAAACTGATGGTTTTTATATTCCTTACTTGTACAGAATTATAGTCTGTCTTAATATAAAATCACTTGGTAAAATGCATTTTTAGTCTTCCATGTTTGAAAATACTTTTTATTAAAATATGTAAGTTTGTTGTAGAGGTAAACTGTATGTGTTTCATGATCTCTTAAAAACTCATGAATATTATATTTAAGACCTAATTAAAAAAATTGAGTTGGCCAATTTAATATTAATGAGCGTGCTTTTGGTTTCTGATAAAAATATACTAAGGTTGATAATCGGTGGTATTTTGATAGAGACCACCAACATAGAGGGTTTGTTTATCCTTACAATTCCGTTTTCTTATCAGTCAAAAAATTACATTCATCTTTCTGTCTTATCAAGAAATATTACATCCAGCAAGATTTTTTAGAAATGCTAGATAATTTATAAACACTTCCAGTCATAAACAATATGATACAAAAGACATTCAGAAATTATTCTCGATTCTGGTTTCTTTCAAACAGATGCTTAGAATTTTTGAATCAGATTTGGGGTGCATTTACCTTAGAGGGCCCAAGATCATTAAACTAAGATTGGAGGCCAGTCTCAAATCTCAAGCATCTCATTGGCAGAAATGGTGACCAGTCGCCATTTCAGCCATTCAGATTCTAGAGATTTATGCCTGGTCTCCAGATTTAGTTTTATGATTCTTGGCCCAGGATTTTTACATAATAATAAGCATAAAAACCACATTTTAATTCAATTATGATAATGTAATGTATAACAATTAAAATATGCAAAAGCACATAGCAATATTACTTTAATGGATCTTCAAAGACATCAAACATTTCTTTATTTATGAAGCCATTATTGTATTGCACAGAGAGGAGATAACATTTTGTCACTTTGAATTAATGATTTATTAAATTAACAATAGCTGAGAGGGGTAAAAAGCTCACATACATGTTCATGTTTTGAACTTAAAAGAGACATAATGACAGCGTACATGATGGTGGTTGTTGATAAAAAATGAAACAAAAGATGCAAAAACAAGATGAAAGTGAAAATTTAATTAACATCGTATAAATGACAGTAGGATATGGTAGGACATCCTTGGTATCGTTTGATCTGACCCGAGTTATACCGTCACATATTAAATATCGGAGTGTCATCCTACAACACTATTAAGGAGATACTTTCCCTTTGAATCTGTAAAGTAATAATAACATAAAAAGAATGTTCAAACGGCTATCAAGTTGTAAACAAGACAACACAAACGCTGACAACATGACAATTCTACCTTGTTGTAAGTATCCAAAATGTGTGAATACAATTACAAATGTCACAGTTTGAAATATTTTGCAAAATATTTTACAAAATTTTCTCATTAAGATGTCTTTCATGTCGAGGTATCTCGGTACATGTTAGGTCAAATATTTCTTTATTCACTGTGACCATATTCAAGTGGAAAGATTTTAATAACAATCTTTTTTTTTAAACTTATGAGATGTACCGGTACTATCTTTTATTTGAAAACAGCCTTACCATTTACTCCTTATATAATTTTACCAGTTTTATAGCATGTGCGAATAGTGTAGATCTATACAAGTAGAAAAAAACTCTAGCTTGTCAGCACTCAAATATGTGAACACTTAAAATTTCATGCCAAGTTTTAAAATTAATGTTTTCAGTATATTTATTCATTTTGTTATCGGATAAAAACCAGAAGAAATACAAAATTATGATAGAGGGTTATATGGTATCAAAATGATCATGTCTCTGTGATGTTCAACTAAACTGTTGACTGGTTTTAATTGTTCCCCTACTACTGATGACTTTAATGTGGTGACATGAAAAATAACAAGATGATGATTTATTTTAGAATATTGAAAGGTTCTGTTTTGATAGGCTGGTGGGGTTATCTTTTCTTATTTCAGCTATTGAAAACACTTAATATATTATGCACATTTTATCACATGTGCCAACACTTTAGATCCAGATCAGCTGGCACATCATTCTGTTATGTCTGATCAGGATCTACACTGTTCTCTTTCAGGGTTAATTACAGCCTTAACATAAATAATGTAAAATCAGTGTCAATTAGAGCTTGTTTTGTAATATCTTATTTATAGTCTCTCATTAAGATAATGTTGATTGTATTTGATGGACCAATGATCCGAGTGTCACATCAAAAACCGAGCAAGTTGCTTCGGAAGACCATGTGACCTAGAAGATCAAACGGCTGGTTACATTCTTCTTAGCCTATGATCCATAAATCAGTGCAGGTTCAGATACAACCCTCTCGGAAAATATGATTTATTCAGTGTTTAGCAGGAACATCAAAAGAAATAATATTTGACCATGATTTAATTCTGACAAAAGCAATTAGTGAGGCAGTAAAATATTTATTAATGGAGTCTTCTGATGTTTTATATACCTGATCAAACAAATAAAAAAACGATGGTGAGAAAATATCCTGGGAAAGAAGTTGTTATATAGTAGACCTGGACCTGAGATTGGAACCAGGCATTTCTAGCACATGATTCGTCAGTTAAGAGACTGCGGGCTCAAATTCTGCCAGTCAGGTGCTCAGAGTACTGAAGATGGAAATTTAGGAACTCTGGCGTTCATGGAACCAAGATCATACAACTAAGAATGGAGACCAGTCTCCAATCTCAAACAGCTGATTGGTTGAATTTGATCTGAGTATCCAGTCTGACCAGTCAGAAGCAATAGGTTTGAAACTGGTCTCTCATTTCAGTAAATTTATGCCTTTAAGCCTTGATCTTGGAGTGTGTTACCCGGGTCTCATTGTCAGTCTGCGGAATATCTCTTATTTATCAAGCAGCATACATGTAGAGTTATCTTTAACCCCCCTCCCCACACATCCCCAACCACACACACACATACTTGCCTTTGAGGTGACAGTTTGGTTTTAATATTAGACATTGTGTCTGTGGCAGTGTCTGGGTCTTCATTCAGTGATCAGTCATCAATCATAATCCCTAGTCCTGATAATAAAATGGGTGGGCAACTTTAATTGGCCATTGTGATTACCAACAAGTCTGAACCTCAACCCATTCAACACAAAACATCCGATCAAAATCATAGTATTGTGGAAGTTTATGGAATGGAAGACTGCTGTCTAATTATCATATATAATATGTTCAGTGTAGAGTGGGGCTCCAGTAAAGGCAGCAGTTGTTATCTCTCCTAGCATGAATTATGACCTTCTCCTGAACAAGATAGCATCTTAACCTTTCTTTCTTTTACTTTGAAATCTAACACACACTTTGATGTATGGGTAACCCTCTATTGTGATTTGATTGATGTATTGGACAAAAAAGAGATTTTTATGATAAATTCAGTGATTTTTATGTAAACCCATATAATTTATATCCTTGTGAAGATAAGAACAAGTTTTGAAAGTTAAATGTCATAATTACCAGATGGTTTTATGTGGTTATTATTTTACAGAATTCAACCTCTAGGGTATTAGTAGGTTTTAATGTATTTTGCTATTGTTCAAATGACCATTAATTCATTGCTAACCAACAATTAAGTGAAAATGATACATCTGTTATTTGCAAATAATCTGGAAAATTGAATCTTTTCAATGTGTTTTAAGATATAAGGCCATATAAAATAGATAGAAAATATAAAAAGAACTAGAAATGATGGATGTTTCTATAATTGGATGTTTAAATGATTTACTGCTATTACATTTTTCTGATGTGACCGTACTTACAAATTTTGGAAAAATAATGGTGTGTTATAGATCATTGTTAATTCTTAAATTAAAAATTATGTTAATTCTTAAAATAAAATTTATGTTAATTCTTAAAATAAAAAGTATGTTAATTCTTAAAATAAAAAGTATGATAATTCTTAAAATAAAAATTAATTCAAAAAGTAATCTCCATTAAATGTTTAAATTTCGAGAAGCCTCTGGTGGCAGACATACTTAGCAGTTTGTTAACATAATTATCAAAGAACTAAGACACTTGTTTGATTGCTTTTGATTAATACTATTAGTCCAGTTATTACCTTTTGGCTGGGTGACAAACAATGGACAATTTAGAAATAGCACATTTTTACAAATCTTAATCTTGAAATAGACAGGCCCCAAGATTATAAAACATAGATTTGAGACAAGTCTCAAATCTGAAGCATCTGATTGGCTGTAATGGCTCCCAGTCGCCATTGGTTGATGCTAGAGATTTGCGACAGACAGGTTTCAAATCTCAGTTGAATAATCTTCAGCCCAGGGTTTGTGGAGGTGATCTTAGTTTATTCTTGGAACATAGACATTTGTTATTGTTGTTGTTTTAGGAGGTGGTCTTACAGCGCCCTGGTGATGACGAGAAACTGGGGCTCACACTGTGCTATGGACCAACAGAGGACGGTGTTACAGATATATTTATAGGAGAGGTATGTGTTTTCCAAGCTTGTAGAAATTGTATGTTAATGTTGTACCCTTTTTATCCTAGCTGGTTGAAGTGGTGTAAAGGTGTGCAGCTTGGACCAGGATTTGAACCTCGATCCTGCCGGTAATGTGATCACAGATGCTCACAGCTACATATTCTGTATGTTACTATGTAGTGTTAAACTGAGGATACTCCCGAAAGGTGGGGTGCTAGATCATAATTGGCAGCCAGTCTTGAAACAACAGTTTTTGATTGGTCCATTTAGAGACTGAGCTGTTATTCCAACCAATCAGCTGCTTGAGATATCTGTGCTGATCATGTGCAGTTTTATCCTTTTTAATTCTTAGTAGTGCAGTATGGCAGAAATTTCATCAACACAAGCTACTTCAAACCTTTACAGATATGACCAGTTAAACATTCTAAAGAAACATAATTAGGCTACTATGTCCCTGAAAAGTGAAGTATTAACCCTTTCAACTGCTCTTGTCTGGGCATATACTTCATAATAACTCCTGTAGGGGGTAGTGAAAATAACCAACCAGAAAGCCAAATCATCTGATATGATTACCCCAATAATATAACCACACAAATAAATAGCTATTAACATTAGTTTTGTAAAGTCAATTTTTATCAAATCAAACATAATTTGTTTCAATCAAGGATGATGACTTTGAGGTGAAAGCTTTTATAAAAGGTGAGTGCCCGAAGACAGATCTTTTGAAGAAGACAGGGTAATAAGTTGATGGTTGATTTACTGACATTGGGGCAGTAAATCAGAAACTGTAACTGCTATGTGGTTGCTAAAGAATGCATGCTAGATAAGATTACAAATAATTTTTTTTTGGAGTAGGTCAACTTGCAATCAGAAGAGATGTGTACTCTTCTATTGTTGAGGAATTCAGTAGAGAAAAATCTGAGCCCTTACAAATCATTATAGGAGTTGTTGACATATTTCATATTATGGAATGATAATAAAATAGGAAATTGAGACCAATTTTTCTGGACAGTTAGTTTTGCTATATTCAGTGAAGTACCATTCATTACAAACAATTTTGCTTGTACAGATTATTGTAGCCAAAAGATACTCTGGACTTTTGTTTTTTGAAAGTTATCTTTTATATATCTGCAAAAGAGTGCGCAAAAATATCAGCAAGAGTCTGAAATGCAGTAAAAGATTTGAGTAGGGTGTCCATATTAACCCTTTCCTACATATATAACCATTTTTTTACTCATGTGCGACCAGTGTAGATCCAGATCAGCAGGCACATCTGTGCCATCTGATCAGGATCTGCACTGGTCACATTTTGGTCAGAAATAACCTAACAAATCATAAAGCAAACAGTGCAGATCCTCACTGTTCATCCGTGCAATAAAGGTGTGTCTATGGAGGAGAGGGTTAAGCTGTTTCAGACTTATCAAATGCATGTAAAATTGCAATACTGATTGTATGCAAGTTGACCAACAATGATAAATCAAAGAAAATTTTATATACAAAGAAAACGATCCACCACGATGTCATTTGGCACACGCTTGATGGCTAATATAGGACCCCTATAATTATTTTTACTCAGACATTTAGTAACCGTTTTTTTTTTAAAAACAAAGACTGTTACATAAAGATACACAAATGATTGTAGATGAGCACTGAAGACAATAGGAACATTTCATCCTCAGGGATATATCACTAATATAGAACTTCCAGGTCAAATATCATTAACACAATGAAATCATTATACCAGCCTATTAGATTAACAAATGTTACATTCATAAAAACAAGAAACAATAAATCATTTTTGCTGTTGTTCCTGTGTATGATCCAAGTTGAACATATGTTAAAGTCTATTTTGGGATTGAGAAATATCATCTCATAAACATATACATGAGAATTGTGATTTATTTTGATACATTCTTTGCTTAATGACATTCATTTTGATAAAGTGCAATAAATAATCACTTGTCCGAAGGAGTATGGAAAAAACAACCACAGAATTTTTTAATTTCTTACTACAAGTAAAAAATATTAATGTAAAGCAGACCAAAGTGGAATTGTGTGTTTTGACATTACAATACTGTTAAAATATCCATTTAAAATAATTGATGAAATAAATGCTGAGAATGATTTCTTTGATGTATTTTTTGTACTGATGGGAATTGCTTTATGATAAGAATCTTCTGATGTTTCAAATAATGTTCATGTTTTATATAATAGTCTTCCTTCAATATGAGACAATAATTACAGAATAAAAATGCTTTAAGATGCAGAATTAAGTCAAATATTATCATAAACCTCCCAGGAGGCAAACTGTCGGTTTTTGTTTTGCTATTTTATTTATCAGAGAAAAGAATCCAGTTTGTATCATAATTCACAATTAAGGCTTTTTCTGTAATTACATGGGTTGGCTACTGATTATCCGAGGGTATAATTTCAACCTGTTAGCACATAAATTATGGCAGAAGTAGGATTTTTGGATGTTTTGCATTATTTACAAGTCCCGGTATGAATGCTTCGCCAGTAATTTATGATGTTAAACAAGTTATTTATTGAAATGATGTAACTGAATCACCTTAACACTGATACCTCACACACTGTAATCACACATCAGGCTGTATCCCTTGAAATCTTTCCCATTTCTTCTTTTATAACAGCAAAAAATTGCAACTCTGATATCCAAAGTTATAAAATAGATTAATATTAGTGTTTGTATTTTCCATTCTCTGCTATGTGTAGGGTCCTAAAGATTGAAAGAAAAACTTCATTAATCAGTCAAAAGCTATTATAGCATAATTTATATTACTCATATAATTTCTACTGACTGAAAAAAAAATTGTATTTGTATAGCATAACACACATTACAGATAAACAAAAATTTATTTTTCTGGTTCTCTTTTTTTCCACCAATTGGTTAGAAATGTTAGGTAACACCTTATGGCCATTCATTACTTCTTTAGAAAGCAACATGTGTGCATGATTGAAGACTGCTGTAATAAAGTTTTACCAAAATTTTAAAAACAAAATATTGACCTGTGTTAAAAGGGTTCGAGCACCATCAAGGAACTTAATTTGTGCAACATGTGCTGTTTTCCCACACTTCAAGTGCTACATAAATAGAAAAAAAATAGTTAAAAATTAATATCTCTTTAGTACAATTAAATTTTTTTAAGTTATAGTATTGTAATGTATCTCGAGACTTTTTTATGGCAAATGACACATAAAAACATTGTTTTAAAATGAGTTTTAGAATAAAAATGTTGACAACAAATGAGATTTAACTACCAATACTGTAATAGACTTCCCTGTTTTTGACAGACCTCTGCAGTGTGCTGTGTTGTGTTTTTCTGTCAGAAACTTATTTCAAGGTCTGTGTAAAATTACTCAGTTATTCACTAGGAATCCATTCTAATTTTTACTGAGGTTTGACAGAGATTTACAGGATTCCGGGAACATTTATTGGACTTCTGGGACTGGTCACATGTGACAGATATGTAGACTGGCACTTTGTTACTAATGTGACAGCCCAAGTCTGCAGCCATAAAACTTGTAAACCAGTCATAAATTTCCTACGATGACTTCAGTTCACATTATGGGATTACAACACTGATTAGTCTGGAACAAGTGCTTTTTGAAATCAATTTACAGATACAAACATATGTTGCAGCGTGTTCAGATATTTTGATAGGCTCGAAATTCCTGTGCATTAGGTTGCAGATTTCAAACCTGTCGGTTTCACTTGATTTTCTTGTTATTTCCCACAATGCAAATAATTACACAGATTTCTTTGAGATTCGAGGAGTTAAGCGAGTCTGACAGATCATTACAGGGGATTATCCGAGACTTTGCTCGCTTTGCTGCTATATTGATCAGTGCACTGTGCCGAGTAATTTCATTTTCTATGTTGTCTGTCTCCAATACCATTTATAATAGCAGAAATGACATGTTGGTCATCTGTCTTTATATCTGTGTTAAATGACCACAAGAAGATTGGCCGCGCTTCCTTTGATCGCATTTCAGTGGTCTTAACAGCTATAATCAGGTTTATCCTTATAATATTGAATTTGCTGTTAAGTGCTCTGATTATATTGAGTCCCGATTTGATGTCCACTGACAGTACATTCTTCATATTCAGCAGTTTTGTTGACAAGTCCAGATTAAAGTATGAAATCTGGCAAATAACAGGAATGTAGCCAAGATTTTAACAAGAACATTACATTCTTGCATACCAAAGAAATAAAATAAGTTATTTAAGGTATCAGAAATACCAATTCTTCAATCAACACATGCATGGTGGCTCATCATCTAAAGTTTTAACGTTTTGCTCTTCATAATTTGTTTGTATAAACAAACTGTTATATTCTTCCGGGTTATTAGAAGATGTAAGCCCTCAAAACACTGTTGAACATTGGCAGAGCCTGGAAACCAAGCACAATAGGTGTCTGATCAGAAAAGTCCAATAACCATCGTTTAGCCCATCTCATGACATGTAAAAACATCAAGACTGGAGATCTGTCTCGGAACTGGAGACGTTTATTAAACTGAAGATCAGCCTCCTTACTGGAGACCAGTCAGCCCAGAAGACCCATCTCAGCACTGGAGACCAGTCTCTGCACTTGAGACGTGTCTCAGGACTCAGCACCTAGATTCCAAAGTCTCAAATCTGAACATAGGAATGTTTGTGATCCGAGACCATCAGACATGGTTTGCCTACTTCTTAAAGAAACCACTAATAACAGGAAAGTAGGAATTAGGGAGTACAGTGGTAGGTTAATTATATTGGACAAGTTGAAGTGGTCACCTATTGACTTGATAAGAATACTCTCTGTTCTCTACATACCTGACCGGCTATTTCTAGAAGTGTTGTTATTGCTGAAGTGACTGAGCAATCAACCTATTGCAGCTGCCAACATACTTCAAAGCATTTCTCTCCCTGTATAATTGGTAATTACTGGAAGGCGATATTCCAGGGTGCAGATACACTAACTAGCTCCAAGCCTGGCCATTTGTTTCCTGTCACAATTTTTGATGTAAAATTTACTGTTTTTACCATTTACTCCATTTATATGGGTTTAATCCCATCTGCAAACAGATCCAGATTGGCTGGCACATTTGTACGCTCTGATCAGGATTTACATGGTTTGCCTCTTGGTTAGAAATAACCTAGTAAAACAGAATGCAGTTCATGTAGATCCTGGTCAGATGACATGAATGTGCCAGTTGGTCTGGATCTACCCTGTTGGCCAAATGATAACAGGCTTATCCATGGTGTCATGGGTTAATCCTTTCCTCCATATATATGCATTTTTATGTGTGTGCGACCAGTGTAGATCCAGATCAGCCGCCACATCCATGCCGTCTGATCAGGATCTGCACTGGTCCCTTTATGGTCAAAGATAACCTGACAAATCAAAAAGCAAACAGTTTAGATCCTGATCATATGGCACGGATGTGCTGGCTGATCTGGATCTAAACTGTTCGCCCACGCAATAAAGGTGTGTCTATGGAGTGAAGGGTTAAACTATGCTTTACAATATGACTGAGAAGTCACTGGCATGTTGAACAGGTATTTATACCTAGTAAGCTTTTTGGATGTGGGCAGGTATGAAGACCACTAATCAGTCCCAGTACATCTTATAGACATCAAAGGAAGTCGTATTACATGTTACTGTGGAAGAAGCACCATCAATAAGCTCAAATCTAACCAGAGATAATTCTTCTAATTCTTGCCACAATAATTGAAAAGGCATGTTAAGCTTACGGAAACAATTAATCATTTCAATAACAGAAAATAACAGCACATAAGCTTCATTTTGTTCTGGAAATTTAGTTTTGCTATTTCACTTTATTAGTTTAGCAGGCAATAGTTTCTGTTGCTTTAATTGATTGATTGACTTATAGTATTAATAAGTTTGTTTTGAGAGGTTACAACCAGTGATTTGAACTGAAAACTGTATTGTTATTGCTTTTAATTTCCTCACAGATTTTCAAAGATGTTTAGAAGTTATTACAAAAAGCAATTAGCGCTTAAGATTGGATCTAAAAATAAGCAGTCGGCATTTGTCAATACAACACTTGTAAGACAAAAAGTAGTTCTAGAGATGCTTCTTGATACAAAGGTTCCTAAAATAGTTCTGCAGCAGACACAAATCAAAATCTTTATCACCAGAAGATTGCAAGTACAGATTCTTGTCTTATAACATAAATAAGTGTCAGAATCGTTCTAATGATGAATAATTGACTGAAAATCAATCAATTTCTATCAAAACAGGTGTGAACATTTTGAATAGTGATTAAGAGCTCAGCAGCTTCCTGTGACAGATAAAGAAAAATTGATTATGGCAGATTCTGTCATAACTCTTAAGTAGTTGCATTGTCAAAGCCAACTTCAGATAAGAATTCTTGAGGATGTGGGAAAATCTCACTAATGTGAAAATTGTGAAATGTTTTATATGTGTAATTTTCCAGCTTAATAGGGTTGAGCACTTGAAACCTTTCCTACATATTTACGCCTTTATGGCATGGGCAAACAGTGTAGATCCAGATAAGCTGGCACATCCATGCCGTCTGATCAGGATCTGCATAATGTTCGCTTTTTGGCCAATGATCAGGATCTGCAATGTTTGCTTTTTAATTTATTAGGTTTTTTCTGGCCAAAAAGTGAACAATGCAGATCCTGATCAGATGGCATGGTTGTGCCAGCATATTTGGATCTACACTGGTTGAACATGCGATAGAATGTGTATATATGGAGTAAGGGGTTAACATATACAGTATTTGAGCTTCTCTCACAATGCAGTAACCATCATCTTCTTCCTAACATAAAGCATGCTGAAAGGTAGCTAAGTATTTAGCTGAGGTTGATTCAGTACAGTGAACTGTTTTCCATCCATCATCTCTTTATCCTATCAAAGGCTGGCTGCAGATTATCACTTCAAAACCTCATCCTTGGCCACCTGTTAGCAAAAACCCACTTTGTATTCATTGTTTTAGTTCTCTGCCTCACTACTTACCAGCTCCCTTTCCCCTTCAGCCCTGCCAAATATTGCCAACCAAAACTTGCCTACTGTGGAAACCCCGTTCCCAGATTATGCTTTAAGCATTAAATGTCACCTAGTGACATCCTGTACATTACAGGTTCCTCAGTACAAATATGAATTAACCTTTCACAAACTTTTTTTGGTAAATAAAAGCCAGTCCATCAACTGTTCATAGAGGTTTTTTGAAGAAATTGAAATTTATTAACTGACAAGTGATTTGTGTAAACCTTCATAAGACTCTTGATTAGTACCTGCAGTAAGTTTAAATAATATATATGGCTCAATTATTTCATCTTGTGTTCTGGCTTTCTGCAAGAAACTTACATGAGAAGAACTGACTTTGCTTTCTGTATTGAGTAACTTACACCAGCAGATGAAAATGTCAGTCAGTTGATTGATCAGTCGCTCAGTGATTCGATCAATCTGTAATCAATAGTTCCATTAATTTACAACTGATGTCAAACTTGCAACCCCGTCTGTGGACCCAAGCTATGCTATTTATTTTGTTATTTTTATTACTTTTCTCCATAAAGAAGTATGACTAACCCAATTAATATTATAAGTTATCATTTTTATTTGTAAAGTACACTTTAAGGTTCAGAGGTTTTATTGTAGACAAGGGATGATAATTAAAGACTGTTAACAGCAGTTATATTTAACCATTTGCAATCCTTGGCTCGCTGTTGTTGGTTTATTTAACTTAGTAACCTTTAATCAACATTCGATTTTTTTTTAATAACCTTCAGTTACTGTAAGAATATAATGCAGTCTGTATAATGATATTACATTTTTATGTTCATTTCTATGTGAAAACATCAGTGTTCATGTAGAGCATATTGCTATAAAGTTGAGTAGAGAAGCTGTTGTGATGTTGTCAAGATAAAAGTAACACCTGTGCCAGGTAGCTTGGGTGTGGAGAACCGCGTAGAACACCTGTCCATGCTTACCTGTAAAGTTACCAGCCCAGTCACTGTGAGACACTGCCGGGATATCACAGGAAGTCAACTGGCGGTGACTATCACTGATCAGTTTGGCAATCGTTAAAACCTGCCATTCAATTTTAATATCTGCCCACTCACTGAAACAAACTGGTAAGGCAGGATCTGTCTGCGGCTATCACACAACTGATTGACAAATCCTCATTAATGCCTACAGACATAGCTGCCCAGTGTTTGTAAACCACTAGTACTGAGTTGGCACAGCTGTCTGACTGACACCGCTCCTAGATTCCTGGCCAGACGCTGTGAAGCATGGTCATGCAAGCTTCTGTCAAGCTTGAAGGATTAACCTACACACCTGTCCTCACCTCATAAACAAGTTCACCAGTACCTGAATACATAAACAACCTTTAATGAACAAATATTACTGTAGTTTTGTAGTTTAATTTTACTTATATACTTTTGTCTTTTTTTGCTGCGATCAGACTTTCAGTATACATTTACTTGGATCTTACCATGTTTTAAAAAAGAAGGTTGGAGATGTGAATCCCCTGCAACCTTCCTACCAGTACCAAGTCAGACTAAGAGTCTCAGCACTGGTTTTCCTGACTGGTCAGAAACCAGGGCTGAAGGTTATAAAGCTGAGTTTAGAAACCAGTCTCAAATCTTAAGGATTGGCTGAAATGGCTGAAATGCTTGAGATTTGAGACTGGTTTCCATGCTCAGTTTTATAACCTTGGGCACAGGTTTTCAAAAAGTTCTCAATTTGTAAAAATCAGAGTAAATAATGTGAATACAGCACATAGTTATAGATTGTTGATATGGTATATTTCCAGATTGACCCATACAGTGTAGCAGCCAAAGATGGCCGTATAAGAGAGGGTGACCAGATTGTTCAGGTAATATTATATTTTAGTTAGTTATGCTTTAGCAAGTATAATACAACCATTAACCTTTACTCCATTGATACACCTGTTTGCATGGGAAATCAATGTACATTGAGATCAGCAGGCACATTCATGAAGGATCTACATTGAGGAAGCAATTGAAGATCCAGATCAAATGCCACAAATGTGCCTGCTGAACTGGATCTGGTGACTGTCACACATGCGTTAAAACCTGTATATATGGAGTAAAGCTTTAAATCTTTCCTCCATATATATGTATTTTTACGACTGTGCGATCAGTGTAGATCCAGATAAGCCGGCACATCAGTGCCGTCTGATCAGGATCTGTACGGGTCGCTTTTTAGTCGGAAATAACCTAATAATTCAAATAGCGAACAGTGCAGATCCTGTTCAGACGACACAGATGTGCCAGCTGATCTGGATCTACAATGTTCACCCATGCCTTAAAGGTGTGTATATGGAGTAAAGCGTGAAAACGTTGTTGCCTTCAGAGTTATGTGAAATAATATTTGAGTTCACATATGTTCTGTTTGCTATTTTGTTACAGATGAATTCTAAAGGTGTCACTTCAGTTTTCTCAAGTAGCAGATAAAGTTATATCGGTCAAAGTTTTTGAGTAAATTTGATTAGCGACTTGTCTGAAACTGGATCCAGTTCTTACACTTAATTTGTAACTGTTTGAAGACCTTCCTGCCTCACTATTTCCCCGCCCCCTTTTACAACGCTATTGTAGCACTGTTTAGGGTATTCTAAGGACAATACCTAGTGTTGTTTTCTTCATTTGAACAGGGATTCAGTAATGTTTGATTTTTCACCTAATTCATTTTGTATTTTATTGTGTGTTAATACAAGTTAAAATCTATGAGAATGAGTTTAAATCACTTTGCGGTCTGTTTGCAATAGATGTCATTCTCCAGTGTTTGCCAAGTGCTCGTGCTGCAGAAGAGCACTTTTGACTGGGTAAATCATGAAGGATACTTCAACATGTCAATTTCATGTGCACTTTATTCACTGAAAATCTCAATCCTTGGATGATTAGTTGTTAAACTGAAGGAACCTTGAGGGAGTGTTCTATGGCTTGGTGTGGGGTCTCACCTTTCTAGTCCAAGGAGACGTCTTCAACAAGTGCTTGAAACCTTTGGTGTCAGACTTCATTGGCAATTAATGTTGAAATACAGGCTTTAAATCCAATGATTCAGCATTTAAATAAAATAAATTTCTGTATAAGTAAAATAAAAAAACAAGTGAATTGTGCACATTCTGTCACAAACTAAACTGATGTTTATAATAATAATAATAATAATAATAAAATAATAATAATGGATTTATTTTAGGAGGGATACTTATTTGACAAGAATGAATATTCAATCAGGCCCTGTTTAACCCCCAAGCTAGCTTTTCTCTCACACTTCAAAAGCACTTACAACATTTTGAGAATTTCAAAATAAGACTGGCTTATTGCAAGTAGGAAATAAAACACATGAATTTTCAACTGAACCTTTCAATTTTTTAAGTCTTTGAAATCTTGATTTTCAGATTGAATTAGTTAAGTTTTGGGAAAAACCAGATGCAAGCAGTTTAGTTGAATGTAGTTGATTGGATATTTGGGTTGATAAGCGGATGATTTGGATGATGTCCTGTAGCCAGGCCAGTGACCCCATGCAGACTGGGGTTTGCCGAAATTCATTTCATGCTCAATATACCTGTGTTCTAGTCCTGTCGGAATGTATAGGGTGATATATAATCATCCATGAAACAACAATCCCTGCTATCTCTGACATGTACTCAAACTCAATTGCCCAAAACATCTCTGGTTGGTTTTCTAACATTTATATTTCTACAACAGTAACTGTAGAACATTTAGTTCATCTATATTGCCATAGTTTTAGTGAAAAAGTTTGGGAATGGCCTAATAGCAGACTTAATAGAATCCCCAATGTCTGCATCTACCCCTTCTGCTCAACAGAGAGACCTTTGAAATAGACAGCTAATAAAACTCCCTAAACAAGTTAAACTTCTCCCTGTTCTTAAGATCCCAGTCATTCCCATAACAAATGAATTACCAAATTACTGGTTACTGAATGTACCAGCAGATTGTTTCTGTATGCAAGTCAAATGATCTTACTGATAGCCTAGGATTGCCCAAGCACCGAAGTTTATTTCAACCCGTAACTCCATATATAATTGTCTTTTATTGCATTTGTGACGGTTGTAGTTCCAGATCACCTGCCACATCCTTGCCATCTATTCTGGATCTACACTGATCACTTCTTGGTTAGAATAACTTAATGCATTAAGTGTAGATCCTGATCAGATTACGTAGATATGCCAGCTGATCTGGATCTACACTGTTTGCCCATGGAATAACAGCCATATACCATAGAGTAAATGGTAAAGGAGAAATATAGGATGGAGCTCAGTGTGGAAGATCCAAGTTTCTGTATGAAGGAACAAAGCTGACATAGACTGCAGACTTATAAATGAAAGCGCTTTCAGTATTGAACTTAGCTAATGTGTTTTAATGGTTATCATTATAAAAAATGTTGCTGGAATGATGCATGCATTTGATCAAACTGATTCTTGTGGTTTCGTTGGAGGTTTCCTCTGCGTTAATCAGTAATTGTAAATAAAATGATTGACATGACAGGAAACCTCCGATCGGATTTTCGCATCAACAATTGTCAGAAATTCAAAAACTGTCAAAATCATTTCAAATGAATTTTACTTGCTCAGTTGAAAGCAAATGAATTAAATGGAATAAAGAAGTCTTGGTACTATACTGTTTATATTTCAATATAAAATATTGATGTTAATCTACATTCCATATAAAACATTATGAAAAGCATCCAGTGTTTCAAAAAGTTGGTTATTGAAAATCAATGATAGTTTGTATGGTATTAAAAGCAGCCGGATTTGGTCTGATTTTTTATTTTGAAATTTGAGCACAACAAATTGAATCAATCATAATTTGTGTAATTTGTTTTGTTAATGGGGATTTGAGAGGGAAATAGTGCCATTATTTCAGATGGTAAGTTATATTGGATGGGAGGACAACAAATTTCAATTTCAGCAATATTGCAGATTTCATACCTGCGAATCAGGCCATTTCGGAAATTGCAGAAATTAGTTTCCACATAATTAAGTACATGGTCAGTGTTGCAAGAATATGTAAAACCTTCAAAAATTTATTATCTGTTTGCTCATTCTGATAAAGGAAGCATCTTGATTTTTTTGTTTTCTTTTTAATCTTTCTCATGTAAGTTTACTGATGGTTTATTTTTTTATTTTCAGATAAATGGAATGGATGTACACAGCAGAGATCAGGCCATCAAATTGTTCTCTGAACGAAGCTCGGATATCTCCCTTCTTCTGGCGAGACCTCAGATGCAGGTATGCCCTTCTAACAGGATTTCTAGATGTCCTTGTGCTTTTACCAGGGACACTGGAATGGGGGTGTATTGTCCAGTCTTCATAATAACCATTCACAGGCTAACGATTCCTCGCTTGTCAAATTCTCTTAGGCCCAATTTTTGATAATACCTGACTGTAATTTTTACACAGGATTATAAAATAATACACTTAACTCACAAATAAGAATTCCACAGTCTTTACCAAACAATGGGCCTGTTCATCCATTAGATAAAATTGTCTGGAAGAAGTTTAGAGAATTTTGCTGATCCATTACAGTAGAATCATAAAACAGGGTGTCTGTTCTAGAGATATATCTGTTTTATACTGCAATTTCCCCTCATTAATGGAACTTTTGATAAGATTTACAGAATTCAGTTACTATGGTAACCTGTAAAATTAGAAAACTTTTTTTTGCTGTTTTCACAGTTTTTAAGTGGATTATTGTTGGAAATCGCATAAATATAAGGTAAAGGGAAATAAAAACTATACAAATTTATTTAGTTATGATGAGAAGTTTTCTCCCTTGGTTGAAGATGACTTGCTATTTTTAAACTTAAAGATAACCGTTCTTTACTTTTAGTTTGATGATGGTTTTATGGAGGAGCACAATGTTGTACTGGATGAACTTCAGATGGACATTCTGGAGAAACATCACCATGACAACATGCAGATAATGGCCTCCATGCTGGCTAGGGTAAGTTCCTTTAATGAGTCCCATGTACAAAGTTGGCAACTTGGGCTGGGTGGCATTTTCTCATGGTCTAGGGGTAGAGCACCAGACTCCAAACTGGAAGTTGTGGGTTTGAATCCAACAAGAGAATAGATTCTTTTGCAATTTCCACAATCCATGATTGGCACATGTTGCTGTGTAAACCCTGGAATCGGTCATTATGCATTATGCTTTTGTTAAAAAACATTTGGGAATTTGTGTAATCTGATTTACAATAATCAAGATAGGTAGGACAGATTTGTTCCACGGTCCATTTTGTTTCTCAATGATTAAGCACAAACATTTAACATATTTTCTCGTGTGCATGCAGTTTGTGTAGGGTCTACATGCATGTACACTGCTTACAGATTTGTTGTCTAGAATGATTACAAGGCAATATTTAATTGATCCTTCCTTGAATTTATTTGCAAAAGTTGAATACAAGTGGCAGAAGTATCCTCCATTTCGCAAGTATCCTGTCGCTTTGACTGCACTTAGATTTAATGTAGACTGAAATCGGATGGTTGTTATACCAAATTGACAGGTGGTTTTTCTCTTGTTAGTTTTGGAGACCTGACTAGAGAAAATACTTTCTCTGCCAACAATAATGGAATGCTAAAAGCACAGATCTGTTATGCTAAGGTTAAATCCTATGATAGTAACTTTTTGCAGATGGCCAACAGTGTTATATCATCAGTAAGTGTAACTCGGGACCAGTTGCCATTTCAGCAAATCAGATGCTGAGATTTGAGACTGGTCTCCAGATTTAGTTTTATGATCTTGGGCACAGATGCTTGAGATTTGAGACTGGTCTCCAAACTCAGTTTTATGATCTTGGGCCCTAATTAGAAGTGTATTTTGTATAAGTAATATGGTATATCCTTCTTGCATTTTAGAGCATAGAAATTTTCTAGAATTTTAAATAAAAGCATGATTGTCTTGAGCATTAACTAAAATAAAATGTTCGTGTTAACAGGGACACCACTTTGATGAGGAAGGGGGGACAACTGATACTGGTACAACGGAGAACTCTTCTAATAAACATGAGAAGGATAGTGGGGTGGGCAGAACCGATGAAAGCACGAAAAATGATGAATCTTCAGAACAGGTATAGTAATGTTTGGAAGTTAGACATCCTAATATTAACGTAATGAAGTAAAGATACAGTCCAATCTGTGCTAAAGACCACCTCAGAACAAAAAACCACCTGCAGATAAAGTCCATATTTTATTTGTCCCACTGACTGATTTAAACAAGAGATTCACCTCTGAACAAAAACCACCTTTCTTCAAAGACCATCTCAGTTTTTTTCCCCCAAGTGGTTATTTAAAAATGAAATTGACTGGAGTCAGTAAAATAATTTATTTTGTTAAAAGATACATTAAATGTTGCATTTGAAATTATAATTATCTACAGAAGAGAATTGTTTTATAATGGTATAACATTCTTTTCAAATTCTTCAGTGACTTAGCAGTACAGTTGAATTCGTATTATAGACTTCACTTTAATGTTTTCAGGATGTGTTTGACAATGAGAGCATGATGGGTACCAGGAAGTCTGGGTCTTCGAAGGGATCACATTCGTATAGTGGGGATATGGGAGAGCAGAACTACAGTAATGACAGTTTCGTCTCGAATGGGGACGTATCATATGAAATACCTGACATTGAGTGTAACAGTAAGTTTCGGGAAGTGCTAGAACAACACTGTGATAGAAAAAACATGAATTGTACAAGTTCACCAAGAAAAGAGAACTCTCGCAAAAGTTCTGAAAGTACCGAATGTAGTAGTATAGACAGAGAACTTGCTCAGTTGAACAAAGAAATGGAAGGTATACAGATTGAGTGTCAAGAAATGGTGAATAATCATTTACAGAAAGGACAAAAGGACCTGGTGAAGTGTGAGAGGGAAGGACTGAAGACCCCTCGCAGTGTACCTCGCATGGGAACTAGAATAGATAAGGCTAAGACTGGAGTTAGTCCAAGCCCCGAGTCATCAGACAGTGTAGGGAGAAGGGATACCCCTCCCACCCCTAAAATGGGACAAACTAGGATTGGTAAACTTATTGAGAAGGATGGAAATGTTTCAAGCAGTGCCTACAATACAGATGAAAGTTGTAGAAATACGCCTTTAACATTAGAACTGAACATGGCGTCGGATGAGGGAGATAAGGGATTTAAGAACTCCATGTTGTGCTTAGCAAATACTGGAACAACAACCACATCACCGTTGCCGTCTCACAGCGACACTGAGAAGCAGACACAAACACCTGCACCTCATTCACAAACGTGTTCAAGTGATGAAAACTACATGTCCATACCAACTGTAAATAATTGTAATAAAAATACAGATAAGAATAAAAAGAACGAGAATGTTAAAAGTCAGTTAAATGCTGGTGAGTCATTACAAGACTTGTACATGCAGTATGCTGATGTCATGTACACAAATCGTGCCAATCTTGAACATACAATGCAGATTCAGCAAAAATTGTTCCAACAACAAATGGAGCAGAAGACAATACATCGCAGGCGTCAAGAGAGCTCTCCTGCATCCAGAAATGGAGGTAGTGTTAGTGGGTATCAGTCACCAAACAACTTGCAGCCAGCAGGAAAAGGGTCGCAGCAGCAGACACCACCAGATAGTGGTTCTGGTCAAATGGAATGGGTCGTTAAGCGTAGACCAGATGGCACAAGATACATTACAAGACGACCTGTGAGAAGTAAAATGCTGAAAGAACGTGCTAAAAAGATTTCCGAGGAACGGTGTGGAATGACCACAGACGATGATGCTATGAGTGAATTAAAGACTGGACGTTACTGGACGAAAGAAGAGAAAAAGAGACATTTAGAAAAAGCAAGAGATTATAAAAAGCGACGAGAAATGATGGCACGGGCAAAAATGGAGACTTTAAAAGAAGCCGATGAAAAGAAAGACATAGTTGAACTTAGTCATAGAAAAATGATGAAACATAAGGGAAAGAAAGTGTTTGATGACTTTACTACTGTTCAAGAAATGTTGGCACATGGTAGTAAAACATCCGAGGGTAAAACATATAATCCTCTACTATCAGTAACAACAGTGTGATGTCATATGTGCATTTAGTCTTCAGTTTTAGCATTATGCAGTCATGTGATATAGACACAATGTGCTATTATTATAAACAGGTGTAATTTTCTTTCCAAAACGGTTATAAAATGGTGATGTAAATTGTTTAGCTATTTTGTGTCATATGGTGTAAAATTATGTATAGTATTGTTATACATGTATATGGTGTTAAAAATGTTGTTGCAATTTAAAAAAAAACATCTTTGTATAGGTGCTAGGTAGAATTTAAATGCCTTTGTACCTTTGGTCAATATATTGTAACAGGGGATGAAATATGAGTGTCAAAACAATAAGTTATGAGTGAATATTGAATATAAAAATTAATAATTTTAACATGTAAAAATGTAATTATTTTGTTGTCAATTACAGTAATTTTTATTCATCTTTTTTAAGTGCAATATTTTTCTTACCTTCTGTTATTGTCATCAGATAAAGTCATGTGAGATAGTGATTGTAGGTTTCTGCTTCAATAGCCAGGGTCATAAAACTTGATATTGGAACCAGTCTACAAACCTTACAGCTGATTGGTTGGAATTGGAACCAGTCTAAAATCCTAAGTCACTGATTGGACAACATTGGAACTATTCAACAAGTCTTAGAAGCTGATTGGTTGAATTTCAGCTTAATCTGTGGTCTTATTCAGTAGTAATCACTGATTAAGTACCAGTCACTAGAGTTTCAAGGCTGGCAATTGTAAGATTATTAGCCAGTATCACTCCAAAGTTACGCCTGGGTATCACCACCATATAAAACTTTCATGAGTAGAAGTTGAAACTGTCCTCAGATGTTAGATTTGAAAATAGTTTTTTGCTTTGTTCAAACCTGTCAAAAATATCTACAGCAACCTCTTCGGACTGACTAATGAAATTTTTTGTGGGTTGATCTGGATTCGGATCTACCATATATGTAAATGTATATCGAGGTAGTCAGATCTGGATTTACCATGCATATTATTAGGTTGGTTGTTAGGGACATCCTATGGAACAATTATTGGAATGCTCCAGTGACATGGTTACAATAAACAGATTAATTAAATCACATGTGATAGCTAGTTACATTGTAAATAACTGTACTTGAATTAAATCCTGTGTATAAGGCAATGTTTCATCATCTCATACATCATCAGCTTATGTTTATAATTTACTTGTTAGTTTTTATCAAGAATAAATCACAATACATGATGACAGCCACTCAGCTCTACTCCGCTGATCTGATGTAATCTGCTAGGAATTTGTCAGCATAAACTAAAATCACCAGTGAAGCCTTTGATTTCTTTTTTTAACCCTTTACTCAATAGATACACCTTTACTGCATGGACCAACAGAGTAGATCCAGATCAGCTGGCACATCCTTGCCATCTGTTTAGGATTACACTTTTCGCCATTTGTTTTATTCGGTTATATTTTTACCAAGATGCGACCAGTGCTGATTCAGATTAGATGGCATGGATGTGACGGCTGATCTGGATCTACACTGGTCACACATGCTTTAAACATGTGTATATGGAGTAAAGGGTTAGGAAAATTGTTATTAATTTATAATTTTGTAGTCGCTGACTACAGTTAGCATACGCCACACTTGTGTTATATGTGATGGATCAGAAACTAAGATCATAAAACTAACAATGGAGACAAGTCTTAAAACTTGAGCTTTTGATTGGTCCATTGGTCTTGATTTCAGCTTATCATATGTTTAAAATTTGAGACAGGATTCCAGTCTCAGTTTTGTGACTTTTGGCACCAGTCTTTGTTGCAGGAAAATACTTACTGAATTAAGAGTTACAAGCAGTGTAGACACTGGTCAGACTGAACAGACATGTATTCTGATCAGGGTCTACAATGAATAAAAACTTGAGTCGATGGTTTTTAACAGTAAGGGTCAGTTTTGTCCATTCTTTACAATAAAAATACTGTAAGCATTTACTCCATAGACAGCCTTTTTCACATGGGAGATCAGAGTAGACTCAGATAAGCCAGCACATCCATGCCGTCTGATCTAGATAAACACTGATCACTTCTTGTTCAGAAGTATACACTTAAGATCCCAATCAGATGGCACTTGCAAAGTCATACATTCTGGAGTGAAAGTTTAACTTAAATAATATATTGCAACAAATTACAATGTAAGCTTTCTTTACCATGTGATTAAAGCATGTTGCCTGTATCATTTTTGGGGCAAGTTGATTAAAACATGGTTGGTTGGTCATTTGTTTGGTTGGTTGAATAAGCTTAAACAACTTAAAATGACTTGTTTTGAAGAATTTTTGTTAAATTTTAATGTCAATCAAAATTTGATTGGTCATTTTTACAAAATTTTGTAATAAACAATTAATTGTTTGGGTTTTTTAATTTTAAAACATTATATACCAAAACGTTTATCCCAGTGGATGAACTTTAGTACAGCTGGCGCCTGTTGTAAAAAACGCAATGAGATAGTGAATAAGTAACAAGTTAACTGTTTGCTTATGGTATGTATATTATTGAGTTTTATTTATTCTTCATTATGTTGATGACTGGTGAACATGTATGAATTTAAAGAAAACAAATAAATTATTGTTTTATATACAAAAACAGTCTTTCTTGTTCCACTTTTCTTACCTATGTAGCAGTATTAAGGAGAAAATAGTGGCCTTGGCAAGGATTCGAACTATGTTTTTTCCAGTTTAATCTGATGACACTTTAGCAGTTAAGCTACCAAGGCCACCTGATTCACATTCTACTACATTCTACCAAGGCCACCTGATTCACATACTACTGCATTCTACCAAGGCCACCTGATTCACATACTACTGCATTCCTCTTCATTTACAGCGTGTTGACGTTCTATTAATCCTTGACTCAATGGATATACCTTCTATCACATGGGTGAAAATATAGATTGAGCTTGACAGACACATCCTTGCCTTCTGGTCAGGATATTCACTTTTCGATTTTAGAATCGTGAGATTATTTCTGATGATGTATCACATTTACACAAATCCCGTAGATATGAATTAAAGGGTGATCTAGTTAGGCCACCTGATTTGAATTCTATACATATAGCCGTATGTCGTTTTGAACTGTAATGTGTGGAGAGGTTGGCACCGTACACAACAGTCCAGAAAGTTCCATCACCAGTTCAATTGAAATAATGCATAATTATCGACAGGGTTCCGCTGGGATTTTTAGAGTTCTCGCCAACACTTTTGCCAATGGAGAAAGTTGGAGCCAGTAAGGAGCCACTTGAGCCAAATGTTGGAGCCAATCAAATAGCTCTATATTTCACTAATACCCCCATACATACTAGTTACAGAACAACAATACAGATTATTAAATCTATTTTATTTAAAAAATGACAATAATAAATATTTCAAGATCTTCCTTCGATTCTAAATTTGTAAGATGTTTTAAAAGTATTCGGCAAAACTCGTATTTTCTCCTTTCACAAGATGAATAACAATCATGTCTTATGACCCGAATGTATGGTATTTAGCTTCTCAAAATTAATGTCTGTTTCCGGAGCGTCCATGTACAAACTGGCCGAACTTTCCCAGATTTTCTATAAGTGAGATAAGTTTGTCATCGACGTTTAGCTGTTAAGGCATGTCATTCCACCCATCCGATTTGCAGGTCTGCCAAATCTACGGATTTTGTCTGTAAGACATTTTTCCCAGATTTCCAGGCGAAATATCTGTATTTTCTCTATTGTAAAACATGGATAATGTAGAAAGCTATTTAAAGTCGACTATTCAACCTTGCCCTCATTAGAGCGAAGACCAAGGTGCGCAGTGCACAAGATGCTCTTTGCAGGCGAGGGAGCCCTCGCTGCTCACACGAAAACCGCCCTCTAGCGTCTCACCACTCTCTTCACAGAGGCATGCACACATACCTTGGTTCCACAATCTCCAACAATCTATTCCTGGATGCGGAGCTCAACCTGAGGATAGGCCGTAACTGCCATGGCGCGCCCAGCAAAGCGTGAGTGGGACAATTCTATGCTGACCACTAACACAAAGATAAAGGTGTATCAAACCTGTGTGATGAGCACCCTTCTTTACCGTAGCAAGGCTTGGACCCTATACGCATCTAGAGCGAAGACTAAACGCCTTTCACATGCGCAACCTCAGAAGACTCCTTGGCCTTACCTGGCAGGATCGAGTCTCCAACGCAGATGTTTTGTTCCGGGCAGTATGTCAAGCATGTTCGCCACACTCTCTCAGAGACGCCTGCGCTGGCTCGGATAAGTATGCAGGATGGAGGATGGCCGCATCCCAGATGACATCATCTATGGTGAGCTTACCACCGGAACACGGCCAACCGGTCAACCCGCCCTGCGCTACAAGGATGTCTGCAAGAGTGATCTGGTCATGCAACATCAACCCAGCAGATCACGAAACAGCATCTTCCGATCGCTCTAGCTGGCGTGTAAATGTCAAAACCGGCGTCTAGCAGACTGAGATGCAGAGAGTGATCCATCGCAAGGAAAGGAAGAGCCGCAAATAGCAGAGGACCCAGTCTATCACTGCCACCAAAGTGGTACCCACGCCAAACTACACTCGCAGCAAGTGCAGCAAGAGATGCCAACAACGTAAAGTCGAACAATGGTGATTATTCTACCACGGTCTGCTTACGTTATTCTAAAGAGAATGTGGTCAGTGACACGCTGCCTCGGGTACAATTCTACTTCAAAGCTTAGTGTGATGAAACTTCAGTTTAAGATTGACAGGTCTGGAAAAAATGGAAGCCCACAAGAACAATAATAAGCTCGGCTATATTGCAGGATTGAATCAATTCGACCGGTAGGTTTGTTCACCTATTTGCAATGTAGGGACGGTTTTTACTTTTTATGTTTTTGATAAAAAAAGTCGATTCTTTCGTTTGCACTTCGTGTATATATTTGTGCCTCAAACAGTCCGTCGTCTTAGTAGTCAGGGGTAATGGTGATAATCTTGAACGTCCAACCCCGCCTTCTACGAGTCGCAATGATGGATGTGAATGAAACAAATTATAATTTGGATAGCGCACTTTGGGATTTTAAAGTCCAAAAGCCAATAAATCAAACAATGATAATTTTTATTCAACGAAAATTTTATTTGATGTCATAATGATATCATGCGGGTACTTCAACAATTACATATACAAGTAATTTTGCTACGACCCTTCGTTTGCTACCATCTAATACGGTTCGAATTTAGACACCAAAAGGCCGGTATTCCATAGCTCCGTGATCCGTGTCCGTGTCCGCGTCCGTCTCCGCGATTTTTCACTCACCAAAGATATCGTTGGGTATATTCCATACCTCCGTGTCCGTTCCGCGTCCGTATTCGTGGAACGGACACGGAGGTATGGAATATACCCAACGATATCTTTGGTGAGTGAAAAATCGCGGACGCGGGCACGAATACGGATCACGGATTACGAATAACGGAACCATGGAATACTGGCCTAAGGCCGCTATTCCATAGTTCCGTTATGCGATTTTTCACTCACCAAAGATTACGTTGGGTTTATTCATACCTCCGTGTCCGTTCCACGTCCCGGACACGAACACGGACGCGGAACGGACACGTACACGGAGGTATGGAATAGCGGCCTAAAGCCTCGGTCACAACCCGCCGTACTTGCAACTGCGTGCTGTCTACGTGCAATAACGTGTGCCAAATTCAGGGATCCGTACGTGGTGAGTACCGCCTCCGTACGGATTTGGGAGCACGCAGAGAGGCCGTAGCATTTTAGTGCATGCAAAACTTTCTCTGCAAGTTGCGTTCGGACTACGGATTCACCACCAGTACGGGTGACGTGCGTGCCCTGTACGTCCACGAGCGCATAACGCACTGCCTCTGCGAGTCTTTGCTTGGTCCGTGCGTGGTCCGTGCTTCCTCAGTTAAACTGTCCAAAACGCGCACAGAACTCAGGCGGACCTTACAGAGCAAGTACGTGCTCCGCACTTACAACGCACGCTGTGCGCACGGACCTCTGTGGTATATAAAATATATATCGAGCATCTTGACTGTTTCACTGCGCATGTCTGTATTTCATCAGACAACAAGGGGGTTCAACTCAGCGAGTTATTTTTTAACAATGTTAATTTTAACTAAGCTAGAAAATCAGTCCGTTTATGAGGCCCAAATTAATTTGTAAGAGGCCTAACTTATCATGGGGGGTCCGGGAAAATTTGAAAATCTATATGCCAAATCCAGCATTCTGGGGTATTTTGTGGGGATTTTATAGCAGATGTTTGACTACTCTTTCATACTGGCCGTGAGCAATTATTTAAGTTGACATGCAGTTTCCATCGTGTGCACATATTAAACGATGTTAGCCAGAGTTGACATTCTGCTGCGTAATGTAATTCTCCGGCGCGAAAGTCTTTCAACGCTTTCAGCGCTTTGATTATATAATTATATCATCCAACAGCGATCGAAATAAACTCACGTTCACCGCACTTGCACGCTCTTATAACGGACGAGCGAATAAGGCCGGGTATTCCATGGTTCCGTGATGCGTGATCCGTGATCCGTGTCCGTGTCAGAGATATCGTTGGGTATATTCCATACCTCCGTGTCCGTTACACGCCGCGGACACGAAAACGGACACGGAGGTATGGAACCTTTTACCGCTAGACGTGGCGTGCGGGCCACGTACTCACACCTTGCGCAACCGTGAGTGTGACGTGCGTCCTCCCTGCTCTTGCCACGTCCAACAAAAAAAACGCCGCGAACGTAACCTCCGCAGAACACGTAGGGACAAAAAAGACGCACGGCGGGTTGTGACCGGGGCTTTATGTGATGTAATGTCTTAAACGCTCGAATAATGCGCTACACTTGTTATATTGATATAACATATCGATCTACATATGTCTGACTGTCTCTCTGTCCGTCCGTCCGATCCACCAACCTACATACCTACTCCTTCCTACCTACCTACTTACCTATTTGTGTTTCCCTATTTATCTTTTACCTATGGTCCATTTTCGGTCCAAAAATCCCGGAACATTTCAGATATAATTAGTTTTGAGTAAGTTATTTTTACAACATGTGGCTGCCAGGATTTTTGGACCGAAAATGGACCATATTATATGTCTAATTCCATTCGGAGGCCTTCCTGGACATATGAACGGCGTATTTGTTTGCCTGTTTGCAATACACGGCTGTTTCTTATGTAGTATTTTCTTTTGTACAACGTACATTCAGCGTATAGTGGATTGCACGTCCGGAAACGCTCAGTCAACAGGTTGTTAGCCGCTAGGAAAACCAGACTACAGGAAAACACGTTCAGCAGCGTTTTTGTGTCGCCCTTTCGAAGAAAAGGCGATACACATGGATTGCTTTGTCTGTCCGACCATCACGATAACTTTACGCTTGCTATAACTTTGTGTTTTCTAAATATTTAGTTATCAAACTTTCATATTATATTGATTATGACAACACGGTCGTGATGATGCCAAATAATTAAGGCTAATGTCACATTTGATGGACTTTTTTAATTCTGACAAGGTACCCAGCATGCCGTATTGTTTGCTAAGGGGTCAAAATTACGAAATGGACATCATTTTAGGGCGACTCAAATGTTCAGCTGAACACCCATCTAGTATTAAAACCGTTCTTGTAATGCTGAGCTAACGGAAACATGATAATGTGTAAGATGTCTCTATTATCAATAGTCAATAAATGTGCAAATGATGAAAAAAACTTAAATAATTCAAAGACCTACATAAATAAATGTAATATATAGGTCTTTGGATAATTTTGCATACTGATAATCACTGTAAAAAGTTGGATGTCCATTGGTGATAAAACAATATAAGTTTCTTTTTGCCATTCTGTCCTCTCCGAAGTGTTATAAGCTATTTTTATCTTCGCAGAGGAAGCCAGGGCACAAGATCATTGAACTGAGATTTGATATTGGAGACAAGTCTCCAATCTCAAGCATCTGATTGGTTGAAATGGCGACCAGTTTCCATTTCAGCCAATCTGATGTTTGAGATTTGAGACTGGTCTCCAGATTTAGTTTTATGATCTTGTGCACAGTGTTTCGCACCCGTATAATATAGGCATACGAAATAACGGGTTTTCTTAAATGATGAATTATTATACCTCCTTTTCATTCGTTCAATCCTAAACATTATAAAATACAAATAATTTTTCATTGACTATCAAGTCATAAAGACGACGTTTGGATGATAGATTTTCGTAATCGACTGTATATTGAACTAGTAAAATACTAACAATGTGATCCCGCGATAGCTCAGTTGGTAGAGCGGAGGACTGTAGGTGATTAATCTGTCATCCTTAGGTCACTGGTTCGAATCCGGTTCGCGGGACTTATCTTTTACCTTAGATAGTTTTATTGCAACAAACGAACTAGAAATTTATTTCGTATAGTCAAACTAAGATCAGTTATGTTGCAGAGCGCCGTCTGATATAAAAATAAATCCTTTCCCCCGCATTTGTTTTGTACTTTGACTTCTCTGTCACGTGACCGTCTAGTTATCGCTATCTGACTATAAATAGAATAATATAAATAACCCAGTCTACTCCGCTGTTAAAAGCTTTGTTAAATTTTTATTGAGCTTTTAAGTGTGACACACGGAGAAGAAATACCAGGTGAAACAAGAACGACTTAAAATCACAATAAATCATGGATAACAGCATGTATTTTACTCTAAATACAAATTAAGAAAACTACGCAAAATAAGGTGTATTCTTTTCGAAAAAAAAGATTTGCTGTAAATGAATTTTCATTCCATATTTTTGAAAAAAAATATTTAAAACATGTAAAATATTATTCAAATCAGAAAAAAAGATAAAATATGTAAAAAGTAAAGCTTAAATCTACTCATTTGTTTCAAAAATAGAACTTTTTTTTCGTACACAGGCCTGTTGGTTACATGTAAAAATCGATATTATTATTAATACACCTTATTTTGCGTTATTTTCTTAATTTGTAAAGAGGTTTTAGATTATTTAAGAGTTTCATTCCAGTAAAAATTGCCCCCCCCCCAAAAAAAAAAAGGCTCAATAAAAGTTTTAAAATCACCGTAATGTTTCTTTTCAATTTCCTACTTGTATACCTCGGTGATGTATCGAACAAGTTTCATTGAAATCTAAAAGAGTACTTTTTTATTTTTTTTGAAACTTTGGCAATCGTTTTTAACACTGATTTCTCGTCAAGTGTATAGGGTTGTAAACGCCGTAAATCATTTAAAACACCAGAAAAAAGAACATGGTTAAGAATCGTGGAACAAACTTTAAAAACAAGTACATGTATACTTTTAATTGTTAGAACATAATTTCTGCTGAATATGATATCATTTTAATGTCCGCTTAAAAGACATTTTCATTCGTAACTTAGCTATATTGTACTTGTGTTAGTGGAGCAATGTTCTCATTAAATTTAATTATTTAGATAAGCGCACGATCCAAGGTTCTCGTTAAGCGAATGATTTATATACCCTTAAAATTAAAAACCCATAACCCAAAATATGTAGATCGAAAGGTATCGATAGTTATAAATTGCCAAAAAGTTACATTTTGTTTGATATACACGTTGAAGTAATACTGAACTGGATTTCGGATAAGTTTCAATGACTTATCTATCAGCGACCTGTTATCTGACACAGATTTATCTACCCGTAAATATTTTCAATTTGAGAAAACCAAGTGCAAGGGTAGGTTTCTCGAACAATTTGTTTATTGTTTCTGTTTCGCTTCCGATGAGAGTGAAAAATTCAGGTACCGTGCTTAATGGAGTGGCTTGGAGTATACGTGTTCCTGTATTTTCTCACAGGTAAAACAGATCATTTCAATATTCTGTATTTGCTTCATTGTGCTTGATTTATTACTTATTATATAATCATATATGTTTACATAGCAATAATTAAGACTACATGTATATATTTTCTGATACCTTAGAACGATTATACAGAAATTATATTAGATCTGAATTTTATTTTAACTAAGTGTTGCTTATCTGGACAAAACGTTTACATTTTCAAGCACTATACACGTGTTGCTTATCTGGACAAAACGTTTACATTTTCAAGCCTTATACATGTGTTGCTCATCTGGACAAAACGTTTACATTTTCAAGCACTATACACGTGTTGCTTATCTGAACAAAACGTTTACATTTTCAAGCACTATACACAATGTCTTGCTATCGATAATCACCTTTTAGACTAGTCAACACTGGTCTTAATTATAAAGAGATCTTAATTTTTAGGTGGAAAATAGAGCAAAGTTTAAAAAAAAACGACTTAATAAGGATGTGGTCTTAATTTCGTTGAGGTCTTTATGTAGATTTTTACTGTAATGCTGAAAGTAACTGACTGTTTGTTGAGATTGCTTTTTCACTGGTTTTATGACATCAACGCGGAAGATTATAAAACTGAGACCAGTCGCAATTTCAGCCAATCAGATGCGTTAGATTTGAGACTGGTTTCCATTCTCAGCTTTATAGCCTTGGGACTAAGTCTCTTCTCTATATCACCAGGTTCAATTTTTACTGCACTGGAGTGTGAACAAAACAACACAACTGTGAACCCTTTACCAACCGTTTCAGCGGAAGGTGGTTCGTTGGATGATGCCAACGACGACACCCAGTTAGCTAGCCATTCCATATTCACGATCGTGATTGTACTGGGGGTAATACTGTTGCCGATGACGGTTCTCATCAGGTTATGCTGGATGCGCAAGTTACAGAAGAGGAGAGAACTAATGATGAATGACGTGAGGGGAATCGTGGACCAGCGGCTGCAAGAACAAAGCCAAACACACGATATATTCACTGTTGATATAGGTAGACAGACATACCTGTTTTGGCTAGTAGAAAATATATGTATTGCCATCCTGGTTGTTGTTGATATTGGTTTCGTAAAACAAGCATTAAACAAACATGTGTATATTGAACGCTGACAGAGTGTTATTGCTAATGGCCTATAAACATATTTATGATCAAACAGACGTTCATTCTTTTGATTTAGGTTTTTGAACATTGACAGCAATAAACATGTCAGCAAAATAAATAAGTCGTCCCCAAGCAGACCAAACCAAATCTGAAACAGAAAGCGGTCTGAAAAATAAAGCCCAGTGTAGAAAACTAATGGCCAAAACGGAACAATATGTAAAACATTTTCGTATGCGAACGAACTGATAAAAACATACACTTTCTGTTTCAGATGGATATCCATTCTCAGACATGTTAAACAAACCGCCTTCGTACGAGGACAGTATTGCAAATCCGACAACAGGTTGTCCGCCACCATACGACACAATTCCTGTTAACTACCAACAAGATGAAGACCACTGTCAAGCGCACTGTTCCACGCACGGATCTTGACAACAGATGCCTGGCAGTTTACCGAGACGTTCCATTCAGGGGTGGATCCAGAGGGGTTCAGAGGGGTTCCTCGAAACCCCATTTTGGACAGCAATATTTAATTTTCCTGAAAATTTTTGCCAGAAATTGGAAATTACAAAGAAATTAACACAAGACTGTCCCCAGCGAATCCCCATTCTGGAAATGTTGCATCCGACCCTGCCATTTCTATGAAATTTGAAATCTACTAAAGTAATGAAGCAATATCCTTAGAGGATAATACACGGCTGAGCGGGGCCGAGGCATGATAATCGGCCCGAGAGGAGCATAACGGCCCGAGGGCTTTAGCCTGAGGGCCGTTTGCGACCGAGGGCCGATTATCACGCCTCGGCCCCGCTCAGCCGTGTTTTTAACGTCTATAATACATACCTTTATTAATTAACTAAAACAATATTGACATAATATGTACAATTCAGCCCACCTTATATGGGTTGCACTCAACTCATATGAAATCTCAACTGGGCCAATACGAGATAACCTGGGCCAATACGGGTTTTTATTACATGTGTTACTATAAATAGTAACAAATAATGACCAAAATGCCCGGGTACTTTGCATGATAAAGGGCGGGCCGAAAACCCGATATCGCGGGCCGAAAAACCTGATATCGCGGGCAGAAATCCCGTATCACGAATTTTTGCACGTGGTAACCTTTGAGACAGGATTTAACTTTTACATTTCAAGATGGCGACGATTGAATCGATCGAGTCACATTCCAGTTTTTTTGGGCTAGATGCAAAAAGTAGCATATTTAAGAAAGAACATGCATGCTAACATGAGACATATTCTGAGAGCGATAACAATGACATGAGAAACATGGAGAAATTGTACATACCTGGGTACAACCAAGAACAAAAAGCACTGCATTTCCAGAATCATGTTCCTTCATATTCCTTTATGCCTATTCTTCTTTGAAACAAGATATGCCTGCATTATGTTTTTGTTGAATTGAAGCTCGCAGCAGCGTTATGAGAATGAAACACTAACAAATAACAGCCTTTACATACCCATACCGCTGTAAAACACTTCCAGAATAAACTTTTTACAATCCCATATCCAGCACAATTTTATCAAATCGTTCAAATACAAAATCACTAAAAAAAACACTAAAAAATCAACTGACAGCAACTTCCTCTTTTACAGTTTGAAAATGTAAACAATCTGTAATTACGTCACAAAACTCTAAATGACGTAGTATATTGAAAGCATTCATCGTGACGTAGTTAATTAATGAATAGAGTAGTGCTCAGTAAATGTATGAATTACAGAGCGCAAAAATTGCAGACATTGATATTAGCCCGGCACATGTAATAAAAAGGTTATAAACCGGCGTTAAAGGGCCGGGAGGTGATATCGGGCCCGGCTGAGCAACATAGGCCCTCGAGCCAATATTGCTCCTCCGGGCCGATATCACCTCCCGGCCCTTGAACACCGGTTAATAACCTCTTATTACTGAGCCAATATGAGATCGCATGATTCTGATTGGATAATGAACTGGTCCAATATGGATTGAATCACTTCCTTTTAAAAACAAAAATGCCGCCATTTTGGAATTTCTAAGTCGAATATTTATGGATAAAAATGATAATAGATGGTGCTGACTTTGGACACGAGGTGCATTTAAGCAAAGTGGCAGAGGATAAGTCTATGTTGCCACTTTGGGTGATTTCTTTCTGTATAATGAAAATCTTTGAGCTTATCTAACTCGTTAGTACAACAACAACGCGGATGTCTGCAGCAAGAATTCTTGAAACGAAAAGAGACAGTGAATTTTAGTGGATTATTCAACATTTGAGCAAGTTTATTGAGCGTAGCATTGCAAAAGGGATCAAAACTTAGTTTGGATAGCTTACAGACATGTTAAATTCAGTTTTACATGTGGAAATCGTGGATGGAATGAGTCAGAAAGTATAACTTATTTTGGATATATCAGGAAAAAAACTAAATTCAGACTGGATAAACAAGAGACTTGGCTGCCACAGTGTGTAGTAATGTTCAGGCTGTTTTTGTATTCAAAACAAAACAACCTTCATATCTGCATCTCCTTGGTAGCTTATACCAGCCAGGTCACTAGCGTAGATTGAAGATTGAACATTTAAATCAGAGCTGACACTTCATCTCTTCAGACCGGTAAATTAGTAATTTTAAAATCTAGAAGTATGGATATTTTGTTAATTAATAAAATTGTCATTAATCAAGTGAATTCATATTGGCATTGTTATTGGGCCTCGGGCAGTCATATTAGCCCTCGGCCTACCGGCCTCGGGCCAATATGACTACCCTTGGCCCAATAACAAAGCCAATATGAATTCACTTGATTAATAACATTATATTATAGACATGTATTTGGACATCTTTTTTATAAAATGTTCACTCAGCTTCAGGGATTCTAAAATCGTCGGCAGATCGGTCATTGAACCGATTTTCGGTAAAAATGTCCGATTGAAATTTCAAAATTGGTAAGAAAAATCGGTCATGAAAATTTCAAAGTCAGTATAAGTTTGTCCCTTAGTGGCCCATAACTTGTTAAGGAAATTACCTACATGTACATTTTTTCACAGCTTAATCCGCTATACAAACCTGTCAATTACCAACAAACAACTCTGCTACCATGACTACAGTCACTACACGCAGCTAGAATAGCCTGCAGCATAGATGAAACGGGAAATGGGTCGGTCTCATTTTAACAACGGACGAGTTCATTTAATTTGCAATTGAACTGCGGCTAGTCAAAGGCGGGTAATTAACGAACTATACGTTTGTGGACTGAATTAAAAGACTCAGTATTTGTGATTGTCATAATTTACGAAAACAGTTTGCAATTAAAGACAGATGAGTTAGTTCGATGTGCGTAATTCTAATTGACCGACGACGGAATAAAATAAAAAGGACGTTTAAAATTGCTGTTACTCAAATTTTAAGAAACGTATATAATGCAGATTTTACAAAAAATTTTGCCTTTTACAAAAAAGTTGACTACTTTGTTAATTCCCGTAGTGACTAGCACAGCACAACGCATTTTCCTTACGAGTGACGTAAACGGTGCATGTGTAACTTTTTACTTTCGGTTTCGTTTTTAGCTTACCGATTTATTCAGACTTTGATAACGGTAAAAATGTTATTTTGTGTGGGACGTAGAAAATTATTAAATAAAGATCGAACAATTGATCGGCGTCGGTGTGATTGCGGATGATATTGGGGGGAGGGGGATAATTTTGGCTGGGGTGGGTGGGGGTCGGTCGTAATGGCGGGAATTTCGGCGGCAAATGTCCGATTGGGATTTGGAAATTTTAGAATCCCTGCTCAGCTTCTTGAGCGAGCACTTGTTAATTGAACGAGCACTACGTCACGATTCAAGTATTACGTCATTTAAGTTTAACATGTGACGTAATTCGACGAATGTTTTCTTTTCAAACAAAGCAAATCACTGTCGGTTGAATGTTTCTTTTTTTTTTTTTTTTGCTTTTAAACAAGAACTTCATTGCAAAATAATTGGACAAGACGGAATATGTTTTAATAATAGCCAAAATTACTATATGAATTTGTTACTATAAATAGTAAGGTATGTATTATCTACGAATTATATATTGTCACATGTATGGATGTGTATCTCGCAGACGCCTGCGATACGATACGTATCGCGAAACGGTACTATGAATTCACGATAAGTATTGCGATACTATACGCTGACATATTCTTTTATATTGTTGTTGAGATATTAAAATGTTTTGTTCAAATTACTAGCTGTATTGTGATAACCTATAAATGTTCATGAATATATATATAAACAAGAAAAGTATAACACAGATGTGTTATATGTGGACGACATTTAAAAGAGGTTAGATGTTGGGTGTAAGAGTTCATGCAGGTATTTTCATAGCACTAACCACATTGAATGAATTTGCTCTATTTAAATTCAACAGTATCTTTCAAAATTGTTCTACCACGTACATGGCAATTCCTTTGGTACTTTCAGGATGAAAAATCTATACTAACTTTCTATATTCAGCATCTTGATCCCGTAAACCAGGGGGGGGGGGGGGGGGGGGGGGGGGTGGGGGATGGGAGGGGATGGGGATGAGTCACAATTATTCTGAACAACAGAAAAAGACCTACACAAATTGGTTATACAATAATTATTTACTTTATAGACAAGAAATCGCCTTCTTGTAAAACAGAAACCCACAAGAACCATCAATTTCAACATCAAAAACATTTGTAAACAAAGAACCATCATAATATAGGTCACATTCACGCGCCGAAAATCAAGTCATAGGATTGCCAATATTCGTAAACAGAACACAAACTTTAATATCATCCAAGAATAACTATCTGAACAATGTCTCTTACTACACTCTTTCTATAACTGCTTACAACAATAAACTTTCAATTCGCATAATTAAAAGGAAACACCGACTCCTCGATCTATTTATATAATTTATACATGCATATATATTTATATTTATAGTTAAGGGGAGATAATTCAATTCAATATTTATATTTATATACTCAATTATAAATAGCTTGACATTGAACTTAAAGTGCATACAACATGGTTCCCGTTCATTACTCAACGATCTATATATAAAGCCGGGCCAGCTTATTCTCAGCATTCGCTATAAACCCTCTATTTAAAGCCGGGCCTAAACTCCCCTTCAGCCGGCCTAATTGTACTAAAGTAAATATACTCAAGTAATAGTTACATAGTAATAATATATTATGACCCATCATTCGTCCAGAAAAACGGAATCTGTAGGTTGTCCCGTTGCATTCCGTAAAAGCTGCATTTAAACAGAATTTTGGAGCTCACATAAAGGTTTACATGTGTACAGAATTCGCTTTTTAGTCATAAATAACCTAATGTATCTACAAGCGACTTGTGTGCATCCTAAGCAGACTACGAGTGCTCAGTCTGATCTTAATCTATTACTGGTTCCACACGAGATAAAAGCTGTTTCTATGGATTAAAGGATTAATGTGTCTGCATAATACTTTATACTGTAAGAGACTAATATTTGGTAATACGTTTTGGCTGAGTAAAGTATGCCTCTTTTTAAAGACTCACCATTTCAGGTGCATGACCAATAACATTTTGATAAGTTACCTGCAATATTATACATTTCCTTTTACCCTAAGAAATTATTGCAGACACACGTCACTTGATGTCCGATTAAATAACTAGTTCATTTATAATGTTGTCACTGTTTAAGACAGAAGGATGTGCATCCAACACGTTACTCTCAGTAATGCAATGCAGGTTGAGTAATTTATCCTAAAACTATATGGGTGTTCAGTTGAACACTTATGTCGCCCTCAAGCACTGTGTCAGAATTAAAATGCAAGTATAAAAAGGGACATAACTCCATCAGGACCTAAAGAACTTGGTATCATGATGAGAGTGTAGTCATGAGCAATATACATTGTAATTTAAAACAAATTAAGAAATGGCAAAGTTACGTATATTCAATGATAGGTTTTTGTGTCAAAATTAAATTACAAAAAGTTGCATAACTCCAAAGAATGTGACCTTGCCTTAAAACTTGGCATCATCAGAGCAGTGTTTTTATAAGCAGTATAATTTGCCTTAAAATTTTTTGCATCATCAGAACCGTGTTTTTATAAGCAGTATAATTTGAAAGTTTGATGAAGGAATATTGAGAAATGGCATAGTTATAGCCAACGTTAAGTTTTTGTGTCAAAACTTAAGTAAAAAAAGGACATAGAACACCATCAAATGTGACCTTGACCTAAAACATTTGGCATCATCATAACCATATAGTCATAAGAAGTAAAATTTGAAAGTTTGATGAAGAAATATTGTGAAATATTGAGAAATGGCAAAGTTAAAACCAACGTTTAGTTTTCGTAACAGACGGACGGACGGACAGACGGACAAAGCGATCACTTTGTATCGCCTTTTCTTCGAAAGGGCGACACAAAAATTCTCCCTATAATGATTAGCTTGGGGCAGTTATTACTTTTATCCAACCAAATTTGATTATAAGTCATACTTTTATTCCATGGGGATACTTTAACAATGACATACAAGTATTGCTGCTATCGTCTAATGCTTGCTACCGTTTAATAAGATACGAATTTAGTTACCATAAAGCGGAGATAGGTGTAAAAGACTCGGATAACTCATTTTGGAGGGTGCACTCTCCTTGTGGTCGTGAAGTATTAGCCCCAATCGGGCTACATATTTTCTCACTTGCTCCTCTACTATAATATAGATCCAGGCATAGGTTGAAAGCATAATTATTGCAGCTTTCTAACATGGTCTGTCTCAAAGAATGAGAAAACTATTTAAAAACTTTCCAGTTATGCTACTATCCAGTAAACCATAAATTTATTTAGTATATCGTTTTAGCAATGAATTAAAAAACATAAACTTAAAAGAAAAGCTACTTCTATTTAAAAACTAATTACTTTTTCAGCAGAGAAATATTCGTTCTGTATATGTGCCTTTTATTCCTCCATGTTATCTACTATCGAGTCGCTCTTCTTTTTTACTGGATAATTTTTATGCTGGATGAGGCATCTCTAATAAAGAAGTTATAAGCATACTTATGGGTGCTAATTGTGTACATCTTGTTGCAAATCTGTTTGTATACTGCTATGAACCGAAATAAACAAGATGCATTTACAATATCTCAGCGCTGGTCTGAATGTTAAATTAGGCACTATTCCTGCGACCGCGATTACTGCACGTATGTTAATGACCAATACTCATTACATTAAAACCAATAATCAGTACACTGATATTTGTAAATTATTTTCGAAATGCGCTGTCATCTGTGTTTCTTTTGTTGATTGTGCATTTACAGTATAAGGTGTCTTACAGTATTCACAATTGGCTCGTTTCAAGGCTTTTTTAGCTCACCAGATCCAAAGGCTCTGAGTAAGCTATTGTGATCAGATGGGGACCAGATGTCCGTCGTCCGGCGTCCGTCAACTTTTTGTTTGTTAACGCGATAGAGGCCACAATTTTTAACCGATTGTCATTAAACTTGGTCAGAATGTTTCTCTTGGTAGTGTGTCGATCCCTATCGAAACTGGGTCATCTTGGGTCAAAAACTAGGTCACTAGGTCAGATTAAAGCAAAATTTTTGTTAACGCAATAGAGGTCACATTTGTATCCGATTGTCATCAAATTTGGTATAAATATTGATATTGATAATCTCTACTCAAATTATTAAAATGATGTTCTTAAATTGCCAAGGGGCCCTGCCCTGGGAATTTAAAAAAAATTCTTTTAAATTCTGTTTTTAACCTTCGATTATCTACAGTTATCTATCAGATGTTGACACAAACTTTATACGATCTTAAAATTCAATCTTTCCTGAAAAAATCATTCACTGGTTGTTCAGTGATAAAATATGAAAGAAAAACTTTAGTAGCAGATTGAAAATTTCAAGTGTCAAAATTCCAATAGTTCTACCTGTCTTCAGCTATATTAAGATTCAATCTTAAGATGTTATTAGGATGCATTATCAGAGTTTATTCCTCCAGTTGCTGGTCAATGACCTAATGAACTTTGCTGCTTAGATCTGTGTTATGCAAGAACTTTGCTTTGGAATATTTTATAGGGTAAATTTTGTCATTTTCTATGGATACTGACCACATAAACATTCTTACTTTATAGCACTTTGAAAATCAAGCTTTTCTGAATATTTTATTCACTGTTTGTAAGAAAAACAACAACAACAACACCAACAACAACAACACATTTGTAGCACATTCTTAAAATGTTAAGACTTACTTGAAGAGAGGTCTCAACTGTATACAGTGTATGTACACAAACAGGCAGGTTAATTGGAGGTCTCAGAACTCAAGCATTTGATTTTTTTCTGAGACTACTATCAGTGATTAGATGCTTGAGAATTGAGTATGGTCTCTTGTCTCAGTTTTATTGTCTTTGGCCCTGATCTTGACAAAACCAGTCTTTAACCCTTTCCTCCATATATACACATTTTTATGCAATGCCAACAGTGTAGATCCAGATCAGCCGGCTTATTTGTTCAGGATCTGCACCGGTCGCATTTAAGTCAGATTTTAACTGAACAAATAAAAAAGCAAACAGTGTAGATTTTGTTCAGACGGTAGGGATATGCCGGCTGATCTGGATCTACACTGTTTGTCCACGCAATAAAGGTATATAGATAAAGGAAAGGGTTAAGCTTTTTTGTAAGAAAAGTTATATTCTATTAATTTCAACCAAACTACTACATCGAAAGAAAACAGATTATTTTGCATGGGTTGAAGACTAGAGGGCCTCTTGAATTAATTACAAGTGTGACAGTATGAAATGCTATAATACCCCAGCAATGAAGTAGAATCGTCATCTCATGAAATGTGAAAATATATCTTTGTGTGATGCTATAAGGCCCGTTATTTAAATTGTTGCAAAGTAAGCTGTGTATTTGTTATTTTCTTGCATTTTTTCTACCTTTCATGAATCCAAGAATCTGGCGAGCGATAGGGCCATTTGGCCCTCTTGTGTTAAAGGAAGAGTATTTTCAGTAACATCAAATTATACCGACACAAGCTTATTTATTGCAAAGAGCCGAGTTCTTTGTTATAACCATTTTAAGCAAATTCTTAACATTTTCGGGTTTAAAGATACTAGGGAAATCACCGAAGTAGTTAAGTTTGTGTAAATTTTGTAAACTAGAATGTTGTGTTCCGCGGAACACATGTGTCGCCTGCATGGAAAAAGTTGAAATGTGGGCCTATGTTTAATCATATATAATAAAAACATTTTATTTAAGTTGATTTCAATACTACACCACAGAACACATGTGTCATCTAAATTGCATTTAAAAGGGGAATAACTAAAATAATGGTGAAACCTGAGTTATCATCTTCAAAAATTGGTTTGTAAATGCAGATGAGTTATTCAAAGTATTAAGTGAATTATTTGAACAAGTACTTTCCATTTCAGAGGCAACACTAAGTTTCATGTTAAAGTTGCATTTGAAAGGAACATAACTCATATAATATTGAAACTGGAGTTATCATTCTTGTCGTCACAGATGGCATTGTTCATGCTGATAATATATTCCAAGTATGAAGTGAATAGGACAAGTACTTTCAAAGTTAAAGGCAACATTAAGTTTCAGGTTAAAGTTGCATTTGAAAGGGGCATAACTCAAAAAATATTGAAACTGGAGTTATCATTCTTGTCGTCACAGATGGCATTGTTCATGCTGATAATATATATTCCAAGTATGAAGTGAATAGGACAAGTACTTTCAAAGTTAAAGTCAAAATTAAGTTTCATGATAAAGTTGCATTTGAAAGGGGCATAACTCAAAAAATATTGAAACTTGAGTTGTCATTCTTGTCGTCACAGATGGTTTGTTCGTGCTGATGATGTATTCCAAGTACGAAGTGAATAGGACAAGTACTTTTAAAGTTATAGGCAACATAAAGTTTCATGATAAAGTTGCATTTGAAAGGGGCATAACTAAAAAAATATTGAAACTGGAGTTATCTTTCTTGTCGTCACAGATGGCATTATTCATGATGATGATATATTCCAAGTACGAAGTGAATAGGACAAGTACTTTCAAAGTTATAGGCAACATTAAGTTTCAGGTTAAAGTTGCATTTGAAAGGGGCATAACTAAAAAAATATTGGAACTTGAGTTATCATTCTTATCGTCACAGATGGCATTGTTCATGCTGATGATATATTCCAAGTATGAAGTGAATAGGACAAGTACTTTCAAAGTTATAGGCAATATTAAGTTTCAGGTTAAAGTTGCATTTGAAAGGGGCATTACTCAAAAAATATTGAAACTGGAGTTATCATTCTTGTCGTCACAGATGGCATTGTTCATGCTGATGATATATTCCAAGAATGAAGTGAATAGGTGAAGTACTTTTAAAGTTATAGGCAACATTAAGTTTCAGATAAAAGTTGCATTAAAAAGGGGCATAACTAAAAAATATTGAAACTGGAGTTATAGGCAACATTAAGTTTCAGATCAAAGTTGGAGGACTACCGGACGACGGCACCGACGACGACGACGCAGCCGGACAATAGGATCCCTATGTGTCTACCTGCTATCGCAGGAGACACAAAAAGAAATCAAAAATACTAAATATCGTTGTTGAACTTACCTTCGCAGTCCCGCTTAAAATGGGATAGGAATTAATGGCATAAGAATTCCTCATTATATCGAATTAAACCCGGGATACGGTAAACGCAGTGATGAATGTGTTGCCACATTACTGTTGTCTAACTGTTGTTGTATTTATTCTAACTGAATCGAGTAGTCAAGCATGCAGTCTCCTCGACAGCTCTTGTTTATTTCTTGTTATCAGAAGTATCTTGTTTTATGCCGAGTTTCTTTCCATAACTCCAGCGCTAATTGTCCCCCTAACAAGTTTGGGACGGCAAATACGCTACATCGAAACCTTTATTTGGGATGGATCAGAATTGTACTGTTTATTGGAGTCAATATTGAGTTGCGCTCAACTCAGGGCTAGGCGGCGGCGTGTGAAGTAAAATGCATTTCAATTACTGTCCATGAACAGGCTCAATTAAACCGAGCCTGCAATATTTTCATATCTGTCATGTTTGTTTACTTTCATAGTTCCCTTTTCATCGATTGTAATAAGGAAAATTGATTTATGTTCACATTACGTTGGGAAGGATAGTTATAAAGAAAGGTGTAACTAAGTTAGATAGTTTATAAATATAATATAAGAAAGGTTGATAAAATCAAACATAACAAGCAACACCATGATTTTATCACTTTTATTGTTGTTTCGCGATCAAGGTTTCCATTTATCGTCCGGGTTGATTTTTGCATTACAGTCATCATCATGGCAGCAGAATTCACAGTAAATTTTGTTAGTATAGACGAAATTTTGGTCGAACCTGGTGCATCTGTCGTTAGAAGAATATTTGGTGAACCATCCGGACTCGCACTCCTGTCTCGTTCCGCATCTGGAACAGTATAAATATAACTAACAAGGCTAGCTTTTAAAAAAGCTAGTAGACGGCTCGCTTAGCATATTGAATTGAAGCAGATGAGACTATATGTTAATGCATTAAAACTTTTGAATGGAAAATGAAAAAAAAATTGTGGCGTACAACATGAGATCCACATATGATGTCTTCATTTATACCCATAGACCTTTAACAGATTTTTCTTTCATACACACACCGAGAAAACACTTACAGCAATGCAACCATACAACGAAAAGTTACAGACATAATATATGTTTTAAACTTAGATACCATTTTATTTTTAAAGTTAGGAGTTATTTTACTTAAAATTTTAATTTTCTTGAATATGTATTACCGGTGCGTGGACTACAGTGCGTTAGTTTAAAACTAGGGTCGAAACATTCTAGGGACGAATATCCAGAAAACGTTTGCGGGGCAGGGGATAGTTTCGCACTTTGGGCAGGGGATAGTTTCGCACTTTGGTCCCGCACTTTGGGCAGGGGATAGTTTCGCACTTTGGTCCCGGTCGATTTTCTAAGTATTTGGGGTAGCCGTGAATAAAATACATTAAAATCATTGTTTGAATTAAAGATTTCATATTCTTTTTTAATATTGTATGGTATATGTAATATGAAATCTGATCACAGTGGCTCAAATGCATTGATGCTAGCTTTGTCTGTTCTGAGTTGAACAGTTGCCGGATGAAAACGCAGTCTGTCTGGCTGAATTTGGGAATAATTTGGGGATGAGGTATTTCAATGTGAAATGATGAAAAATCGAGACGGATGGGAGACACTTTCCAGCTACTTGGGAGATGAGGGACACATGAAATATTAGCATGAAAGGGGTTTTATTTGAAAAGTCATTGCAGGAAATATTTTGCAGGTTTTCAAATGTGTAGAATTTCGGCCAAATTTGCATTGGAAAATCAAATGATTGGTATTGTGGAACAGTTGGTTGTGGTTTGTATAAAGCTAGACCCCTGCAACACAGAAAGTACAACAAAAAAAATTAGCTGTGCAAAGTTTTAATTTTCAGTCGATGTAAGCTTGCACGGGGTCCCAAACTCTGGGGGCAGCCTCGGAAACTGTCTCCTGCGCCCTTCGACTGTTTCACCTCGCATGTCTTTACTTCAGTAGAAAAGTCACAGAATTTAACCAATTTTGTCTGGCAGATATAGCCGCCAAAGAATCCTTAGAGAGTTTAAGCTATCTTTCCTTGATGTTTAAGTATAGGTGGTGTTCCGCACGTTTATAGGTAAAGTACATGCTGCTGGAGATTAACAACTTAACACATGCAAGTATTATTTAAAAGATACAATGGATATCATATTATAAGATGCCTGTTGAACTTATCTCAACAGGGTTGCAAATAACAATTTGATGCAACTTAACCTGGTCACTGATTAACTGTCGTACATTATGTTTGAAGTACCAACTATACTGAAATTTGTTAAATTTTGAGTTGCCAAAATTCTGCACAATATTTACAATATCATGTCCTTCAGTGCGCTGTTTACACATTCTAGTTGCTTTGTTTTAATAAAGTATAAGCTGTACCTTTTTTGTTTTTCACAAACAATAAATATCATGTTTTCATGATGAGGGATAAGCCTACAACAGCCAATCAAAGGCCTATAGGTTTGGTTTACAACAGTATTATTTACTGATAACGACTGAGTAAGAGTTTAGGGACATGTCTGGTCCGTAATTGTCATGGTCCGTAATGTATCGAAATCAGAGCGTCTACCAGTCTAAGCGTCTAGATAACCCAGGCCAAGGAAACTCCGATTTTGCCTAGATGCTTTTCAAACAACGATTTTGATTAGCTGCTATTTAATAATCCAATGATATTAAAGGATTGAAAAGGGGTATTCCCACACTGATTCCATCAATTAAAGAATCAATAGAGAAAGCGAGAACCACGAACTTCCGTTTAAATGGCTTAACTTGGTTTTCTTCGCTGTTTTCATAGTAAATTCCTACCGTATACCCGGCCGCCCGTGGGCGAGCCGGAATTATTTTTTTTTTCTTATGAATTTATTCATTCATTAAAGGGCCGTCTAAGTCGTCGTTGCATTGTCATCCATAAAAAGACAATTATAAAAAATCTCTTTAACGGCAAAATGCAGCTTGATAAACTTTGCACACAAAAAACTGTAAGAATGAACTTTTATTTTACTTACATAAAGATAAGAAAAAACAGAAAAGAAAAATGGATAGACCTGAAAAATCCCTAAAATTCTATTATCATTCATACGAGTAATAACAAGTCTATGCTGTGTCCTTTGAAGAACTTTTGATAATGAAGAAAAAGAACTAACAGTTTTATTCCTTTGTCATATATATAGGCGACCAAGAAATTGAATGTTAAACACTGTTACAAATATGATATATCTAATAGTCTGTACATTTGTTTGGCAAAAGGAAACATATATTTCTGTAAGTATTATATTACCCATATGGGCATTTAAAATGATGTTGTTTCTTTAAATGGGGTCATGACTTGTAAAAATCTGAAAATACTGCACTTAAGTTTTCCATGTAAATAATCCAAAATAATATCGTTCAAACGCCTCATCTTGCCACAGTCATTCAACTCTTTAGTTCAGGGTCAACAGACTATCAGTCCAAGTTCATCGCAGTGTTGCCCTCGAACGAAGAAGATAAACCCAAATGCAATACCTCATCTCTACGACTCTGGTAGCATCCTCCTTGTTGTCTAACGTATTGATACAGTACTGTTTCTCTAAGGGACACTCCATAGGCGCATTCAATTTCTCACACAGGTTCGTGGGGCCCAAACACTGGAAACATGACCCTAAATAAAAGAACTGTTGTTAACATATACCGAGAATAGTAATTTACCGAAATATTAAAGTGTTTATTGTTTACGTATTTGATATGTAAATGTATAGCAAATTATAGTACCCGGTTATGTATTCAACCGTTGTTGACAGAAATTGGACATTATCCTATTGTTGTCCTACCAACTTATATTTTAAATATAATACTGTCTCCACATATATTTGTCCATATAGATGATTGAAAATTACAAAAACAACAGGGTTAAACAGACTGATCTGATAAAAAAAATTAAAAATAGTTCAATAATTGTATAACAAAAATACAGGATCAAATCGGTAATTAAACCGATACAGTACATTCCTGATCACGTTATATCGAGGAAGTTACCGAATGCGCCATCGCCACATCATACACATAGGTGATTACGCCGTGGCGACTGCCTTATCGCAACGATGACAAGAGAGTGTGACAAATCCCCAACAAGGTTTGCTAAACTAACTTCAATATACATTATTGTCATTCTGTTACACTGACGAGACGACTCGGCGGACTTTAACGATCTTCCCACAAAAAAATTAACATCATTGTATACCGTATAGCGGGTTATATCTGCGGTCATAAATTTCTGCGATTTGCCCCCAAAAATGGATGCAAAAATTTCTGCGTTTTTTATTTCTGCGTTTTCGGTTCCCATGAAGGATAAATTCCTGCGGTTCATATTGGGTAAGGTGTCGTAAGAATAACACGACTATGATATACACATACTATTTGTTTTTCACAGATATTTTATTCATGGGTAATACCTGTTACTCAATTTATTTTGTCAAAAAATTACAAAGATATTTCTCATCGATGAATAACAACTCTCAAACAACTATTCAACTGAATTGAATGTTTGAGAAATGTTTGAGCAAATGTCGCGTTTATAGTATGCCTATACAATAACAATGTGCGGTATTGTGAAACGCATTATCTCGGATATGGCCACTCCGGCGATTTTCGCTTGAAAATGAGAAAATATTTTGCGATTTAAATTTCTCCTGGTATTTTATTTTGCTGGATATATTTCTGCGATTTCATCCAAAGACCGCAGAAACGCAGAAATTTGACACCCGCAGAAATTACCCGCTATACGGTATTTAAATTATAATATTGAAAAGAAATAATACATGATAACTTACTGGGCGTAGTTGGAACTGCAAAAAGAACGACAATTTTAAAATAGCATATATTATATATAAAGAAATATTTCACTAATTAAACTTATATTTTATAGTAAACATGTATTGCATTCTAAACACAGCGTTCACGTCATCAAGCTAACATTGATCTCTATCACAAGACGCATCACAATCAAAACACGGATTTTTGTGCAAATATGCGATTCATTACTCAGTTATTCTTTCGCCTGCAAAATCTTTTATTTCTGCAAGCCAGATTAATAACTTGCTTAATAAACAATAAAAGTGTCGTTGGATTGAACTCAAGACGATAGTGCACCTCCTACATAAAGGCAAAAGCACTGAAACATTAAGGCAACGATTATGAAACCATCTGGAAGTGCCTCGGTGTGTCCTGGCTAGTATTTGGACAACTTCTCCTCTGATAGAAGTAACGGTATTTTACAATGCAAGTTCTTCATAATTATTTTCGTTTAGCCCAAATTACCGATATTGGCACAAAAACGATGAACTATCAAAATAGATGAAAGGGAACTTTGAAATTCATGCTTTTCTTATCGTTCTGGAAAAAATAATAAAGTAAAATAAGTACTTACTCGGCTCTGTTACAACTAGAAAACACAAGTTTGTTTTAGTATTGAAGTACAGAGAAGTATAGGTGCTAAAAGTACTCAAAATAAGCTTAAACAATTTGAAAATTATTAAGATTTGTAATTATGAAACGGTTATATGTTTTGCGAGTACAAATACATGTATAACAAGTTTTCTTATTAGCATAGTAGTAAGGTATAATAACTGGCAACACCAATATGTTACCTAGTTAAACACACTTCTGTTACCTTATAACTGATATCAGATTTCTCCGTCATCAAACATTTACAATAGTTCAAAAGGCTGGCAATCATAGCTGGTGCCATTCGATGTGATTTCTTTTTATCGGGACCCTTTTTCATACACGGCATTTAATTTGGTACCAGTCAAAAAACATGTAAATTTTTAGGGTTTAGGCAATTCTTGCTAGCCAATGCCCCTAAATTGCCAAGAAATGGGGACTGTTTAAGCATATCCGATTTCTATGTAGAAGTAAAGTACCTTCTTACAGCTTATTGACCCAATCAAAGAGGTCAATAATCGACGAAGAGCTGAGGTAAAATATCTACTTTTCAATATCTGCCCTACTTCAATGATCGCCTGTCAACTGACAACTAAATTTTTTTTTCTATTCTGGTATCGATGACTAATTGACAACCTAAATAATTATTAAAATGCTATCTTGAATATGGATTTCAGTAAATAAACACGACAAAGTACTTACCTGGCATAGTCGTGGTCTCTACCACAGTAGTTGGGATTGGTGTTGCTATTAAAACAAGTAAAATTGTAATTGTAAAGAGGTTAATTTCTTTAAGAAAGTCAAGTGAGATTTGTCCAAGTATTTGCCCCACTTTGCGTGCTGATTTAAAGTAGGACATGAGCCTTTTTGTTTTCTATCTTGCCCGAAGAAAACAATTATTTAACAGAACTCGCACCAAGTATAAACTGAATTTGTGAAATATTAAAAGCAACTAAATTGTTCACTTTGTCCATGCATCTTAATAGATACAACATTTAGACATCCTAAAAATGATTCAAAATCTTTCCTGTATAATATATGGGTTCATTAATAAAATACCTAAACACGTCAAATTACTTACTTGGTATAGTCGTTGTCTCTACCACTGTAGTTTGGAGTGTTGTTGCTTAAACAACAGTTAACATTGATCGTTAAGAAGTGGATTTCAATACAAAAGTCAAGTAAGAGTTCTCTAAATATTTTTCCCAGGAAAGCGTGCTGATTGAAAGTAGAACCATTTTTTGTTTTCCTTCTTGATCGGAAAGAATACTATAGACTTGGTCCATGCATACTTAAAGATCCTTAGAGATATCTCCAAAAATAACAAACTAGATGGGTGTTCAGTTGAACACTTGTGTCACCCTCTGGTGCTATGTCGGAATAAAAATGCAAGTACAAAAAGGGGAATAACTCCATCAAATGTGTCTTTAAACAGAAATAATTTGGTATCATCACGAGCGTGTTGTCATAAGCAATAAATTTGAAAGATCCATGAAGAAATATTGAGAAATGGCAAAGTTATAGCAAACGTTAAGTTTTCGTGTCAAAACCCAAGTACAAAA